>JAYRCH010000161.1:0-364615 GCA_037179445.1 Phengaris alcon alcon | reverse complement strand
GTTTCTGAAGGAAGAACTGGCCGAAGTTCGAGGTAGATTGCATCAGAGTCTAGCATAAGTGATCTACGTAGTGAATATCACATTTAAAAGTGTTCATTCAATATGTAGGTCCACCTGATGCAGCAAATGTCACTCGTCGTCGAAGCGCGCAGGTAGTAACGTTTAGCCCGTCAGCATTATCCGACTGCCAATAAACATCGTACGTGCCGCCCCGGCCGTCCGCTCCCCGCCCGCGTAGAAGCCGGTGCTGAGTTAAACAAGTGTCGCCCCTTGCCTCCCCCTCTACATCTTCCCGCGTTCGAAAAAACAAAGGGAAGGAGGCCCCTGCAAAAAGAGTGTCCTCTTTCTAAAAAGGACCGAATGTGCGATGATGAAAAGTTCATCAAAGTCGAGAGGAAGAAAAAGAAACCCGTCGTCCGCAACCATCATGAAACCGCACCCGGAGGACCCGAGCAGCTGAGGCGGTGTGAGACTCCCGCGACACCGCACTGACACACAGGCCGCATTGGTCTACGACGGTCGAGCAGGTCGTGGACTACATCAGGAGCAGAACCAACTTCGCCTTAAGGGTCGAGCGTTTTCTTATCTTGTCATAAAGTGAATTTTAGTTCCTTTGTGGTAAGAGTTCATACCCAAAATTTACCGACCTTCGAGAAGGAGGAGTTCTGGCCGATTGGTGGTCGTCTTCAGAATGATTTAGAGGACGAACCGAATACTTCGCGCCCACGTCACAGACAATACATGTTCAGTGTTAGTTTATTAAATATAGTAATATGTATTTTAGTCTATAATGTATTTATAATATGGGCCTATGTAGCCTGAAATGAAGGGAATTTAATTTAATATCAAATTCACCTCAGAAACCAGAAATAAATGTCCTTAGATATTGTTTTAGTCTTTAAAATCGAAATAGTATATATTTCATATCTCAATTTACTTACAAAACGAACCGCCTGATCGTAAAAAATAACCGAAGTGTTTTGCTGGCTTTAAAAAGATGTTTTTGAACCAGTTTGTATATTAATATGTTCATTGTAGTAGCAGCTCAAGGTGAACTCAATATCTTGAGTCATTGTTGCAAATATTTTGCACGGTTTCTATTCATCGGCCTTCTGTGTTCAAATTAAAAGATGTACTTCTCATTGTAAGAACAAGTATGTATTTAATGATGGCCTTGGCACTCAACAGGTTTGGATGTTGATCCAGTTCAAGAAAAGAGTTTTTTCTAAATAAAATATAACTGTCTGTTGTTAAAGGAATTTATTATAACTTTTGATAAAAGGGGACAACGTTTGTTACTGTGTAGAGATAACCATACATAATAACTCTTATAACACGTGTATTTTTTCACACATCGAATGCAGTAGGTTAAAGGGTGGTTGTAGGTGTAATTTTTAGGGGTAGATGTAGGTAGTAGGTAGTGGGTGTAGGTGGCAGGTGGTTGGTGTAGTTCTCGTTGTAGATAGTATGTGAAAGTTGTAGATATAGGTAGTAGGTGTAGCTAGTAGGAGTAGGTGTGGGTGTAGGTAGCAGGTGCAGTAATTATTTGTTTCTGTTTATAGTAAAGATAGAACAAAGTCTGTCGGGGTCAGCTAGTACTTTTAATATTATCCGTCAAAATAAATAATAAATAATCACGCACTGCCGAGCGTCGGATTAGACCGTGCTACAAGGCCCTACGGCAAGCTACGCGGTAAGATCTTCGCGTAGCTATAGCTACGAGGACCTTACCGCCATCGATAAAATGTAATTACTGTGCGTGTAGCCTGGCGAGGAATAAATACAAAACATTATTTTTAAAATATTTAAACTGTTACAGTCTCATTATAATTTCAAGAATGTCAAATTAAATTTGAATTTATTGTTAAGCATTACGACATTAATTTAAACTATTAGAAGAAAAACAATGATTGAATCACTTTTATGAAGAACGTTAGACTTAATGAATACTAAAAGCACCAAAATCTTCATGTCACTATTTTATCTTAAAGGGTCATTTAGATGTGAAACTGTTTGCATCATCTCCTGGGGTCAGCGTCTCGCATAAAAACGAGTTATTAATTCTGTACAAACTTTTAACATGCAAATTATTTCGCCCCTTGTCCGTTAAGATATTATACATATTTAATAAGCAGTTTTAACGACGACACTAAATATGCAAAGACAGTCTGTGTGAACGACTATTTTATTATCTCCACGAACAACTTCGTGCCGTCTGGAACATTTTCATCAGATACTCTACGCGAATATGGAGAGTTAAGTTTGTAGATACCAAACATTAAATTTAGCTATTTCTTAACATAATTAAAACTGGATTATATAATTTATAACTTAGTTGTTTTTGCATGTAGTAGGGGTTTTCGCACGATTAAGATATACAACAGTGGACTTAAATGCTTACAAAGTAATATCTAGAGAGTAATGTTACGTACATTAGTCACTACATAATATATTGTACTTTATCACCTTCTGTCTTCTCTTAATGATTTTAAAACTGCACTCTTCCAAAAAACTATATATTTTATCTAACACAACTGAAATAATAAAAATGCTAATATGTAAGTATAATAAATTTTAAAATTAAATCTAGAAAATGCAGAACGCTGGTGGTGCAGGTTTAAATTATTCGTATATCAGATCTTTTTCCAACGGAGTTACACTTGCAGCCGTAAAGCATGGTACTCTGGAGAAATGCACAGCATAAGTACTTAATTTTATTCTTCTTGCTCATTTTTACAAGAGATTTCCAGTGGGTTTAGCGTTCTATGTAACATTATTTCACTCACAGAGGATATGATAGTAAATACATTTTACATAGGATATTCACACACCCACTTTGTAAATAATTGTTTATTTTAATTTGTTTAGTATTTAACTTTTTCTAACTCTTATTATCGTATCGTTTACAATATGTCGTCTGTGACTTTTCAAGAAGAAATTTGTTTACTTTGAGCCCAATTTTTTATTTTCTAATCCTTTTTCAACGGAAAATCCTACATAGTATGAACTATGTCGTATCTACGTGCCATAGCGCAATCCGTCTTATGATTTGAGCAAAGCGTTTATACGTCAGTCAGTCTGTTTTTGTTTTTTCTATACAAACAATATTTAGAATCTGTTATATAACAATCACGTAACTGTAATTTTACATTAAAAATATTCCTTCTAATCCTCTACTTAGTTATTCTCTTTCATTGTAAGAGAAGGGTTATGTATTTAGCGGGGCCGTCATAAGGGCCTGCCTCCCCCATCAACGTCCTTTTACGACGTAAACATGCGTTCAAACCGTGGCTCTCAAACTTTGTATAAGTTTATAAATAACTATGGTCATTGCTTACTCTGGGCTCAGTGGTGACTGCCTACTTACCCCTATTTTGGGGAATAATAGGGAGCATTTGTTAAAAACATGTTTATGTTTTTAAAACAAACATGCAAACAAATATAGCAATATGTTACCGTTTATAGAGATAAAGTACCTGGATAATTGAGCTTTGCTCGGAGCTCTAGTAGATAAATAAAAAAACAACACTTATATATTTTACCGGGGTCCGAACCCACGTCATTCCGAATTCCCGAACGCAAAAAATAACCAATCGGACTGACATTATTAGAGTCTAAATTATTGATATATTGTCGCATGATGAAAAAAAAATCATATATAACATAAAAACGTGCCGTTTCCCAAGGATAAAACCTAGTTAGACCAATTTTTATCGCCATAATTTCCCTGCATACTAAATATATACAAGATTGTCCCCTTTAAGTATAAGATTTATGTCTTGGTTGAAGACAATGCCATTTGGTGTAATAACAAGTCCAGATTTTTTTAGTCATATGTGCGAGTACCGCATACAGTCCTCTAAACATTAAAGTATATGTGCAATATGATGCTTATTTGAGAACCGAAGTATAGTAGTTACTGCCAAACATACCAGTTGTTAGATTCTCCTAATTAACACGTCAGTGCGTTAGGGGATCTAAAGGATCACTTAAGATACTTTTAGCCAGTGCGATTCCGAAAATCGTGTTTTACCCCTTTGTGCTGTGAAGTAAGAAGCATGTATGTATAAAGAGTCAAGTATACATGCTTCTTACTTCAAATTTGATTTAAATGTAAAGACAAACAATTGGAGATCGAAGAGGACCTTAACGCACTAAGTCGTGACACTCAGTGCGAAGAGAGATCTTTATATCTCCTAAATCGGAGGCCTCAATGCAAGGAGTAAAGAGCAGGCGGCGCGGGCACCGCGTGATTTGTTTTAGTACCGTTCTAGTGTCGATAGCGTGAGGCCACGCGTTTGGGTGCTGAGAGCTACGCTAAATTACGTATTTATACAAACCAAATGCAGTAGCACTGCACTTGTTATTATAAATACGCATCTAAAAATTGTGATTATTTAAATTATATTAAAATTGATGTTCAGATCATGTTTTTCAACGTAGTGACAAAAAAAGCGTTGCACAGGCTCTACAACTAATATCGTACAGGCATCCAAGAAATTAAACGAATAATGACATATTGCATGCAATGCAAACAATCAATGTGTTTAGTTTACTTCGATAAAAACACTTTTTTTAAGTAAATACTTCCCGTAAATTAATAGTTCTATTGTATCTACTTTAATCAAAGTTTGATAATGAATAAAAAAAAAACCCTCACTAGTCACTACTCAAACAGGACTATTTTAATTTTTGATGCGCGGTATAATAAGTACCTAATTTTTTTAAGTATTTTCTCTTAATCCATTTATCATATTTGCGCGCTAATATAGATAGAGTAATCGATGATCTACAATCCACAGAAATTTCATGCTCATATCTTATTTTTTGAACGAGTCATGTTTTCTTTAAAAAACATTTTAGGATATATTTTAAGTCTCATACGTACTGCAGTTAAGCACGGTTACGAGTTCTTATAGGTCTCAAACGCACTGTCTTCAAGTCTTCTGAAAATGACCCCGCGCTTAATGTGTTAAATCTTACAATAATACAGTTTGGATGCGGTCTCGATGAGTTAAAACAGCATAATGGTATTCACTTATACGTCAAACCAACGTCAAACGTTTTGATTGGTTCAAACTCCAAAAATCAGTTTAATATATCAAGACGATTAATTTATAATTCATTGAAAGTAAATTGAAAGTATAAGTTAAATACGAGAATTGGGGTTCTATTATATCGTAAGAAAAAAAAACATTCAAATTCAATATGGCGTAAATATTAAATATTATATTACCAGTTTGAGGACCGGGACTGGTCGGGTACTGCGGGGGATGTTAGGGACAAATCGCCGCCGCCCGCGGCCGGGCACGCAGCAAGACGCCCTTACCCTCGCCCGTCGCCACCCCCACGACACTAAACCTTCAAAGGGTGCAAATTTTAAGGTTTTATATCTTCCATAAAAATAATACTTTATTCATGACCGAAATACGTAATTAGATATATATTGTAACGATAAAAATGTATATTTTTAAGTATATTTTTCTAGTTGACGCAATAAATAGAGGTTTTAATTATACTTCACTGTTGAAATATGCTTGCATATATCATAGAGTAAATAAAATATAACGAATATACTCAAATTTAAGCATAAGCATACTATAAACATGATGAAAATTATAAATAACTTATTATTTCAATTTATTACTGAGCTTACACAAAATTACTGCATATTCTATAGTTTTTTCTAATATAGAGATTTTTGTTTTAGCCTATAAATTTTCTCTGTTTACCGACTGCTTTCAAATTAAGGACCAACATTCCAAATAAATTGCCTACGTAACCCTTATAAATTTCTTCTTTATGTGGTCTTTAAAATTTTGCGAAGGGTGCAAACCACAGTCATCTGCCATCAGCCAGACCCGTTTACCCCAGCCTCCCCCGGATTATATGCAGGGGAAGATAGTTAAAGCCAGCCCTGAATAAATTTCGCTCGTCAGTAAAAGGGCTTTGTCCTTTATAATAAAGGGATGTTTTTGTTATCTTGAGGATTGCCTAATTTGACAATAACAAAAGGGTTTCCGTTTGGGGAATTGCGTTCCGTGATAATCAAGGTTTTATATACATAAAAGGAAAAAGGTGGATCGTAATTTGTTCGCGGACACACAACGGCTAAATAAATATGTCAGGGACCGTGACGTCTCCTGTTTAAGATCGTTTGTTTTCATTTCGTGGAATTAGAATTTTTATGTCAGTTTTCCCTTAAATAATAGGTATTTACCTATGAATTGCCGTTCTGCAGTACTGGCCATTTCAAATCAAAATAATTTTTGTTTGGCTAAGAATTCTAATTTCAAATTAAATTTATTTTAAAAACGTGGAATTCTTTTTCCAAAAGTAGTCATTTGTTTATTGATTAGTGTTACATTTTCATCGCATTTCAATCTTTTTCTTCATCATGGATACGTTAAAAATTCGAGTAATTATGGAATATGAGTACCGTCGTGGCAGCAACACGGCACAAGCGGCACGCAATATCAACGACGTTTACGGAGCTAACACTACAAACCAACGCACCACCTGTTATTGGTTTGCTCGCTTCCGTTCTGGAAATTTCGACCTGAAAAATGAACCTCGCAGTCGTCCGAAGACTTTGGTCGACAATGACGAATTAAAGGCGATTGTGGAAGCTGATGATACACAATCTACGGCTGAATTAGCAGCAGCTTTCGACGTTAGCATTAAAACAATATTGGTCCATTTGTGTCAAATTGGCAAGGTAAAAAAGCTTAACAAATGGGTGCCCCACGAACTCAATGATCGCCAGCGAAAAGTACGCATCGAGACGTGCCTTGCACTGATCAACAGACACACAAATGAAGGAATTTTGAACCGCCTTGTTACCTGCGATGAAAAATGGATTCTGTTTGATAACCGCAAGCGCTCAGCAAGTTGGTTGGATCCTGGTTCAGCACCTAAACAATGCCCTAAACGAAAACTTACCCCTAGAAAAGTGATGGTCACTGTTTGGTGGTCTAGCGCCGGTGTGATTCATCACAGCTTCTTACCAAACGGGGTGAGCATTGCTGGAGATGTGTACTGTGAAGAACTGAACACAATGATGGAGAAGCTGGCACATCTCCAACCAGCATTGGTCAATCGCTCGTCTCCGCTGCTCCTGCACGACAACGCGCGACCTCATACTGCACAGCAGACGGTCTCCAAGTTGCAAGAACCGGGTTTGGAAGCTCTCCGTCATCCGCCCTACTCACCAGGCCTTGCGCCTACAGACTACTAGTTTTTCCAGAATTTGAATAACTTCTTGGCGGGAAAAAAATTCAATACCCGAGAGGCAGTACAAAATACCGTTGAAGAATTTGTTGCCTCCCGTCCAGCTGATTTCTTTAAGAAGGGCATGAATAAACTTCCACTGCGTTGGCAAGGATGCATTGATTGCATGGGTGATTACTTCGATTAATACAAATAAAAATACATGAAAAAAATTCGTTTCAATTTTTTCATACAAAACGGCAATTTCATAGGTAAAGACCTAATATTATGTACAATATCGGCAAAGTTCCTGCTCGACCAGTTTCTAAAAAATTTTCTTCAAATATTTTTAGGCAACCTAGTGCCTCAAAATATTTTAACGCAGAGAAATGACCGTATCGACTGCAGGTGAAGTTCATGTTCGTATTTACAAATTTTATCGGCGCTATTAAGTGATTTTGATCATATGCCTGGTCAAGCGGCAACTTGTTTGATAGTACCTACTCGTACGTTTTGAAATCATTAATACATATATTATCAATACATATATTGATGAGCTACTTGTTGATTAAAAATACGCAAAAAACCTCTGGCATTTTTTGATGTGGAATAGTTAGGGGTTTCCTATTTTTTCGCATAAAATCTTATGTCATAATTTAACTTGGCATAATTTAATTTGTCCTAATGATAGTTACGCATAATATTAACCTGACATACCTATTTAGGCATTAATTTTTGGACATAATCACATTAAGCATTATAATCATTACACTTATTTATTGTTAAGCATACATTTATATACGCACAAAGATATTTGAGCATACTTTTACAAAGCATAAGCATAATTAGTATAAATATAATATTTTATAACATTAATTTATATAAATATTTAAAGACGTTTTGAACGTGTTAAATTTGATTATATATATATAAATAAGAGAAGCTATATTGTGATAACTCAGAATGACCAAAATAGTTAATATATGAAGTAAAACACAAAAGCATTGTTAAATAGTTTTATTGTATAAAAGTTTTCCTTATTATAATAGTAAATAATAGTTTCAATTTACAACCCAATTTATTAACTAAATTTTCCTTTTTTCGTAATCTTAAATGAAATAATAGGTAAATAAAGATAAAAATAAAGAAATACTAATCATCATATTCTTTAATGACTTGGTATTTTAATGCCTGTACGAGTAACATAGCTAATCAAACAACAAATAAATAAATACTAATTATAACATTCTTTAATAAGTTGATATTTTAATTCTGTACGAATTATAGCATAATCAATTCGTAAATCCAGAGTAGATTAAAAATATTCAAAAAAGTAATAATTTAATTAATGAATGAAATTAATAATAATAATAAAATAATGAATATTATAAAATCATCAATTATGATAATTACTTAATAATTTATCTATAACTCATATTTCACAGAGGAAGTTCATGTAAATAATTATTAAAACTATCATAAAAATGCTTGAAATGGTTATTAAATTATTTGACAATTTAGATCAATTATCTAATAACCAATAAAGTTTAAACTCTAGATTGTAGAACAGGAAATTATTCAAATTGAAATTTGACATAACTGTCAAAGTCTGAAATGACAAAGACTAATTTTGTTTGGAATGACGTAATTGTTTGTGTTTATAATCTTTTTTATGAATTTACCAATAGTCTAACAAACGCGATAAAAAGTTATAAACTAACCTAACCCAAAACTACACAAACGTTATTTCACGCCGGGTTTTTGTAAGGCAGTTTTACCACTTCGAAGACGTTTTGAACGTGATAAAAAAGTTCTAAAATAAACTAACTCGAAACTACACAAACATTATTTATTACATAATAAGTTATGCCAAAAAAACATAATGCCAATATATTGTTACGACAAAAAATTATGCCTAACGAGTTATGCCAATTTAAATTAGGACAAAAAACATTAGTCTAAATTCTAAATGATAATTATACCTAATGATATACTATGCCAAGACGTTTCTTGTCTATATGTCAGAGTATGCCAAAGTAAATGTCAAACAAAATTATGCCTATCGAGGTATGCCATAATGCCACAAAATTATGCCAAAAAAATTATGTAAAAAAGGGATCCCTAGTTAGGTCCAGAGATGAAACTAATTTAATCAATTCCGAATGAGGATTCCTACCATTTTTAACTAGCCTACTGCATAATAAGGTTTGAAAATGCAAAAAAAATCTCCGCGTTGGTACTATAAATAAAGTGAATGTTTATTGTATCACTTGGCAAAGGTACAAAACAACGCGGCACCAAGTGGATGAAGGTAATGGGATAAAATGCGCGAGGAGGGCCGCCTTCCGTGGACTCTGCACTTTAACTGCATTTACCGCGTTTTTGCCGGATTGACGCTGACTGCTAGTGTCCCGATAGCGTCGATCATACACATCCATAAACTGTGCGACTTTTTATTCAATGACGTCCGTACTACCAAATAAAGGCTGTGCTTATGTTAAATATTTTTAACCCCCGATGCAAAAAGCGGGGTGTTATAAGTTTGACGTGTCTGTTTGTCTGCGTGTCTGTCCATGGCATTGTAGCTTCCAAACGGATGAACTCATTTTGATCTAGTTTTTTTTGATTGACAGCTGACATGATCGAGAGTCATCAGCTCGCTCACTGCTTGACAACTCGAGGGTTATGAAATATTTGTCACTTTTTTAATAATTAACTAGACTACTATGTGAATTGACTAACAAGTCAATAGTACGGAAGTATGATTGGCGGGAACATAAGCGCCATACTGGTTGGCGTTGACACAAGCGCCATACTGGTTGGCGTTAACACAAGCGCCATACTGGTTGGCGTTAACACAAGCGCCATACTGGTTGGCGTTGACAGTCTAGTACGGTCGGTTTGGTGGTGGTGTTGATCACATTTTCCCTCCAAGGAACACGTCGATCACGATCACGGGACACTAAACCAGCCTTCGTGGCGAGAGGTTCGGATTGGGAACTGTCGGTGTTCTTGTAAAAAAGTGATAGTGAACTAAGTGTAAAGTAGAAAAATAAGTGCAGTCGTTATTATTTTTAATAGTCAGTGAAAAGTGATTAACACAGTGTGATGCGTTCAGTTTTATATTATCTATTGAGAATAAAAGTGAAGTAATGTTGTTTCTTGCCTTTTCATTTTGAAACCAACCAATCAACCCATGCTTAAGCTCAAATTTGAGTTTTTAATTGCCAGTACTTTAAAATAGTACTTTCTTTTACAATATTATACTTCTTATGTGACCCATAAGACTATGGCTGTTAGTGAGACTCGAAGTAACGCGTCTAATGTACTATGGGACAGAATACAAATTTCAATGACTGATAATTGTTTCCATACGTGGCAATAAGTGCAAAAGAGAAGGCTTATACATAAGCTTTCTCTTTTGAAGCAAACTAATCAAGGAATATTCATTGTTACATAATAAGCCCAGACCATCTGTATAATAGTTATCGAACTTACCCATCATAGCCAGGTAAGTTCGATTAGCGTGGTATTGTCATTGACGACCAAGGTGAGTATCATCGAAGATGTCAGGTGTCTCCGACAGTGTCTCGCACTTGACCACCGTATCATGAACAGTTGAACACACCTGTCAATGAACATACTGCTTACGTAAGTGCCTGGGCAATATTTTGATATGAAATTCAATTTTCTTATTATAGAAAACAGTTCAATGATTAAGGAAAAATAAATGGAATGCAATAAATAAAAGCCCTCTTGCTTTTCTCTAGAATATTCTCGATCAACTGGCTGATTTAAGCAGAAGGTGGCGACGTATATATCATCGTTGTTTATGGTTTTATAAATCGTTCCTCACAATTCCCTGCGAGCCGGGCCGAGTTAAATCTTGTTTGTTTTCCGAGCTATTTTTCTCAAGGGCCGCACGTGTGGGGTAAATTATTGCCGGGTGAAATCATGGGGTAGGGTTATGGTGGGGGTGGGTGGGGGTCTGTTGGCCTAATTTTTTACGTTCTGGGTGAGGTATAGGAGAGGTTGGGTAAGATAAGCATTATAAGGGTATCCTATTACCATCATACAAAAACTTATGCGGGTCTCACAAATGGAGTTTGAATTACGTCCAATTATTGAAAAAGATTGTTTATTTTTTTACACAGAATTTGAATTTATTCAATTTAAAATTTCATTAATTTATATTCTACGAGCGGACCCGACAGACGTTATCCTGCGGGGCTGATTTGTGAATCTAAACCATCCAAGGCACCACCCAAACGCATACAATAAAATTCATTCAAATCGGTCCAGCCGTTAAGGAGGAGTTCAGTGACACACACGTACAGTAGAATTATATATATTAAGATAGTACATAATATTAAATAACATAACAATACATGATTTTAGTTTTTAATTGTTACATTCGTACAGATAATAGTGTCTTAAACATTTGGAACGTAGATCATGCTCGGATTTAAAAAAATAGTAGGTACTAAAAAATTAACGGATTGCAATAGGTATCAATTATTGTATCTGGGTTATTTCATTAATTTTTCAAAACTTAATTTTTCATTTTGTTATTAAAATATATCTGATCTTGTAAATCTTCTCTTTATGATATTAATTTTTTTTAATGGAATCACAAAAATAAAATTCATCTGACCGGGACTCAAACACGAGACACCAATTTGCCTACAACGCGAAAAGTACGATACTTATTTATAAAACTCAAGAATAAGTCTAGCTAGACCGATTTTTCGCCCTAAATCCCCCTGCATACTAAATTTAAAAATTAGTTGAAGCCGTTTCCGAGATTCTGATTACAAACATATATACAAGAGTTGCTCCTTTAAAGTATTAGATATACTTATACAGTTTTGTAAAACTAATTACACAGAAATTTAAACTTAATTAGACAGAAAATTGAGGTCAAATCTCTAACCTTTCCTAAACAAAAATACTTTTTAAAATCAGCTGTAAGGAGTATCAGCTAAGAGTCTAAGATCAATAAGTAAGAAATAAATTTTACAAAACATACCTACCTACCTCATCTACCTGGATTCGTCAAAATCATAATGCATAGATGCATTCGCTATGTCAGGTTCTTGATAAAGAAATGGTCAATAGAGTGTATTTTTCTTTGAATTATACTACTGTATCTACTATATAGCTTGTCCGAATCAGAACAACATTTTATTTCAAGGTATGCATTTAGAGACGACTATAAAGCTATTGTAAATATATACTGTAGAATAAAAAATTACACTTCATTCGTTACCGATTACACTGCAGAGAAAGCTATGATTAAAGGAAATACCTACATAATATTATCATAGTAAAATACAGTTGTACATATTAACTTAATAAGTTTCTGTAGGTAGATGCATAATTTACAAAGCCTAAAACGAATTTAATATTGGGAAAAGCATAAATCACGCAAACACATGGCGCTAGTACGCCCATAAATTACGAAGATTTAATTAATATAACCAAACGAAATCTTACCGCCGCCATTTTGAAAACCCTTATCCCTCCTCCCTTGGAACACATGATTACTCGACAAAATTGAAGAACATACTGCGAAATTTGGAGGAATTATATTTAATCTCTGTTCAATTTGTAATAAAGCGTACAATCGGTTGGCTTCCAATTTTTTCGGCTGCAATGCAAAGTTTGTCTCTTCACGGCCCGTCCTTGCGTGGGTATAATTAGGGACGGACCCTCGGAGATGAGATTTTCGGTTTGCGTTTAAATTGATTCAATCGAGGCCCGATGTTTCGCTCGAGTCTCCGTAAATTCGCTTTTTGCCTAAGCTTAGAATTAGGAAATCATTGAAGCAAATGGGTTTACAGATGTCTCAATTGATTGTGGGAAACGAAGGCTTTTTATGTCATTTACTCTTTTTTATCCTTTTTAGTATTCATGGGTTTTCTTCAGGTCTGTTTTCGTTTGAATATTATTTGGCTTGGTTTAAGTATAGTTAGCTTTTGCCTAGAAGCTACAGGTGATAAAAAAAAGTGTCATGTAATTATTATTATTCATATTTCCTCATCATTAGGAAATTTTGAAAGTTTTTATTCTTGCACTGACGAGGAGGGTTGCATAGTTATTTTGAAACAGCAAGGAACAGATTGTCCAATGCACTTTAGACAAATAATTAATTATAGTAATATGTCAATATTCATTCATTCATTCATTCAATATTCCCAATTAATTAGCATTACAATAGTAATCAGTATACGAGCTATTAATGCGATTTAAAATATATCTTCGTATATTCAACTAACTACGGTTAACTGAAAGCTACGTTGGATAAATTATTTAACACGAAACTCTCGGCTATTTCCCGGCGGAACAAAAGCTTGATTTAGAATTATATATGAGCGGAGCTTAAAGTTTAGAAGCTAGCTGTGCAAGTCTAAAAGCTTGGCGAGCCTGGCCATGGAATGTGATAGACAGGACATGAATAATTAATATATGTAATAGATCCCGGCCTGTCAAAGATAGCTCTAATACAATTGTTTGGGTGTAGCTTTAAATAGGAGAAACGAGGTATAATAAACAGGTACTTCTATATTTTGTTCCTTATATCGTCAGGCAACATCTTGAGACATTTTCGATATTCTTATCTAGCAATAATTGCCCGCGATTTAGAACGTGTGAAATTAGGTTTTAAACTTTCATACCCTATTTTACCCACCTAAGGGCTGAAGACGCTGGAATGCGTAACTCATTATTTTTTCCTGACTCAATTCATACGAAATATGCAAATATGTCTAAGGAATAAAATGTTTCATACAAATTTTTCTCACCTATTTTACCCCATTGGGAGTTGAATTTTGAAAAATCCTTACTTAATGGATGCCTACGTCATATGAGAAAATTTCAAATTTCTAGCCTTAAATGTTTGGCCTGTATCTTGATACATCAGTCAATCAGCTTTGCCTTTTATATTGACGCCCTCTGTGGCTCAATAGTTAGTGCGTTGACGCTCAAGTCTGTGGTTGCGGGTTTGAATCCCTCCAGGGAATAAAAAAATGTTATATATATAGGTCTTTACCTATGAAATTGCCGTTCTGCAGTACAGGCCATTTCAAGTCAAAATAATTTTTGTTTGGCTAAGAATTCTAATTTCAAATTAATTTTATTTTAAAAACATGGAGTTCTTTTTCCAAAAGTAGTCATTTGTTTATTGATTAATGTTACATTTTCATCGCATTTCAATCTTTTTCGTCATCATGGATACGTTAAAAATTCGAGTAATTATAGAATATGAGTACCGTCGTGGCAGCAACGCGGCACAAGCGGCACGCAACATCAACGACGTTTACGGAGCTAACACTACAAACCAACGCACCACCATTGGTTTGCTCGCTTCCGTTCTGGAAATTTCGACCTGAAAAATGAACCTCGCGGTCGTCCGAAGACTTTGGTCGACAATGACGAATTAAACGCGATTGTGGAAGCTGATGATACACAATCTACGGCTGAATTAGTAGCAGCTTTCGACGTTAGCGTCAAAACAATATTGGTCCATTTGCGTCAAATTGGCTAGGTAAAAAAGCTTGACAAATGGGTGCCCCACGAACTCAATGATCGCCAGCGCGAAGTACGCGTCGAGACGTGCCTTGCACTGCTCAACAGACACACAAATGAAGGAATTTTGAACCGCATTGTTACCTGCGATCAAAAATGGATTCTGTTTGATAACCGCAAGCGTTCAGGAAGTTGGTTGGATTCTGGTTCAGCACCTAAATAATGCGTTAAACGAAAACTTACCCCTAGAAAAGTAATGGTCACTATTTAGTGGTCTAGCGCCGGTGTGATTCATCACAGCTTCTTACCAAACGGGGTGAGCATTACTACAAAAGTGTACTGTGAAGAACTGAACACAATGGTGGAGAAGCTGGCACATCTCCAACCAGCATTAGTCCATCGCTCGTCTCCGCTGCTCCTGCACGACAACGCGCGACCTCATACTGCACAGCAGACGGTCTCCAAGTTGCAAGAACTGGGGTTGGAAGCTCTCCGTCATCCGCCCTACTCACCAGACCGTGCACCTACAGACTACTTCTTTTTCCAGAATTTGGATAACTTCTTGGCGTGAAAAAAAATCAATACCCGAGAGGCAGTACTAAATGCCTGTGAAGAATTTGTTGCCTCCCGTCCAGCTGATTTCTTTAAGAAGGGCATCAATAAACTGCCACTGCGTTGGCAAAGATGCATTGATTGCATGGGTGATTACTTCGATTAATACAAATAAAAAATATATGAAAAAAATTAGTTTAAATTTTTTCATACAAAACGGCAATTTCATAGGTAAAGACCTAATATATAACTTTTGCTACTGCCTTGTAAATCTGGAGTGCAGCATTAGCAGTTTAGCGCGTCGTATCCGAAACAGAACCAGCTCTGTGGCGTATTACAATAAATGCATTCATATTGTAATTATACTTGCTACGTAAGTATATATGCTTACAGATTGTGAAGGAATTTTCATATTTTATGCAATATAGGACATCACAGACGGCGAAGATACTATTATATATTATGTATTAATATTTTATCTTAAAATCATATTAATGTACGGAAAATTATAATAGAATATATTATCATTTTCCGTAGTACTTTAATATGATATAACCTAACCAAAAGTATGTCAGGATATGTCAAGGATGGTTCTGTAACTATCAACGCGCAATAGTTTCTCTTTTAGTTACTTGAAAAGTTATTGTCCGATTTCGCTCAAAATAATTTTTCTAAAGAGTTTTTAGCATATCAGCTAACAATAAACTATAGGGGATGGAAACATCTCCTATAGTTTAGAAATGACAGGGGGGGGGGACAACTTATAAGCCACTTTGGAGGCCGATTACATGAAAATGGTCGACTTTGTAAAAAGTCATGTATTTGATACATTTATTTTAAAATACCTTTAACGATACTCCACACGATGGGGTAGAATGAATAAATATTTTTCATCCCCACTTCACATGTATGGAAAGCCACCCCTAAAATATAAAATTATTATTATTTTACGATGCCAAAACCTATATCTCTACACAATCTATAACTATACCAAATGTCATCCATTTATATTCATTATTACAGCAGAAGCTAGAAGCGCGGACATACAGATAGACAGATGGACGGACAGGGAGAAATTATAAGGGTTCTTTGAGTATTGCGGAACCTTAAAAATATTAATACCTGGGTAACCGAGCTTTGCTCGGAGCTCTAGTAGATAAAAAAAAGTATGACAAAAAGATTTTACCGGGTTCTCATCACATTCCGAATTTCCGAACAAAACAAAAATTACACTTAGGCATACCAAACTGCCAATCGGACTCACATGTTAGAGTCGAAATTATTGGTATATTGATTCACGACGAAAGAAAGAAAACATAAATAACTTAAAAACGGGCAATTTTTTTAGGGATATAACCTAGGCTAAATCGATTTTTCTCCGCCAAAAGGACCCATACTAAATTTCATCCGTTTCCGAGATTACGATTATATAATCGTTGTATATCTTACAAGATATACAACGATTGTATATATTACAAGATTAGCTTGTTTAAAGTATAAGATAATATCTTCGCCGTCTGTGACGCTCTTTAGACACGTACAATCTATCAGCTCTCGATATACATACTAAGTAAAAACTATAACTCTGAATGCAAATAACTAATTGATTGATTCCGCTAGCCTTTGCAAGATTTCAACGCTATTAATGCTCTTAATTAAAACGATTTACATTTAACCGATACCAGCTTAAATATAATGAAAATATTGAAACGAAAGAATTTTCCTATAATAATTACAAAGGGTAGGACTTAAAACAATCCATCTCAGTATTGTAATCCTGTGTATAAAAAAAACAACCCAACGAAGCCACGCTGGATCTCAGGGGCTTAACGATGTCCGGAGATAAATACTTTTTTCCCAGCTAAGAAGATACAGAGCTCAAATAACAATAAAATATCCTTAATAAAGGTTTTTTTAAAAAAAACGATGACATATGCATATGCAGGTAGAGTATTCTCATAAGTGTATAAGCTCTATTTAATATTTTATATCCTAATTATTTATTAAAAACCATTTGCTGTGAGTACTACTATGTGTGACGTGTCCTTTTATTTTATTATGATATTTATTAATCGGCTAGCCTTTTCTTGTGGCTTAAGTATTGATTGTGCTGATCATTATTATTATTATTGATTTTAGTTTTACTTTTATGCAGTGGGTCTATGTTATGTAATGTCATGGTCAGATGCTTAGCATGTGCTTATATTAACTTTAATTTGTTTTACACTAGTGTAAACTTGTTATTAGCATTTCGCTTTTTAATATGTATTTTTATTGTTATATTTTATATGCTATAAGTTTTCCAAATAAAATAAAATAAAAATAAATAAAATAATTTTTTTGAATTATAATGACGACATGCAGTGTGACTGTATATAACTGTCAATGACATAACATTTTGATATCATAATAATATTATTATTATAATGCGAACAAATTATGATAAAGGTCAACCTGCTTATGCATTAGATTCCTTAATAGTATATCACATTAAGGGAATGCAAATAAGTCAAAGAAGGTTGTAACCACTTTCTAGAGAAATTTCTACCAAAAAGTCTTCTGGTTCTAGAAAGTAGTTCAGCTACACATCACGCTTTGGCTTAAGGAATTAAAGTTGTGATGGAGATAATTCAAGTAGGTATGCATATTTTAAAACTTTATATTAATTTTGAAATCCAACATCATAATAACTGTATTACGTACGTACTGCACTTCTACACCCATAATGAACGATTTAAAAAAAGGCATTTTTTTTTCTTAAACAAAAAACGCACTACGGTCGTGGTCAGGAGGCTCCTAATGAGTCCAGGGGATGGTTTCAATTACCCGCAGCTGTAGCCTGCAGCTTTTTGTCCAGATGGACTTGTCACCCCGGAATTGTTTACTCCACCGCCCGCACTCATTTATTTTGTACTAAACAGAAGTGTCGAGGATTTTTGTATTTGATTTTAAAGAGATAATAATCATTATTATTATAGTGCTCTACTTGATACACTGTTCCTCGTGATATATATACATTGATATACTTTATTGGATAACATATATCATGTTACACGAGTTGCATCGACTCAATTAGTCAAATAAATACTATGATCATACAAATCATATTGTCTTGAGTGACTACTTTATTTTAAAAACCAAGGAGCACGCTATACAAATTCCATGGTTTTCTTTTTGCTAAAATACAGCTCTCAGGAATATACATGACGTATCTTACGTTTCGACTCACGGACTACTTTTAACAGGAATTCCTCCAAGAAATTGGCCTATATATATTATAACATATTTAATTTTTCACTAGAAATTAGGTACTCTCTGACTCACGGATGACTTTTAACAGGAATTCCTCCAAGAAATTGGCATATATATTTTATAACATATTTAATTTTTCACTAGAAATTAGGTACTCTCTGACTCACGGACGACTTTTAACAGGAATTCCTCCAAGAAATTGGCCTATATATATTATAACATATTTAATTTTTCACTAGAAATTAGGTACTCTCTGAGTCAGTATAAAAAGATTTCTGGATTATGTACTAGACGTTGGCCGATTCAATTAATTAGTGTATTAGAATAATGGAAAACATCTGAGCCTCGGCGGATCCCGGCACTTAAATGGATAAAAGACTCCGCAGTGGAGCTATAACTGATCCGCTAGATCGTATAAAGGAAATAAAGTTAAATAACAAGTCACATTATAGGATCAGTAACTGCTACTGTTGAGGAATCGCTTACCGATTTGAAATGTTGAAAGAGATATCTTTTATTTTCGCTTTTTTGTCACTTGTAATTTTGTGTGAGAGGGCGGAACGATGTTAAAGGTGGCAGTATTTTGTTTTGTAAATGTAGTTGAGATATGTAATAAAAATATCTGCCAAGATTAGAACCGCCAGACCGGCGGTTTTCTCAGTGCTCTAGCTCTATAAGGGATGGTTGTGCATTTTGTGCCAATTATTCTAAATACGAGGGCTGATTGATAAGTTTCCGAAACGACAAAGAAAATCTTCAAAAATCTATTTAAAATAAATTTATTTCTCAACCTAGTTTCCTTCTACCTCGATGCATTTAGTCCAGCGCTTCTCCAATGCCGTTACACCAGTTTGATAAAATGTTTTCTCCAACCCCTCAAAATACTCGTCTACGGCAACAATGACTTCTTCATTTGATGAAAATCTCTGGCCACCTAACCATTTATTCAGGTTTGGGAATAAGTGGAAGTCGCACGGGGCCAGATTCGGGGAATAGGGTGGATGCGGTAGCAATTCGAACCGCAATTCATGTAGTTTGGCGACTGCAACCATCGACGTGTGTGCAGGTGCGTTGTCATGGTGGAACAAAATTTTTTTCTTGGCCAAATGTGGTCGTTTCTTCTGGATTTCTTCACTTAATTTTTGCAGCAAGCTTGCGTAGTACTCTCCATTTATTGTTTTTCCTTTTTGCAGATAATCCACTAAAATAATCCCTCGAGCATCCCAAAAAACAGTCGCCATCACTTTGCCGGCCGACAAAACCGTTTTTGCTTTCTTCGGTGCAGGTTTTCCGCTCTCAGTCCACTGCTTAGATTGTTCTTTTGTATCGGGAGTATAATTATGTATCCAGGTTTCATCGACTGTTACATAACGCCGCAAAAACTCATTAGGATCTCGGTTAAACAGCGCCAAACACTCCGATGAATCGTCCACTCGACGTTGCTTTTGGTCTACAGTGAGCAAACGCGGCACCCATCGCGCGCAAAGCTTTTTCATTCCCAAATCTTGGTGCAAAATATTAAAAACGCGTTCAGATGAAATTCCCACCATCTCTGCTATCTCTCGCAACTTTAAGCGCCGATCATTCAATACAATTTTGTGAATTTTTTTGATCATGTCCGGATTCGTGATTTCATTTGGACGGCCAGACCTGTGGGCGTCTTCGCAGCTCTGTCTTCCACGTTTAAATCAGTTACCCAGGTGTGAATTGTACTCAATGCAGGAGCAGAATTACCTAAAACACTGTCTAGCTTGGTTTTAATCTGGGTTGCTGTTTTCTCTTTTAAAACGTAAAACTTTATCACCGCACGAATTTCGTTTCTTTCCATTGTTAAGAAAATTTACGACAGAGAAAGTTCTACGTCCTCTCAAACAAATTCCATCAGTTCGATTAAATTCAAATTTGGCGTTCTATTTTCAAAAAGATGCCAGAATATAATGTAATATTCCTTTTTTGCGTATCATTTTTTTAAGTTCGTCGTTTCGGCCAGTTATCAATCAGCCCAGGTATATAATAAAAAAAGTAATGTCTGAAACCTTGCCTTTATTTTATAATACCTATTTAACGATAACGAAATAAATAACTACACTAACATCTACACCTATAACCTACCCCAACATCTACACCTACAACCTACAGCTACATATACAGCAGTTTCTACGTCATTTTTCTAAAATTTCTCACCGTTTAAACCTTCGCTGAACTTTCACAAATATTTCAAGACCAAAATTACCCAAATCAGTCCAGTCAAATCGGTTCTGCCGTTCTTGAGTTATAAACAGTGTAACTAACACGACTTTCTTTTATATATATAGATTATTATTTTGTGATGCCAAAACCGAGATCTATACACAATCTATAACTTTACCAAATTTCATTCATTTATATTCATAATTACAGAAGCTAAAAGCGCGGACAGACAGACAGACAGACAGACAGACGGAACCCTAAAAATGGATTGCAATTCCAATGTCTTGCTAAAACTCGAGAACGGCTGAACCGATTTGGCTAATTTAGTGTTCTGTGTAGATGTAGGTGTATGTTGTAGGTGTAGATGTTGGTGTAGGTTGTGGGTGTAGGTGTAGGTTATAGATGTAGATATAGTTATCTATTTATTCCAGTTCAAAGTCAAGACAGAAGAACGTATGTCGGGACAACTAGTTCTAAATAAAAGTGGTTATATGGAAAAACTGCACTCACTTTTTCCATTTATTTTGTCAAAAAGTCACTACTCTTTGACAAAACAAATGTAAAAATCTTGCGAACCGTCGATGGACGTATTCGTCTAGGTCCTGCCGTAAAAGTACCTTTATATAAAGTCAGCCAATTGGTGCGAGCGTTTCGTTATTGAGGGATTGTGTGCCACGTCACGAATTAGTGTGTGGTGTAAAATATAAGCGTACGCGGTTTAAACCAAACCCTATAATATCACGCACAAAGGGGTTACAAATTATATGAAGGGAAAAAAAACAGAAATAGTTGTGAAAGTGTAACCTAGTGTTTAACGCAAAATAACAAATGTAAAATTGTTGAAGGATAGATTAAGGTTTCTCGAAAAGTTTATTTTACACATTGCGGGTAAAATCTACCCAATAGGTCGTTTACACCAATTAACTGTAAAATCGCGGTAATAAGGGGCAATTATTTTATATTATTTGTCATTGTAACAGTAGCCTAGGGTAATACATTCAATAAAAAATATACACATAAGCGTCAAACACCGAAACGAGGCGATACATGACGCACTGCATTTTTAAAATTGCGATTCAAAATTGAACTTTCTTTACCACACAAGAAGATACATGTTTAATTGCAAGAGTTCGAATGTCAAACTGCACCGCTTTGCATATCCCGTCGCCGCTTACAATGAAACGTGTATCTTCTTGTGTACTTAATAAAGTTCAATTTTGAAATACTAATTTTATAGTCTCGTTTCGGGAGTTGACACTAATAATTGACGGGACGGGAATAACAACTGACGGAAGCTCGCACCCACGACAGTATTTTTGTGGTCGCGACAGAAAAAACTGCACTGTAAATAGAACTCTGGGCTAATATAAAAGAGCAATTTTTTCTGTCGTGAGTCGCGACGAAAAAAATAAAACGCTAGTAGGACCGTAGCCATAGTCTCTACTTACACCATTCTCGGAGGGCTTAAGTGAAGTGTAGCTTATCAAAATATTGGGTGATGGATGTACATTGTACGTGTACTAGGATATTAAAGTAAAGGCGTGTTTCAAGTCAGCAAAAAAATTAAAGCAGAATTTTAATGAGTGCTGAGGAAGGTAAAATATTACTGCTCCGTGTGATATGACGGAGACTAATAAATATTATACATGCGTCATAATAACGAAGGTTTTACGACAGCTTTGACCCTCCTAATACCTTTTAATACCACTCCATGTTACTGTTTTGTGCCGGGTATCTTCCGCTGGATTGTATTCAGTAAAATTTTTGTTGTGCGTGCTAATAACTTGCTAAAAATTGAGAACCATACAATCACATGTTTTAGATTGAGGCAAAAGCCTAGACTTAAGACTAAGAATATATGTAGTAGTATCTAAAGGGTACCTCCACTTAGGCAATAAAGAATGAGCCTGCACTGAGTGTGCTGAGTGCGAGTTTTCGTCACTACTCGCCCCGAAGAAGTTAACTACAATTTGTATAGCATCGAGTTAGTTACAATTCTTTGCTTACTTAAAGTAGTAGAAGTGAAGTGCTTCATCTAGTAGTCCCATATTGTTCAGACTGATGCAGACGTTACTATCGCTTCCGATAGTTATACTGTGGTTCCGAACTTGTTATTAATTTCGTAAAGTAGGTAATCATTTTTATATTTTAAATTTAGATTCAACGCCGAGATAAAGTCCAAAAATGCTTGAACGTTAAATCACGAATATTCCTAGCATTTTAAGTCTTACCTACACGATTTATAATCAGCGGACACTTCAGCGGGCCCGAGAGGGCTATAAATAACCGCCGCAGGTCTGCCTGTCCTCCCCCCCCCCCTCTGCCCCCCCCCCCCCCCCCCCCCCCGACCCTCCTCCGGCCGCAAACGGCTAAGGTTACCCGACAGGGAAGATGAAAGAACACCCTAATAAATCTTTTAACAAGTGCGGATCGTTCGAGAATTTTAATTTTGCGAGGAAAAGGCTCCGAGGGTTATTTAATTTACTTATTTTTAGGTACTAGGCCTGTATTTGTACGTTTCGAGTATTTGTAAAGGTCTAACAGTTAAAATTTTTTCGTGTTTGCCTTTTGGTAAAATTGAGTTGGCAGATTTTATATGGAGCAAGTATTTTATAATATTTTTGGAACTATGTACATTATGGGTATTTTACATAGATCAAGATCTATAAAATTATTCCTTTGAATTCTCAAAAAACAAATCTGAAAAAAATCTCAGGATGATGATGTTTTAATGGGGTTTCTCGCGGCAATTTTTTTAGTTTTTCATCATTCATAATTTGCAGGAAAGTTATATACCGTTTTTCTGCTCTCAAATCAGGAACTCTTTGTAGTTCAAAGCTTTAATCATTTAAAACTTTTTTGTAAAACCTACGATCCAATACTAAAATGAATATTTTTCTCATTACTAAAAGTGCCTTATTAATTATGATGAAAATACTTATCTTCTAAATAATTTCACGAGGACGAGTGTTTGTATTACGCTATTGACCGTCCTTTCTCCTAATCACTCATATTGCGTTTCCGCTTGGACCCGGGCAAATATACTCCCTTTCGAGTTTGTCATCTGCTCCAAAACGTGAGCGACTAAAATAAATATTTACTTTAATAATTCTCTATAATTTTTAAACTTTAGACACTAGGCAGTATGTCTCCTTTCAATTATTTACCTTATCATTACTTCAAAGTGACGAAACTATTTCATTTTCAAGAGGTAATATTAGATAGAAATAAGAGTAATATTGTACCAATATATCAAGATCTATTAATAAGGCACATACGAGTGCCAAAAGTATATTTTTTATATATCAAGCTGTCCTGACACACATTGTTCTGTCTTAACTATGAACAGGAATAAATAAATAACTACACCTACAATCTACATATACAAATATAATCTACCTACAACCTATATAATCATCTACACCTAAACCTACACCCACAGCTACATCTACACTTACACCTACAGATATAACTACACCTACTATATACATTCTACACCTACAGCCGGCCGGATTTTTATAACGCTTTTATTAGTTTCACCTGTATGTTTGCTTGCTTGCTTCTTGTTTGTTTGTAACCGACTCCTTTGGGCTCGATTTTGTCCTACTTTGAACGATCAGATTTAATTCGAACTTTGCACACCTGTCAAAGACCGATGACAATGCAATAATTCGATTAAAATATCCGATTATCGTGATTAAATTCGCCAGGATTCATCTATTTCTTTCCGCATCCTTTGCAAGAGAGATAGAACTAGTGCGCGAACTACGCATGCGTGTAGTTCCAGGCTTACTCTTTGGCAAATCGTACTAAAAAGCAAAAAATAAATTATAGTTTAAAAAAACTAAAAAAACACGCTTTTATAGAAAATGTAACTAAAAAGTAAAAAATAAAATTTAATAAATTTGGATTAAGAATAGTATGTTTAATATTGTAAAAAAGCGTGGGGTAGTTATAAACATTTTATTTGCAGATATGAGAAGGATCTTCACTTTGATAATATCTTAAAAATCACTTTAAACGAAATCTGACCGTTTGATGTGGATTAAAATCAAATCCACTGGAGTCGGTTACATGCAAACAAACGTACAGGTGAAGACACTGCACCCCAAGCTTTTTTACAATAATAAACATACTATTCTTAATATATTTTTATTTTTTAGTTAGATTTTCTATAAAAGCGTGTTTTTTTAGTTTTTTTAAACTATAATTTATTAAGAAATAAACCTAGCACGTCTCTAATATATTTTGACAGTGAAATGACACACGAGACCCAAATTAAAAGCTAACGACGAACCGAATATCAAATGTTTGACAGGTAGGAATAGTTAGTATGGGAAATTCAACGTAGTATTTGGTTTTTTCCCTGTAATTTTTCTAATATTAATCACCGATTAACCCATCCGTGAACTACCATAATTCTTTCAAAATCAATATAAGGCAAGTCGGTCCAGCTATTCTTGAGTTTTAGCGAGACAAAGAAACTGCAATTCCTTTTAATATATCCTAGTATGTAGGTATTTCAAAGTTGTTAACATTATTTCCTAGGCCTAAAGGTAAGGAGTTGTATGAAAATAAATTAGCTTACCTTTCTATAGCATACCAAATCAAAAATACGAGTATAGGACATAGGTATAAAGAAACAAGTATTTATACGAACCTACTTTATATACATAATTAGGTACTACGTATTTCGGTGTATTTGGCCAGCCAGCCTCAGGGACCTTAGCAAATAAAGCTCTCTTTATTTGATCTACGCTAACACATATTTTAATTAAGTGAGCCCAGACCTTAAGGCGTGTCCACATGTCCACGTCACAACGTTGGCAACGTGATACGGCGCGGTGCAGGTGACGCGGCGTTGTGGTATCGGTGAGTTGCCGCATCGTGATTTTTCAAAGCACGGCAAAATCGCCGCACAACGGCGCAAAATGTACCGAAATTTTACAAGGCGACGTGAATTTGCGCGGTATGTGAATGCACCGTGCCGCGACACCGCACCGTCTAACATTGACGACGTCGTGCCGTGGACATGTGGACAGGCCGTTACTCATTTACACGATTAAATTATATACTTCTATTGTTTTTATAAGAACGTAGTCTGTGTGTTGAACGTACACTTATAAGGGTTCTGAAAAATAACATTATTCCGAGTACAGCGAAAGCAAATGAAGCTTTAATTTTTTTGAGGTTGGGTTTGTAAATCCTAATAGGTTTTTGCTTACATTTTCATTTATTAATAAAATATTAGATAAAATAAAACTGTTGTACCTATGAGTACCTACGAGATTTTAAAATGTTTATTGAAATTGGGGCCCTTTATTTTTACGCGAACATTAAAAATCAATACTAGAACGGTAAATTTAACATAAATGCTTCAGTTTCTCGTAATATGTAGCCGAACTATCACCTATCAGTTATAGAATCGTGGTATTAGTACACAATTTACCGCACTCTCAATAAAGCGAAGGCGACAATTACATTTGAGGTGCCCATATTAGGGCCGACACGGCTCTGGCCGGTGCTAGCCGGTAAGGCTGTAACTACATTACATTAGAAAGGGGCTGTCGGATTCCGTAATCGAATCAGCAAGATTGCGATCACGCCGCTCGTAATTGGAATATAAATTATGCTTTAAGCGAACGGTTCATTTGGATCGTTATTAAAGCGAACAAAAATGATGTTTAATGTAATATCTATGGACGTTTCGTATCACATCAGCCTGGCCCTGTGCTAAGCATCCGCAGAACTTGTATTGCAGGTACCAGAAAAATACAGAAGTATATTTTTTAATACATTTTATATTATACAATACAATATAGGTACATTATATATTTAATTCACTTATTTGTGTGATTGTAGAAAGCCCCAAAGGAAGATCTCCGACCGAGCTAGGTGCTATGCTCTGTCAGGCCCAAGCCTACTGTAGCAGTTTTCGGATGTTGTATATATAAACGCCGAACTGTGAAAATTTCTATAGCGCGATTCAGGATTGTGGCGTTAATTGGTCCGCCACATATTTAATGCCTATCCATGATCCAGGAACACAGAAATCTTTTCGTTCCCTCGCCGGGATTCAAACTTGCAACCTCCGGCTTGAGCACCGTCGTACTTAACCACTAAGCCCCAGAGGTCGTGAATCAGTCAAAATGAAGTTGTGAATATTCTAGCTGACGATCATTATCATAGCTATGCGGGTCGTATGATATTTCTCCAGACCTAATCTGAGTATAGATAGCAGTTCGAGCACTTTGGAAAATCGGGCGCTTCAATTATCTCTTCTTGGCGGAATAACCGCTGTAGCCTGTGACCCCAGAATTAATTACAAACATAATTAAAACTTTAATTTAAAATAAAATAAATAGTGTGAACGCAGTTACTTTTCTTAAAGAGCAAACAATATTGATTTTGTTCTTTGAATCGAATTTTTTCACCTCAGACAGTATTATTTAATGTGGTAACTCGTTAGAAATTTGCGTGATTATATAAATTAAAAAAACCCATCTGTTTTCTTCCCCGCATATGTGTGAAGTTAAATTTTAGGTTCGCTCTCGAGAATACTGATATTTATCTGGCCGCGGTTGGACTTTTTTAATATAAATGTTCTTTGTTCCTGACGGGAGAAAGTTTTAATGAAAATTCAAATAAGGACAACTTTTTAACCTTTGGGTTTTTCATGTTTTTTTGGAGAGAAATTGCTTTTTTGTTATTCTAAAGACCAGATACGACCCTTACGGCAAATGAAGGGAATCAACCTACTCATTTGTTTTCAATAAATTTAATTGAACTTCTCCCTTCATTATAACTTCTATATTTACGGCAAATGAAGGGAATTAACCTACTCATTTGTTTTCAATAAATTTAATTGAACTTCTCCCTTCATTATAACTTCTATAATTGTAAATTCGAAGTCATTTTTTTTTATTATCGTTAGATATTTCTTATCATTGCAATACCGTATTTGCAAAATTTTCAATTTTAAAATGAACATAGGTAATACCTGTGCCGAGGCGTGAGATTCGAGAAATAGTAAGCTGCGTCAGCAAATATCTGTTACAATACAGAACAACGATACTTATTTTTTATTGCGCTTAGCCTCATATGAAACTTGCCCTCCTTGAAATAATGAAAATCTAATAGTTTTGTAAGTTTTCATTTGTTTTTATTTCTATCAATATAAGGTTCATTTTATAGAAGCCGGTAAATTAATAGTTACTTTTTATTTATGAGTCTCGGCGCATCTCGTGTGTCCAACGGAATTGTTTCATCACAGGGTGTTAGCGCAATGTTGTGGGTGCATTGTGTGTAAAGTATTGTTTTGTTTTAGTGCTGTATTTTAAAAATAAACATATATTACAGTGGCGAAGGCTGGCTCTCTTCATAGGGAAGTCCTAGCCTGAATAGTAGGTAGGGATTTGGATGAGGGTCTTCAAAAGGTAAGTGGTAAGTGAAGCCGATTATAAAGGAGTTATCGGAACCCCACGCCACTGATGTATTATAAATAAGCAATAGCATATAGATCACACGCAATAGATCCACTTGGGTCGCAGTGACGTCAGGGCTCGATTTTGACCTGCCTTCGACAGTATAAAAAAAATGGACGCATCGCCTGTGGTAGGTATACTTAAATCCTTACTATAAAATATTATAAATGTGAAAGCGTGGATGTTTGTTACGCTTTCACGCAAAAACTACTGAACAGATTTCGATGAAATTCGGTATAGTAGTAGTTTAGACTCTGGAATAAAACATTGGTTACTTTTTATCCCGAAAAAGTAGTGTTCCCGAGGGATACTATACTTACGCGGGCGGAGCCGCGAGAAACAGCTAGTATATAAATATATTGCTGCAAAAGGACAGCAGGTCTAAAATGGCCGCATTAAGTGAATTGTACTATCAACTTTTGAAGAAGTTGCTCTTACAGTGACTTCCAAGAATTATATTTTGACAGTTCTCAATAGAAATGTGTAAAATGATATACATGATAAAAATTGCTTAATTGTCAATTATGAGAATTTTTATAAGTTACTGTAAGAAAAACTTCTTCAAAAATCGAATGTTTATGTTTCATAGTAGGTATAATTCAATACTTTTGGTTCTAATTTTGAACTGCCGATGATTTTTCCATCACAAAATAGACAAATATGCTCATTAATTTGAATCACTGCTTCAAACCAAATTCAAAAAATCCAAACAAATTATCACTCGTTTTTAACAATGTCAGCGGCTGAAAGGATTAAATTGTCTAGCTTAAACAAATAATATATTACAATAAAATGCTTTATTTGGGCTGACAGAATAAACGCTGCATTTTAGCTGGTTGCTCGTAATTTTATAAGGAAGCGTGAAACAAATTCAGTGTAGCCGAGGATCGGAACTTTTGTACAATTACCGCGCCGCCGCCGCAGCGCTCCCCAGCTTACTATTGTACCGTCAACAGAAACGCATACGATGCGTTTTTTTAATGGCTCAAAATAATTGATTAAATACAATATCGTCTTGGTATCAAGGCTATAGGACATATTTAGGCAAAACAATAAACTTTATTTATTTCGAAAAAAAAAACTTAATAAAATGGCATTACGCTCATTACGGTCGTTGATCTATTTTACTTAAATGTATTTACCGCAATTATTCTGTTTTAAGCTTGTCTGGATTACATTATAAATTCCTACTACTATTATAAATGTGAAAGTTTGTGTGGATGGATGGATTAATTTTTCTTATTCTTTCACGTAACGAGTTTTAGCTCTGAATTACACAGAGGCTGCTTTTTATCCCAATAAATTACAGTATTCCCACAATAGTAACTTAAATACATCATTATCATTTTATCACTGCCACAATCGTTCTTCATCTTTCCTCTTCTATATTTTTTATATATTTAAAAAGCGCAGAGATAATTTTTTGCCGACCATATTTTGAATAAGTTAGCTACACATAAATTATAGCCGCCAAAGGATAGCGGCGTCTAACTTTGCACTTTCCTCATATTTTGTACGTAATGGATATATATGAGTGGTTTTAACTTGCAGACTAACTCACTAATTGAGAGTGCGTTACCGCCGATATCTGGGAACAAGTCCACTTATGGTTCCTAGTTACTACAGTGCTGGTAAATACGTTAGCCTAAGGTTTTACAAAACCTTACTATACTAAGGTTTTATAAAACGGCACTATAAAACCTTAGGCTAACCTAATATTAGAAGCGATATTTTCCGAATCATATAATTATGTGTAAGAGTAGTTTAGTGTGCTGAACTCTACCTACATAAGAGTGTAGTGTACACAATCTTGTGATAAGTTACTACTTAAATAATAGAAATTTATAAATAAAGAGTTCCTCTGTCATCTTTATTAATATAATAAATTTCATCGATAGTAATAAAAGATTGAAAACAACAGTTTAAAAACCACATTCGAGTTTCGTATGAACCGTTTCGTCCACAGATAAATTTCGGTGTGAATAAAGTCGGGAAAATTTCTGCAAGTAATATTAAACTCAGATTCATTATTTATTACAGAACTAGTTTCGTGCCAGGGAATACTGACAGTAAATTTCTCATTATGATAATCTGTAAAACGGGACTGAATCGCATATTGAAATATTTTACAGAATGTTGTTCGGCGCCAACCTGTCTATGTATTGTTAGTACGCTTTAATAAGTACGAAAATTTTGGAAACATTTTGTGAAATGCATAATGATATAACTTAACATAGGTATGCCGAGCGCAATTTTGTACAATATGTAACTTTTTTGAAAGGAGACGTCTTTATATTTTATCATTTATTAGTTTTTACAACATTGAGACTATTCTTATCAAGACCTAATGAAATTAATTAAAAAAATTAAATCCATTTCAAGTTAAGAACAATAACATTTAAGGGTGCGTTTACAAATTTGACATAAATTGGTTGTTTTTCGGTCCCACAAAACTAAGAACACACACAAATAGAATACTTCTTTTAAAAATAATATAAACAATTATAATTTTTAGTATAGCTAAAACAATTTTCCAGAACCTCTTCACCCAAAATTTACAACAAGAGGTCACTGTCTGGATTTATTGCATAAAACATTGTAAAGAAATGTCAGTCCGTACTCGGCCGCTGTCAAACAACACATTCTGTAAAGTGTAAACGCTCAAAAATTTGAATATTTATAATACTCCGAACGCCATCTAGCGGACAAGTCATGAACTTCGCGGCGTAGTCCGACAACTCGACTATTAATTTCCTAAGGGAACTCCCGCAAACCCTGTACCATGATTCCATGATAAAAAAATAATTTTTCGTTTTTTAGTAGATTAATAATTAATCTCATAATTATTGTAATTATCGATTATGAATTATTGTTTGAAATATATGATTATTTTAGTTGAAAGTAAATTGGGATCTCAAGGAACCAATAATTTTGTACCATTTACAGAGGGTTTTTATTTACCCATTTTTTCAATTAGACTTTCAATATTAGAATTTCAAAATTATAGTTCTCTCATTTACAGTGGTCGAAATGTACCTACTGTTATTCCATTTATAGAGGATCAAATGTTATTATGACGGGGCTTTTTGGTGTTATGAATTCAGTGTAGGTATTTATTAATCATTAAAAAAATGCAAAACAATAAAGATTATGACTTATATATAATAATCGGTTATGTTTGTTTGTATTTGATTGCTGGTTGATGAAATCTGTTTCTTGATGGAATAAATTTGAATAAAATACTAGAATTACTTATCAATATTTGACATCTCATAATACTAATTACTCATGTAAAGTTTTGTAAATCTCATTTAACCAGATTCGAAAAGAACCATTAACAATGGTAATCTAAGTAATCTAAGTAAAAGGTAAAGTTTGAAAAGTGCCGGATCTCATTGGAATTGCCATAAATAGAGGTTTCTCAATGATCTTACTAGGTTTAACTGTATTTTTTTTTATATTTTCAAAGGAAAATAGATTTTATATTGTAATTCTCGGTTCCTTAAATCTCACCATCGCAAAAACTGTTTACTACTTAGCTGGCAAAACAAAGAAATAAAAAAAGAAAACGATCGTTTTTCACGAACGTATCGCTCGTTCATGGTACGGGGACGGTCCCGGCTTATCTTCACGCGCGCATGACTATCCTATGGTAATGTAATGAAAAATTACGTTCATCTGATACCGGCGCCCGTCTCCGAGCTTTTTGTTCTAGCTCTACGTATGTTATAAATACCTTTCATATAATTCAATTAGCTTCATTAATTTGCCCCATTGCACGACTAATGAAATTGTTATTTTTAAATAATATGGTCTACATATGGACCATACAGTAAGAGGAAAATATTGTTAATTTCTTGTTGATAAATATAAAATGAAAAGTCACTTAATTTATACTCGTAGTATGCGATATCATGTACTCTAGATATATAAATATATGATTTTCTGATTCGATTCTTGTTCGTTTCTTCTTATACCTATATACTACTACATTAGAAGCCGGTGGTAGATATTAGCCGCCTAAAAGTTTTTACATTGAGTTTTAAGACCTTCGAATATCGTATTACATAGCGCCATCTGTTAGATGCACGTGGATGTTCTAGAAGTTTTTGTACGTTGAATCAGATTGCTAACGCCATCTATCGATCGAGGGCAGAAGCTTTTTAGCTTTCTCATATCTCCGCGAAACTTTTTCAGGTCTCTATGAAGCTTTTTCTGGTTTATCTGAAAACAAATGATGCTATATTCATGGGCTTGATTTTCGACATGCATTTAAGATTAAAATTATTTTATAGATTAAGAATAGAATAAGATATAATAAGATTAAGATTAAGATTAGGATAAAGATTAAATTATAACTGTAATATTAATTATAATATTACAGTACGAAAATAGTAATTTAAGAAAGAAATATTACCTATTTATTTATTTGTGACTAAAATGTTGTCAGTTTCTAGTTTATTAACTATTAAGGCTATATTTAACTACCAATATATATACAAGTTTTTAGATTTTATAGAGCCTACTCCACATATTGGTTAAGTGCACAAATAACGTCACCATATTTCGCTGCCACACAATTTAGTCCCTGTTAAACAGCTTACGGTAATTTATCGCAATTCGCATATTTTATAATTGCACTTAATATACATTTTAATTTTGTTGTACTTTGTGCTCATAATTTTTCTATTTCATGTATTTTTAGTTTAAAAACAGGTTGGTACAAGTAAGGTTTTTAAGAGTTATTTTGATTCTAAGCCATGAGTTCTGTTAACAGTTTTATATATATATATATAAAAGAAAGTCGGGTTAGTTACACTATTTAAGTTTCAAAAATGATCATAAATAATGTGGTATTTTCAGAATCTATTTAGACGGATACAATTTAATTATCATTATCTAGGAGAAAATTTATTATAAAGTATCTATATTTACTATGTGCTATTACTATATTGCTTTGCTATTGTATATTTGCTAAAGCAGTTTTTTGCCACGAACACTCTCTCACGCTGGCGAAGCTGCGGGCAAAAGTTAGTTTTATTGTAAATAGTGACATTTAGATTCCAAGAATTTATAGCAATGTTTATATTTTACTGGTAGGTCGAAATGAGCGATAATACAAATGTTTGCTCTACAGGTATCGATTTTAACCTTAAGAACAGCTATTGCGTGACATTCAAAACCACAACAAGCTTACTTATGATCCTTATAAGAGCCACCGCGCACTCGTGATTTTTAATCGGACGATAGTTTGATCTTTTTAGTAGTCAGTATGGAGTTTAAATATGGTAGTGCGCGCATTAGATGATTAATAATCGACTGACCAAGCTATCAAATTGCAATCGGTGATTGTGATTAAACTATCGTCGATTAAAAATCGCGATTGCGCAGTGGCTCTAAGTGTTAAAACGTGATATATGATATAAGTAAAATATTTGTTAATTTCTTTATTATGTTTTTCATTGAAATGTTAAAGTTCCATTAAAAAAAATTAAAATGTTTTGGAAAGAATAATCTAAAATTTTATATCAAACAACAAAATAATCATTTTAAGCAAATATACAAGTTGTATATTTTACATGTCTTCCGGCCTTGAAGGTTGATAGAGAAATGCGTCTTCGCCCACAGCGTGCGGGTGCAAGAGGACGGGTGTCCTCTTGCACTCGCACCCCACCCCATCTCCGCTGGGTGGCCTTTTTAATTCTCATCGCCTTTGCACCCACTTCGTGTCTGTTATTGCCATTCCACTTTTTAAAAGTGAATTCTATATTAGAAACTACAAGGAAAAGTAGACTCTAATACACAGGTAGAAAAGTAATAATGTAACTTCAGTTTCAATAAACTTAGACCTCTAATGACATACGAAATCAAACTACACGTTGGAGAAATTCGTTCTCGCGATTGTTTTTGTAATAACAAAATAAAACTGTATGTCAATTGCTATAAGCTAGATTTTCGATAGAAATAATTTAGTGGAGATCTGTGCAATCCTCTTGTCGGGTTGGAGGTGCAATAATTTAAGCAAGGGGTGGAAAGCGACAGAAAGTTCTTTTTGGAGTTTGTGTGAGTGAGACGTGCGTAGAAGTCGAGAGGGTGCGGGTTAAACGCGTCACAGGGCCGGACTCAAACGATGTGATATTAGTTTTCGATATGGATTAAAAACAATGCACAGTAATAAAATTGGAGTTATATTTATTAATACTTTTGCTATATTTTGTTAAGCTGAATAGGAGATCAATTTATTATTTAACAAATTGCAATATATAATATATAACAAATATAATATATAACAAATTACAATTCTAATTTTTATGTCTACTTTGTAAACTGCTATAGTTTAGTTTGGTTTATTTTAATATGGAATAATATGGGTCTGTTGTTACCTGAAATAAAATTATTATCTATTATTATTAACTAAATATGTCTGACATTATTTTAAGCTATTCGGCTAACATTAGGCATGTAATATAACATCTATGGGCGCTTCACACTACGTCAATTTGGTCCCGTGCTAAACACCCGATGAACGACACAACGGGAAGTATATTTAAATACTTCTACGAGGGCTGATTGATAAGTTTCCGAAACGACAAAGAAAAACTTCAAAAATCTATTTAAAATATATTTATTTCTCAACGTAGTTTCCTTCTACCTCGATGCATTTAGTCCAGCGCTTCTCCAATGCCGTTACACCAGTTTGATAAAATGTTTTCTCCAACCCCTCAAAATACTCGTCCACGGCAACAATGACTTCTTCATTTGATGAAAATCTCTGGCCACCTAACCATTTATTCAGGTTTGGGAATAAGTGGAAGTCGCACGGGGCCAGATCCGGGGAATAGGGTGGATGCGGTAGCAATTCGAACCGCAATTCATGGAGTTTGGCGACTGCAACCATTGACGTGTTGTGTGCAGGTGCGTTGTCATGGTGGAACAAAATTTTTTTCTTGGCCAAATGTGGTCGTTTCTTCTGGATTTCTTCACTTAATTTTTTCAGCAAGCTTGCGTAGTACTCTCCATTTATTGTTTTTCCTTTTTGCAGATAATCCACTAAAATAATCCCTCGAGTATCCCAAAAAACAGTCGCCATCACTTTGCCGGCCGACAAAACCGTTTTTGCTTTCTTCGGCGCAGGTTTTCCGCTCTCAGTCCACTGCTTAGATTGTTCTTTTGTCTCGGGAGTATAATGATGTATCCAGGTTTTATCGACTGTTACATAACGCCGCAAAAACTCATTAGGATCTCGGTTAAACAGCGCCAAACACTCCGATGAATCGTCCACTCGACGTTGCTTTTGGTCTACAGTGAGCAAACGCGGCACCCATCGCGCGCAAAGCTTTTTCATTCCCAAATCTTGGTGCAAAATATTAAAAACGCGTTCAGATGAAATTCCCACCATCTCTGCTATCTCTCGCAACTTTAAGCGCCGATCATTCAATACAATTTTGTGAATTTTTTTGATCATGTCCGGATTCGTGATTTCATTTGGACGGCCAGACCTGTGGGCGTCTTCGCAGCTCTGTCTTCCACGTTTAAATCAGTTACGCAGGTGTGAATTGTACTCAATGCAGGAGCAGAATTACCTAAAACACTGTCTAGCTTGGTTTTAATCTGGGTTGCTGTTTTCTCTTTTAAAACGTAAAACTTTATCACCGCACGAATTTCGTTTCTTTCCATTGTTAAGAAAATTTACGACAGAGAAAGTTCTACGTCCTCTCAAACAAATTCCATCAGTTCGATTAAATTCAAATTTAGCGTTCTATTTTCAAAAAGATGCCAGAATATAATGTAATATTCCTTTTTTGCGTATCATTTTTTTAAGTTCGTCGTTTCGGCCAGTTATCAATCAGCCCAGGTATACTACGAGGGCGGCACTGAAAATTTCGGGAATCAAGGAAGTGACACAACATTACTATTTAAAAATGTATTTATTGCTTTTCGAAGTATTCTCCGCGAAATTTGACACATTTTTCCATACGATGGAACCAATCATTGAAGCAACCATTCCATTCGGAAGTTGGGGTCTCCAAAATGGCCGTTTTGTAGGCGTCCACATCTTCATCAGGTGATGAAAATCTCTGACCACGCAATTTATTCTTTATTTTAGGGAAAGTATAGAAATCATTAGAGCTTAGGTCGGGGCTAATAATTCTATGATTTCTTGCTCTAAAAACTCTTTTGTTCTGTGCGCGGTGTGAGAACTCGCATTGTCGTGATGGAGGATGATGCGGCGGTTGCAGTTCTCTTTACGGAGTTCAGAAACGACCTGTGGCAAACGAGAGGAATAGTCGCAATATGGCCGGTTTTGGAGACAAACGTGGCCACTATTTTTTTTGCAACACTCCGTGAACGTACAATTTTTGTTGGCTTTGACTCATTTTCGAACACCCAAAATCGTGACAGGTTTTTTGTTTCGGCTTCGTACGCGTATATCCAGGATTCGTTACCTGATACGATGTTGTATACAGCATTTGAGGATCCTGCGTGGAATCTTTCGAGAGTTCTGACGCACCAAGTAACGCGAGCCGCTTTTTGCTCTTCACAGAGCAAATGCGGTATCCATCGGGAAAACAACTTTTTTACACTTAATTGTTCATGCAAGATTATTTGTATTTGACTCATGCCAATGTCTAAAGTTGCCTGAATTTCGGGGTATGTCACATGTCGATCTTCCTCAATCAGCTTACGCACAGCATCAACGTTTTCTTGGGTGACTGCAGTTTTTGGACGACCTTGACGGGGATCATCACTGAGCTTGACACGTCCACGTTGAAATTCAGCAAACCAGCGATAAATTGTGGTTTTGGATGGGGCTTCATCATCAAATGCAGAAATCATCCGGTCAACACTGTTTTTGTGTTAAACCACTTCGAAAGTCATAATAAATCATCGCTCTAGAATTTACTCGAGTCAATTCCATTTTCTCAACGACCAAACAAGTTTAACAAGACCTTGTGACAAGACCGAGAATCTTTTTTTAAATAAATAAACGGTATTCGATTTTTAAAACCAAGGAGTTTTAAATTAAAAAAGATTTTAATATGACAGGAACAGTGGAAATATTCCATTCCCGATACTTTTGCAGTGCAGCCCTCGTATACATATATTTAAGATTTTTATTATATTATACACATAATCCATACACATCCATGACCCAGGAACACAGAGAAAACTTTTCTGATCCTTCGGCGGGATTCCAACCCGCGACCCCCGGGTTGAGCACCAACGCGCTCAACCATTGAGCCACAGAGATCGTCAATACGACATGACATAATTTAATGTTGGGTAAAATCCCCAATTTTTTCGCGAAGAAAAGTTAAATACAAGTAAGTAAAGTTGGTACTTAGTACAATAAAATAAAAATTTTAAGGTTAAAATAGTGCTTTAAAGTAACGTAATATTCTTACAAACATTTCAAAGCTCTTTTCTCGGGCTGAGGAAAGGGAATAAATAAAAACAGTCCTTAATTAATTTACATATATTGTTACTATCCCAAAAATATCCATGCCTTAAAAACATCTTTAATCTACATTTAATTTGTTCTCTCCGCGCCGCGCCTATGTGGAAACTATATCAAACTCGATATACAGCCTCTACGTAGTGATTTTTTAATATTTTACTGCTTTTCGGTATAAAAACTTAATATTTTTGAATAATTATTTTTTAGTTCAGCTCTGTAAGCTATCAACACCCGAATAGGTCGACGATGCGAATGCTAAAAACATTCCCCTTGCCCCTTACTACGATTTTTAAGCCTACTCCCTCCACCCCCTCTAACTCCCGGGTTAGCCTGAGGTACATTTATGCGCAATAAATTTTGACCGCCAACATCAATTCAAAATGGCGTCACTGCATTCCTAGTTATCGAGCGAAACATTTCTCTATCACCTCAGCATAGAATTCAAAATGCGTTACTAAAAAAATTGTACATAAAAGAAACGGCTTTGAGTTTTGCGTCCCATCGGTGAGTTTAGCGATAACAGCTTGTGTATCTTTCCGCATAGGATTGCGTATTGTTTGTGCCAACCTACGCAATGAAAGAAGGCGCCAGTTTTGCGGGCGGAATGGGACAGACAGAGGTAAATAGGGTAGATATTGTCTATTTCTCATTTGTCTTGGTGATAGTGCGGTAATATAATCTATTGTCCTGACCTACGCTGCCGGTGAAAGGCTCGTAAGAGTGTGGCTTTGCGACAGTCACATTCGAATACAATAGAGCTTTGATTAAGGCTGTAAAATTACGAGTCTGCTCATCTCACAGCGGTGTACTTTTTTACGTTTCTAGTGGTTATAAAACATACCAAAGCTTGTTAAATACATCGATTGTGCGTAGCAATGCGAAATACATGTATAACAAGTTTTTGTCTTGACTAGACTTAATACGAATCTTCTATAAAGAAGAAACACTTTTATCCTTATTTTTTAACTACCGTTTATCTGTAACTAGAGCGATATTATAACTCCCAGCAGCACGCTTCATAAAATTAAATACGAGATGGCGTTCACATCGCCATTGGGTATAATTTCGGGTCAGAACCTGGACTGAAAATTCTAAAATTCGTAATACCTATATTATAAAAACAATATATACCTATTGATTAGATACTGATTTATTTATTACCATACCAAATAAATTTCTATAGTTAAAGTGTTATGAACTTAATCTTTACAAAACATAAATAGGTCTTACTCAATTTATGTAGCCAATTTAGTATTTTTTATTACAATTTTACTTACATTCTTCATAAAAACGAAAGGGTACCTACTATGCGCTGACGGTAGTTGTAGGCATGGAGCAAATCTATCTGCTCCATGATTGTAAGCCTGCCCTTAAAAGAGCCCTTTTTAAAATGACTACTGTCGTCAACAGACAAAAATACCAACTGATACATTTTAAAGGATTTTGTAAAAATTAATAGAATCAGAATTCGTGTCCCAGCCACGTAGAATATTTTAGCAATAAATAAAGTTAAGTGATAACGAGATTTTAACATATTTCATGATTGAAGATCAACCAAATTGTGTATTTATAAAAAAATAGCCTTTAGGCTTTAGCGCGAAACAGACAACCAAAAATACATAATATAATAGCTATCAAACTGGGTAACTGGGTTGTAGAGCACACGGTCTTTTGTTTGGTCTTTAGTCCTTGCCCAGTACCTGATTGCCAGTTAGTCTCCAATAAACTATGCATACCTACAGTAGGCAGCCGGTTAGGCAGCGAGTTAAGTCCCTTGTCACTATCCAGACTCCAGAGGACCGTAGACTTTTTTATTGATCAAACAATACACTCTATAAAACGGCTTTTCATCATTATCCTTATAATACAGTCATTTAGTGTATAAAAGGCCCTCAATTTTGACGACCTCCGTGGCTCAGTGGTTAGCGCGTCAGCGCTTAATCTGGAGGTCGCGGGTTCGAATCCCGCCGAAGGGACAAAAGTTTTTCTGTGTTTCTGCCCTCTGGGTCTTGGATGTGTATTAAATATATGTATAGTATAATAAAAACCTTAAATATGTGAATAGTATAAAAGTATTAAATATATTTTCGTTGTACCAGTACCCATAACACAAGTTCTTCGAATACTTTCTTCTTTTTTCTTTTTTTACTTCGAGTACAGGGCCAGATTGACGTGGTGTGGAAGCGTTCATAGATATTATTAATTTGATAAAAAAGAGTAAAAAATTACTGAAAACGATTTAATTATTATTTACTAGTTATTGCAAAAAACAGAAAAAAAACTTACCGGAATCGTACATTTTGCCGCGATAGAAGCCGATGTCCTTCCCCGTGGTACAATCTAGATCTGTGCCAAATTTCATCAAAATCGTTCCAGTAGTTTCTGGACCTATTCAATACAAATAAACATACAACCAAACAAATATTTCCTTTTTATAATATTAAGTATATACATATTATATGAGTATAAATGTTAAGCTATTTTAATGTAGAGTATTCGTGGCCTGGTGGTAGACTCTTGAGCGAGGTATACTCGAGAGTGTACAAGTTCATGGGTATAAGAGAGGAATTAAAATGTGTTTGAAAAAATTAACACAGTTCAAAGGCCCGTAATATCTGCCAATCACAGTAGGCTAGAGTAAAAGCGTGCATATAGCGAGACCAGTACCTAATCAGTGGGGATGTTAGTGGTCGTATGAAGCTAAGCTTATCCAACTAATATTATAAATCCTACTTACTATCATAAATCTAAAAGTTTGTGAGGATGGATGGATGGATGTTTGTTACTCTTTCACGCAAAAACTGCTGAACGGATTTCGATGAAATTTTGGTATGGAGTTTAAGCTATGGATTAACACATAAGCCAATTTTTATGCCGAAAAAGTGTTCCTCTGGGATACTGCATTTAAATGGGGCAGAGTCGCGGGCAAAAGCTAGTATTATATAGAGTTCGTGACGCGGGGAGTTTCGATACATAAATAAGGCATATCAGTCTAAAAGCCTAAGTGGTTTTTACAGCCACTGGAAGTTCGTTAGTGAGTCCATTAATTTTAGATCAGCTCACTACTCCGGGATGTCGCGGGAAAGGGGCAGAGAGAGTAAACACTATCGACTGGAACAGCTTTCTATTTGCTCGGTAAGTAATACGATGGGCTTGGGCATCTAAATGGAACACGCGTAATCCATTTAGACTTTTTTCGGTTGGACATCGGCCCGTTGATCGGCGTTTCTCGTGAACGTAATAAAAAGTTTCCCCTATGTGAGCGTATCATGAATTGTGATTTCAATGCCTTACCGGAAGGAATCCTTACTAGAGAAATTGTTATTTCGTTTTTTTTTTAAATTTATATATGGCATCGGCTTATAACCATTTCCCAGTGTCAAGTTAAAATGGCGGGAAATAGAACTTTCGTTTCAATTTTCAACACCGTATTCCTATATTGTCAAGTCTAAAGTCAAGTCAAAGTCCAAATATATAGTCAGTACAGTCCATACATACAGTCTGAGTCATGTCAGTCGATTCAGTAAAGTGGTAGAAGCTTTACTGAAAGTTCCGAGGAAGTTTTGGCGGGAAACACAAATTAGCACGTTTTTAGAAGTTGTACCACTTGCCCACACTTGTGCACGTTAACAGATATTTAATGGTTAATATTCTACCAATATTACACATTAAGAACCGAGTGAACACGTTAAAAATTCTTTATGAATTCTTTTGTTTTTATTCAATTTGTTCTTCTGTTATATTAGTGTAGACCGTAGAGGGCGGGGGTTTAAGCAAGTGAACGATACGAAGCTTCAGTATCAAAATATACTTTATTCTGATGATGACTAAAAACCAAAAAGAAAAGAATGTGTATTGTTTTCTTGGATAGTTAAAAATAAATAAGTTGCCAGATGAAGAGATATACGCCTATGAAAGCAAGGTTTCATACATGACTTTTTTACAAAGTCAACCATATTCGAGTGATCGGCCTCCAAAGTGGTTTACAAGTCGTCCCCCCCCCCCCCCCCCCCCCATGGAATTGCTAAACTATAAGAGATAGAAACTTACAAGTTTCTATGCTAATAGATCATGCTAAAAACTCTTTAGGAAAATTATTTTGAGCGAAATTGGACAATAACTTTTGAAGTAAGTAATTCAAAGAAAACCTATTGCGTGTTGATAGTTACGGAACCCTATATATATATATATATATATATATATATATATATATATATATATATATATATATATATATATATATATATTTATCTATTCTCTATATTCTAAATATTACTTCTCAAAATTTATAGGGACATCTATAGGGATTTGACTTTTGTAAAGTAAATCAAGCATATGCTACCAAAATGTAAATTTTGTACCAAGGGATACAAAGGCACTGAATAGAACTCCTCAGTCTTTAAAGATAGACTTTTGGAAATTTCGGCATTGTTTAAAGAATTGCAAGCATATGTCACTATATAACTAACAGTAATCATCAGCGTTATCTTATATACAATACCTCTTGGAAGCTTGGCGTGTATTCAATTATACATTTGAATGCTTATTTAAACTTTCTTAAAATGTGTTAATATTAATATAATAAATATGACTTAAAAGGGAAAAATTATTATTTTATTAAATTAAACCGACTTCCAAAGTAAAAATGCACATATTTTTATCATCTAAAAGGCAAAATAACTCTTATAAGAGTATACTCTTATACGTACTTTGTCGGGATAATTATTTTTAAACAAAAAATTAAACCGACTTCCAAAGTAAAAATGCACAAAAAAGTATGAAATCATATTAATAAATAATTTCCCTTTTAAATTCGGCTAAAATTTTAACTATTTCTGTACGATATTTTCATAATTTTGAAGTCGGTACCAACCAACTTTAATAATGTGAGTTCTATAAAATATTGTTTTCTCAGGTTATTCCTATAAAAGTCGTACTAGTAAGTGACGTCACACGCTTGTTGCTACGAAATGTATGGCCATATGCACAAAATTTCTGATATCTCGTAATTTTGCGCGTTTATGTTGATACATACCATAATAAATCTTTTTGTATTTGATGAAAGTAAATTAATTATGTAGGTTTTATACATTAATGTTTAAAAAAAATATTTCAACTTTTTTGTGACTTTGAAATGCATACGATTACAAAACTACACATAAAATCCTAATTCTTTTTACTTTTATCAAGTTGTAATGTAATACCTTTTATTTCTTAATTTATTTAAGAAAACTAAATTTTTACATGTTGTCAAATACCCAATTTTGTACTGAAAGTTTTTGTTTCACGTCGTATCCTACTATTATGAATGTGAAAGTTTGTGAGGATGGATGGATGGATGGATGGATGGATGTTTATTACACGAAAAAACTACTGAACGGATTTTAATGAAATTTGGTATGGTAGTAGTTTAGGCTCTGGATTAAAACGTGGGCTACATTTTATCCCGAAAAAGTACAGTTTCCGTGGGATACTGTATTAACGCGAGCGGAACAGCGGGAAAAAGCTAGTATTAAATATATGTAATATAAATGATCATAGTCCACAGAAAGCTCCATTGCCTTACATATAGAGTAATATATAACACATAGAGTCTCGGTCGCCTAGATACTTTTATATTAATAAACGATAGGCTGTCTCACGTCCGCATAGCAAAAAACAACAAGGGGCCATTAGTATTGGAAGTGTAAGCCTCATCAAGATAAATAGAAATGTCACGATGATGGATTACAGCTTCAGGCGGACAACGACTGCCATAATTCAACCCTTAAAATCTGACATAGTTGGATCTTATACCCCTTAACAATAAGGTCCAGAATCGCTTGAAATAAATTCTTTTAAATTTCCAATAAAACGGCTGATTCCTGCAAGGCAGCGTTTGTCGTTATCTGCAGTAAGTAAACAAGTATATATGGGGGGGTTATTTGCTTTTGTACAAAATTGGTGTTTGCTTTGTTTATTAGCTATTGTTATGAATTTAAATAATATTATATAAACAAAGCTTTTTAACTGATTGCTTATTAAGTAAAGGTATTCAAAGTAGTATATGGATAAATATAAAACATTTAACCAATACTGAAATATCTCTGTAACATTTGTAGCCGTTTCCGGAGTGCGGCTGGATCTGGAAACATGCAGAAAGACTTGTTACTAAAAAAGGTATGATTTACGACACTACAGTCTATATCATAAATTGTTTATAATAAGATTATTAATATAATAAGATTGTTTATAATAACACACGGTTAGAAAAGGGGAAATGGGGAAAAAAGTAGGTGGTGTAGCCTGTAGGTAGTATCTGATGTGAAAGGCTATAGACAGGTTCAATATTTTACATATAAAACCTTCATATAATAAATACTTTATTATTGTTACTCAAATAAAAGCCAGGAAAATCATTATGTAGGAAACAGGCTACGTAGGCTTGTTTTATAATTTGCATTACTTTTTCATCCTTTTATCACAAAGAAGCTTAAGCTGACTAGAAATTGAAAAAATATCTGGAATGTTAGAATAGCACAAAATACGAAATAATTAAGTTTTCAATTCCAGGCATCCATTAAAGCAGTTGTCTAGAGAACTAAAAAAAATTATTCACAGCGGAAAAACAAAATGGAAGGCTAAGCTTAGGTATAACTGGGGCGAAATACGCATGTGCGTGCCGGCCGCCCTACTCGGGTCGCGACGAGCCCGCGGGAGCGTAGGGTAAACGAAGCACTTGGGGAAATCGAGGGAGGTGGGGTTTTATTTTCGTAGGTACGGTATTCGGCCCATCTTTCTTGAGCGTTTCCCTTTGATATACGAACAATTTGATGTGGTTTAATATTCTAGGTCGTATATATGTATGAGGGTAGGCGCTTTTGTGTTTGTAGAATTAATTAGAGGGTGTTTTTAATTTTTCGTTCGGCTTATGTTGTTTCGTATTAGGCGTTCGTTATAAAAACATAGGATTTCGTTTTTTGTTTAGGGTTAGCTTTGCGAAAACAAACGAATACTTAATGAATCTCACAGCGTGCACGGAATGAAAAACATGAAGAACGCCCTCCTTCATCAAAGACGGCTTGTTCTGGTAAATTCATTATTTTTCCACCGCTCCTACAAACGTTAGAATGAAAATAGCGAAAAAGGAAACTTTTAATGAATTGCTCTTTATGACGCGGGAAGATTCTCGGAAAATGCCTCAACTCATGTTTATTCATATTGTATTCGAGTAAGCATGATTTTTTAAATGCTTGAATTTGATATTGCCGTCGTCGTTGTAACAATTTTAACTGAATTTTCTTCTGTTCCCCGATTATTAGACTTTAGAAGGTTTGGAGCTTTCTATTTCTATATATTTTCTTTTCTTTCTATTTTTCTTTATTGCCAATAAACAAATAAGTAAACATAAGTCATAGTTTTTAGGTTTAAAAAAATCATCGAGATATTACGATCTTTATTAGTTACATAAAACTATAAAAACAAATATATTAAAAGCACAAATTCAACAAAGAAAGGCTTCATTTTAGAAAATATTTAAAATTATGCAAACCACAACCTTAACCCTGTATTATAAAAACTTTGTTATTTTATAAATATGCACTTGTATTATGTCCATAGATGTATAATATTAAAAAGATGATTATATAATAAGATTACAAGAAAAGTAGTGATTATGTTTCTGATTTCAGGCTAGCGTCCTAATGAAAGCCTCATATTGAGAACAGACTTATAGTAAAATAACCTCTCACAAAATACGTCCTGGAGCTCTAAAGCTCATTAAAGTTATTCACTTTGACGTTGGTCGTAGACAATCATCTGTCATATGACATTGAGCGGGAAAAGCATCCAACATATACAGACTCTCTTTTCGCTGATAATATTCAACACGATTGGTGTTCCCGGCTAGACGACGGAGGGTCCAGGGAAACTGGAGGGACCAGCAAAGGACATCGACGTGTTTTGAGCGGGGTTTTGTTTGTGCGTAACGTAAGAATTTTTTAATGGCATTTTTGGACATGTTTTTCGCTCTGTCATAGAATAAAATTAATAGAGATTGGGACACGACCACATGCGTCCTGCACCATTATGGCACTATAAAAATAAAGGCAAATAGAGCTATCACAAAAAACGTTTGAAAGAAAGTAATTCTATTACTAAAATGTTAAGATTATAAATAATATCGAGTTCCAAAAAATCAAGGTATCAGTAATCAGATAGGACCAATACGATACAAGTGGCCGAAGTCCATTAAATATGTTTACCCGAGGAGCGGCTCCGTTGCTTCCGTGCTGAAGTTTACTTAAGGACGTCCTGTAGCTAATTAAATAGAAAGTTCTCGGGGGACGAGATTTAATGGAATTCGGAGGAGAGCCTCTCTGTTTTACTTATGTTTCGACCCCTAAATGGATTTGGACTGTGTTGTTATAAGACCGATGTCACGTATTCATTTGGAACTTCCTACAGTATTCGGTAACTGTGTGTTATAAACGAGAGAATACGTAGGTATAGGTAGGTAGAATACGAGGTGAAAAATACGTAAAAATTGTTACAGATCTGTGCTCTGTACTTTTTACAAACTACTTGTTTAATAGGATGATCATAATATACATTAGTATGTGATGCAAAAACTTTGAGTAGGTAAAGTTTTACGAGAATTTTGCAAACGGTTGACCATGAAATTTGACACAGTTAAAGTTTGTGTGGAGTAAAGTGTGCAGAAATCTAATATTTTATTAATAATGTTTAGAAAAACATAAAAATCATAAAAATAAAGTTCATTCCATAGACAACATTTACATATTTTTAATTGCATATCTAAGAGGCAAAATAACCCAAAAAAATGTTGAAACCTAAAAATTAAAATATGAATTATGGTCGAATTTCGACCACAGGGCGACCTCTATGCGTCAAAGGTCCAAGACTAAAACAAGACTTACATTTTACTTGCTACGCAAAAAGGTCAGCAAGTGAACCTTTTATTCTCCGATACCCCCTCGAGCCTTTCCTCTTCGTCTCCGTGAATCCCTGCGTGCAAAACTGTTTGCATAGCTAGTGCAAGTGTCTCTAAGTACCTCTCTAATAAATTCATATTTCTTTCTACACAAAGAATGTATGATTTTGTAACCCGCGACACGTTTGCAGTAAAAAAGCGCATAAAAATGTTTTTTTATGTACTTACATTTAATTTACCAATAAGACCTTATGTACAGTAAAACAAAGGCATTCAAATAATACCGTCGCGTTATATAGCGCATCCGATTACGCGTTATTTATAAAATACGAATAAAATTTTATTACGTAATACAAAAAGGTCCATGGGACCTTTGTAAAGGAAAAATGAGAATATTTCTTTTTGATTACAACAATATAAACGACGCCTTTGCCCGTGGTCCAAGTGTAGATATGTTAAAATTTCTCACCTATAAGCAGAATAGGAAATGAACGGTGGTGTTGAAAGATCAGGTTTCTATCTAATTTCCTATTCTACATTAATTTTTGATTTTATGTTACTTTATCTCACTGTAAATTATATACCTACCCAATTTTTTCGTGATAAATCTAAATTATTTTTTAAATCATTATTTATTGTTACTTATTATAAAAATTTAAGTTCCCCTGTATTTGAAACAAGCAACATTCTAATATAAATTACTGAGGGCCTGTTTCACAACCTAATAACTAATAAGTGTCAGATAGCTTATTGACAAGTTTTGTCTCTGTCACTTAGTATAAACAGCGACAAAACTTCCGGATAAGCTGTTCGACACTTACTAAGCGAATGTGAAACAGGCCCTAAATCTAGTTTAGACCTCAGCTATTCTCTCTATAGAAACGAACATTGATTTCCATCTCTATGGAATCGGCAATTTTGCAGCCATCCTTGTAATTAATCATTGAGTAAACTATTGGTGGGTTCGCCTGCGTTAACATAAGATGGAGCTTCTTATATATCAAATACGGATACGGTTATACCGCGCACGCCTCCAAATTGCGGCAAGGAAGGTAACCCTTTTCCAACTACGGCAAATTAAGCAGGGACGCCCTTGCGGCTCCAGGCAAAAATTCAATTACAAACTTCGGACCCATCCCAGGAGCACGCCTAAAGGGTGTACGTTTTTTGCCTCTAAATTTTTATGTGAGCCTTTACAATGCCGTAAACAGCGCGTTTTTATGAATTTCCATTAATGCTGATCCTCGGGTGTAGCTATTGTGCGAGTAGATAACAATATAAATAATTGCGGACAATAGCTGTTATGTATTTAGGTAAGAATAACGTATACAAGGACGACCAGTTATGTTGTACTGGTAAAGTGTATAACAATAGCGGAATATTTTTTATCTTGACAGAGCCATACTTCCATGCCATGTGACAGGATAGACATCACAGAATAACAGAATAGAATAAGGATAGATGTCACAGAAAGCCTGCGTGAATTAATTGCATTGTTTCGCCAAGTGAGTGAGGCTACCAGAGGTACCGCCTTAGTCTCGATTTCACCAAACTTCACGCTTAATGCTAAACCTGGATTCATTATCTCTGTCTCATCAATGTTAGAACGGGATAGACAAATCTTAAACCGAAGCTCAGCGTTAAACGTCGTTTCAATACATTGGTGAAATTGGGGCTTAGTGGTTTTAAAAATGGCAACGCACTAGCACAGAATAGAAAATATAATATATACTTACGTCAGAGAAATAGCTTTCATAGAACGATTCAAATCGATCCAAATTTAAAAATTTTGACGTCGCCTTCAATGGCCCACAATTTTTCCACACAATCGTGGACAAACCGTATACTTGTGGTAGTGCAATCAAATCGAAAGCTATATAATTGTTCATCTCTTTCTTTAATCTGTGGCACTAGCCCTCATGTAACTCTTTGTTGTTGTGTGTGTCCATGATCAGTGGTAATCACTGACCGATTGACAAACAATACCCGAATATAGCAACACTGTCACATTACATACATTCACATATTTAACGTAAAACCCTAGAATAATATCCATTTAATTTAAAGCATAAAATATCTTATTATATTATTTAAAGCTGACTATTTTACAAAATTACCTAAATTTGCCACAAAAAGCTCATCGCATTTACATAATGACTATATTATACTCGGGAGCCGCTTGCAGAATTTTAATGGCGTAATTTTTGTTGATACTTCATACATTGTAGATGGCGTTCGCTTTATATTACTTTTTTAATTATTTACATAACATTAGTATCGCTAGCTGGTTTGTAGTTTTGCAAAATATAGCTACTATAGTAGCTTTCAAAATACTAGTTGTTAATTTTCTATTGTGCATATAGTACTTTTTTTTGTCAAGGTTTTTTTTTTCAGAAATCATAATTTGTTGCAAAGTGCAGATATCAATACATTTGTTCTTTTTACGAAGCTAGATAACATACTACCATTACAAATACAATAATTAAATAAAATAAGAGGTATTTTAACGAAAAGTGCGGAGTCGGTAGACTAATTGATACACTTTGTCTTTCCATTAAATTACTCTTTGTTCAATTGTGGGAGGTCCCGTTCTCCATCATTGTATTAGGATTGGAAAATTCAATTGTTTTTAAATACTGATAAAAACGTTTAAATCCATTTAAAAAGTTTTTAAGCATGTAAAATAATATTGTCTTGAAACTTTCTTTATCACTAGTTTACTGCGATAATGAGCCACTCATGTCTTTTAATAAAGATAACTTAATAGTGAATCAGGAACAAATTTATTTTGTTGTATGAAAAAAACAAATCACTCGCGTACCTATGGACTTTTCATATATTATTTATTTATCCTCAGAAGGTGTGAAGGGAGGAGGTACATACAATATACTCATTAAAATTTCAACAAACACAGTAGGGTCAGCCATATAGGTTTTAATGTACTCTGCGAGATAAAGGGTAAATCCCTACGATTTACGCCACGTCGTTAGTCATTACGCATTCCCGCGAAGGCTTTGAAGGTAAAATTACTGGCCCTTGAGGGAGGCTTAGGGGTGGCAGGGGCTGGATAATAAATGACGCCGGGCCGCTGACCGTAGGGACGCACTTGTCAAACTTTTTGTGACAAATAGCTGTAAAAGTGCGTGCGCCTAATTCGTGAATCGGGTAAGTGGTCTCCGCGCGTGGTGTAAGTAGGTATTTTCTACGCAATTTCGGTAGGGTTGGTCCCTGTTAATTGCGACAAATCTCGGTAGACCCATTCCGATGTCAATAAATGTTAGAATGTTATTTATGTTGTTGATATGTGGAATTTATAGTGTCCTTGTGATGGTTATTTTAGAAAAGCTGTTCTAAGCTACGACAATCTTATACTTTCAACGAGACAATCTTGTATATATATAATAACAATCTCGAAAACGGCTACAAGGTTTATCAATAATTTTCAACTCTATTATGTCAGGCAGATTGGCATGCTTATGTATAATTATTGCGTTGTCTTGTTTATAGTATAAGATTTCATGGCTGAACTATTTTTTATATTATTTCACCTTCAGTGGTGTTTGGTTTTTAACAAAATAAAATAACTGTGCATAAATATATACCTACCATGGTAGGTAATGGTATGGTAATGTATGTATGGCTAATAGGAAATGAGAAAATTAATTAAGTGGGGGGTGAACACAAGCCAATACGGCTGTGTTTGTTTAGGGCCGAAACGATTGCGCTGCAGATAGGCTTGTTTTCATAAGATTTACCCTGTTTATATACGCCAAGGTAGCTATGAAAGTGTATATTCTATATCTGTTAGGTTGTTTTGCTTTGTAGCAAAGTATTTGTTGTACAATAATTTTTTATTTTGTATTGTGTATGTAATTTAACAAAGCAAAAATACCAAATACTAATAACATCAGTTTGTAATAGAAATTTCTGAATGGAACTATAAGTAAAATCATCAAGAACCTTTCAAGCTAAGCTCTGGTCAGACATTGATCCCATTGTAAACAAATAGGCTTTAAAACAAAGCCTAAGTTACAGTAAAATCGAACACAAATCCATTTAATGCGTATCGTTCTCAATAGGGATTAAGGTTTCGCGTGAAATTAAGCGCAACTTTAAACTTGTAGGCGTCGAAGCCAGCCCCGTATAATCCAATTTACAAAAGGTGCCCTAACCAAAAAGCTTTGCCTCAAAAAAAAAAAGGTTATTTAAATAAAACCCGGCACCCACGCTCTGTGTCGCATAAATTGCCTTCATTAATTTCCGGACCCGCGAAATATTGTCTTGAAAGGATAATCAAATACAAAAACAGGGAAATGGCGGTGCGTCATTTCCATACATTTACCCTCCCCCTCTGCTCCCCCTTTCGTCCCATTTTGTCCCCTTTTCCGCTTTTCCCGACCCCTTTATGAGTCCTCCAATTACAATTCAACGGCCGAGCTTAAGGTTGCATTAGAGAGAATGGTAATGGCGGCAATTATCTTTATAACACAGCCCAACTGCGAAATAAAAATATATTTTATTTTGCTCCTCATAATTTGCTCTTATGTCTGTACTATGCTATGTGGCATTTTGCTTAGTAAAAACTGTAAAAAGTCTAAGTTTTGATGTATGGAATAAAAAACACTAATACTCTACCTATATAGGTATATTTATTACCGTCGCCCATGGACACTCGCAACACCAGAGGAGTTACCCGGTCGAGCCGTATAAAAAATAAAATATACATATTTTTCTAAACATATTTATGTAATTATGGAGAGGCGACAAAATCTACCTCCGCCTGTGTCCAGGCACCTCGAAATCCCTCTACTTGAAATTTCGCACCAGCCTTTATAATATCTATCCATTTAAAGCATTTGACAATAAAAAACCGACTAAAATATAAACACATAAAGTTTAAATTCAAACGTCGTGCTCTATAAAAGAACGCCTGAATAACGCTGAAATGTAATGTGAGTTGTATTTTTAACGCGAAAAGGAAGAATTTTACATGTACACTTTGAAATGAGCCTTTGAGAAAATACGCGTTATGTAATAAAAACATTTATTTTGTCCGTTTGCGAGTAAATATGACTCCTCTTCCCCTTATGTACAGTGATTTAGTGCGCCGGAGATCGTTTTGATAACTCTTTCATATTTCGCTCGGTGGAGCGTTATCTTAGCAGAAACATGCAAGTTATATTATTTGCTTTTTCAGTCCTCCGCTCTAGGATTCTATTTGTTCTCAAAATCTTCTCTTTAACAACAAATAGGTATAATGTATTTGAAGCTTACGCGTAGTTTAAATTAAAATTTCTGATACCTGCTGAATAAAGCGCCTCTGGGTAAAGTTAAGTACCTACAAAACGTTCTAGTTTGTATCTTAAGCCTTTCTTATTTTGTGAAATCCAACAGGAAGTCTGATATACATACTAATATGATAAATAGGTAACAGGTGACGGACGGAGAAATGGGTAGTTACATCGAGTAGGTACATTGTTTGTAGTGTTGCTGGGCTAAGTTTCCAAAACATAAACGGGCTGCCACTCGATTTAGAATTTCTTTTCATTATGTTTTCATCTTCTTGAGTCTTGAGTTATAATTCTTTACTTTAATTACTGCAAACTTAATGTTAAAAAAGGTAGAATGAGATATGTCACATAAAACTAAAAAAATAATATCGTCTCGGTATATTTTCAAATCTGTAAGGTAGGTATATAAGTCTAAAACGAAGGTCAACAAAAGGAAGATCGTTATAATGCGCAGACGTGGTGTTAAAGGTTAAAAAAACGCTTTTGAAATGTTACTCAATTCACTATTACATCGCCATTTGCAAATTAGTGCTATTGAAATCAACAAAAAAGTTTATCTCGCGATCTCAAACCCGTTTTTGCAGCACGGCGTTTGCATTCCGCGTACCTGCAGCTCGCAGCTCAACGTTCGACTCTGTTCGACCCCCCCCCCCACGCTGCATACAAACCGGCCCGATTCAAACGTCATTGATACCATACGGGCAGATAACGAGTTCTATAGATATTCTATATTGAAAAAAAAGCAGATCTCATGATTCGTATGTTTTATGTAAACTTGTTTTATTGAAGTAAAATTAAAAGGGCAATAAAGATTAAATGAAACAACTTTTATTAACACATCTGCTACATGTCCGACCGCTTATTGTCTACTACGGTGGCTTCAAATGAGCCTTCGATTACTCTGTTACTGCTTTAAACCACAGAAATTCACCATCATAATATATTACATACATTAGTTGAAGAGGTACTCTACAACTTATCAGGTTAATGAATTTCTGCGGAAAACAAAAATATATATTTATGAAACTGCCTTAAAATATATTTTGTAAGTCTGAATCAATAACACAATACTCGTCACTGGATTGTTATTATATTGGATTGGATATTTCTTTCAAGAAATACGGACAAATATTATTATTACCATATTTACACCAAATTAATTACGCCATATTTGTAAATATAATACTTTTAACTCTGTTGTGGGGATCACATTGTTTCGTTGAATAAATGAAACTTTTAATTGATAAATAAGTCCTCATTATAAGAAACACAGAAAGCCTGATTATTTTAAATAAATAAGTAATCGATTTAAGCTCAAATATTTTCCCGTTACCTATAATGAGAGTGCATATCTAATTCATTACGTTCAGTTAATTCATTACGAAAATTACAACCGAGCGACAAAAGACAAAGTGTGGATATTCCAACATTAACCTCGATTTAATTCTGGAGAATATACTGAATTTCATAATATTAAATAGAGGAAAAAATATATCATGAGGCATAAAATATACATATATTTTTTTTTTTGTAAGATATCGTTATTTTATTGAAGTGGAAATTTCAATACAAATTCAACGAAGAAAAAAAAATAACAACAGTCAACTGACAACCAATAAATAATACAATATGTACCAAACGAGCAACACAAATAATGCAATAAAAATTCACACGGCCTTGCAGAAACTATAACACAAGTATTTAATAACAAGTATTTAACATTAACCCAGTGAGAGACTTTCGGAGACATGTACCCCTTATGTACAAGAAGAAAAAAGGGTTGAACCCTTCGCGCCGAGCTCGCGTCTGCAACAAAGCGCTGCAGCAGTTATGTACCTACAACTTTTTACATAGAGCTGCAGCTAAACTTGCAAAACCCTTTTGCACACAAAGACGTAACTCGAAACCCGTTTTCGAGTTTTTGATTTTTTTTTGCATTCAATATTAATCTTTGTTGTGCAATATGTAAGGTCTAAAAATGTATTTGTTATGACTCTTTCTGGATGGTGGGGAAGTGTTTTATATATGGGTACATTTTATTTGCAATTTCATTCGATCGATATTTTCTTTGGGAACGCATGGTGATATAGTGAAATCAAAATGTAGTGCTACAGTAAATTATTTAATATGGTGTTCAAAATAGATAGGTAAGTTTAAATTTTATAGTTATATTATATAGCTAACTGAAAGTAAATTTCTAGGCGTGTAAATAAGCAAAAGTAATCAATTTTTACATCGTTTTTAGGGTTCAGTAGTAATCAAGGAACCCTTATAGTTTCGCTCTGTCCGTCCGTCTGTCTGACTGTCTGTCCGCGCTTCTAGCTTCTCTAATTATGAATATAAATTGATGAAATTTGGTATAGTTAAAGATTGTGTATAGATTACGGTTTCGACAGCATAAATAATAATAATTTTACATTTTAGGGGTTACATTTTATACATGTGAATTGGGGATCAAAATATTTTTTTGTTGTACCCCATCGTATGGAGTATAAATATATCGTAGAATAGGACTTTAAAAATTTTTTTTTTTTACAAAGTCAACCATTTTCGAGAAATGGGGCTCCAAAGTGATATAAAAGTTGGTCCCCCCTGGCATTACTAAACTATAGAAGATAGAAACTTGTAAGTTTCCATGCTAGTAGATCATGCTAAATACTCTTTAGGATAATTATTTTAAGCGAAATCGAAGACTAACTTTTAAAGTAATTCAAAGAAAACCTTTTGCGCGTTGATAGTTACGGAACCCTACTTACGGCCGGTTTCAATAACCTATCTACCAATAACTATTTGTTAAAAACGTCGTCATTCAATAATTTTCCGGTTTATTGCGATACAAATTTGACGTGTTTAACAAATAGTTATTGGTAGACAGGTTATTGAAACGGGCCGTTAGACATGTCCTGACATGCTCTTGGTTAGGTTATTATTAAAAAAAGTGAAGTAAAGGAGAATGGTTATGTTTGTTTATTTCGATGCATCCAACTGCGGTTTTGTAGGATCTTCCGCATGAAATATCGCGTATCATGAAACCACAGATTCTTTTATTTATTTCGTCATGGGGTAGACGCAACGCCATATGGGCGATGCAGACGCCACGCAAAATGACAACAATCCGACTGAGACAATTGTTGTTGTGTACGAAGGCAACTATCTTTTTGTTACCGCGTCCCTAGCGTTATCACTTATTTATAGGAAAAATCCCGTATGGGCGACATTGTCATTGTGTCCCTGCTCCTAGGGCTATAACGATAGGCCGCAAAAGCATTTTTGATCCTTAGTGCGTAGCATGTATTGTTTGGTTAACAGCGAGAGCAATCAATTTAATAACGTTTCTAAAAAATAGTACTTGGTTAAAATAATAAAAATATCGGTAAATTAGTAACCATATTATAACAAATATTAAAAGGAATCTTTTGAAAAAAAAAACCGGGGTTGGTTAGTGATAAATATACAATATCAGTATGAAACAATGTTTCGGTTCATAACTAATTAGGTATCTGTAATGGATAGACCTGGGCCTTTAGTCAAGATGCATTCGATAATTTCGAGGGCCAATTTCGAAATCAAAAATGTATGGGATTTGACATAAGTCATCGCTAAGTGACATGTCGCTTGCGATACCTTACCTATGTCAAATCCCATACATTTCATTTGCGAACTTCGCCGTCAAAATTATCGAATGCATCGTGACTGCTACGCTTTGTGTAAATAATACGAAAGTGTTATCTACAATTTATGCCAGCGATATTCGATCTAAAGTTACAAAGACATTTAACGATCCCTAACAGTGCACATAGAGCTTTTTGTGTGCTGTGAAGCCAAAAGCTCTATGTCCAATAACAGTAGCTATTTTACCAATATCAGATTCGATAAATTAAAGAAAAAAGAACCAACCGGAAGAGTTAAATTAAATTTAATATTTTGAACGGATTATATTTTTTATCTTGATTATATTTTTTACGATTCAAAGGTCGCGCACTTGATTAAATAATTGATGATTATTCAAGCTATATGTATTACATAAATGATTTTCTATGTAATATTGTAAATTATGAGTAAACAAACAAAATCGTCTAATCCTTCTAAATATTAGAAAAGCGATCGTCACCCGTACAATTCATTGCTCAAAAATGCGATTCCAATAACCCAAGTTAAACTTTGTTTCAGAAGTGAGACACTGCACTCATCAAAAGGTGAAAAATGGCGGGTTCCGAAAACAGAACAATAACCTCTAACTCGGCCACGGCCACAGTAAAAAGACAAACCCGGCCGCCGTCCAACTTCCATCGAATATTCTTCCACCGCTGTAATTTACCACTTCATCTGTATCGATTCGACTTTGGCTGCGAAGTGAAATCAGGCACGAGACGAAAACGAAATTTGTACGTTCGTTATATTTTCAAAAATATCACCGAAATTGTAATTGAAATCTGGCACAACTAAGACAGTTTAAGAAGATTCAATTTTAAAATCACTTCAGAATGCGTTCACTGGCTTCGAAATGAAACAGGCGAAAGTCACAGTTTGGAGACACTTCATTTGGAATCTATGAAATTCTGATCAAGATACATAATCAATTAATTAGTAAGTGTTTAATCTGGTTGTAACTATCATAACTAAGTAATAATACAGCACATTATCACATAATAGTCGAGAAAATTATCACTTTGTTATAATAAATTTAACTTTACCCCATGATGCCACCCAAAAACAACTTTATCTGTAACTGTAACTACGTAAATGTGCCTATGGTTTTAAAAACAATAATTTTAACACAAGTAGCTCTATAGTACTATAACAAAATACGGTGGGTTAAGCATGAACAATTTACAATAACGTATTCGTAACGTTATCAAAAGAGTGTAATATTTGAAAATCATGCCAGCTCAACAATTTACATTCGATAACGCTACGAATACGTTGTTGTCCATATTGTCAATGCTAAGCCCACTGATCCAAACATAAATACTTGAAACAACAGTGAAATTGGAACTCAGGTCTATTATAAAATCATTATCGACATCGTTGAATTATTTTTGTATGGATTTTTTTTTAAACAATTTAGCCGTTAATATAAAGAACATCACAAACTAAGTTAAATGGAATCAGCCACTAAATTTTTTTAACCAATAGAAAGATAGTAAAATTAAAATTTATTAAATTTCAAAAATATTTTTTACCAGTAAAAAAATAATTTTTCGCACTACAAAATAATTTTCACTTCCAAGATCCTCCTCAAGAATCTCCTTTTATGGAGGTATTTTTGGGAATAACAATTTAGTTTGATGAACTATTGAAACAAATTGGGCAAAGGCGCAAATCAAATTGTTCATAAATGATATCGCACATTGAAGAAATATTACAAAAGGCGAAAAAAACAAAATTCTTGAAACAACAGTGAAACTGGAACTCAGGTCTATTATAAAATCATTATCGACATCGTTGAATTATTTTTGTATGGATTTTTTTTAAAACAATTTAGCCGTTAATATAAAGAACATCACAAACTAGGTTAAATAGAATCAGGCACCAAATTTTTTTAACCAATAGAAAGATAGTAAAATTAAAATTTATTAAATTTCAAAAATATTTTTTACCAGTAAAATAATAATTTTTCGCACTACAAAATCATTTTCACTTCCAAGATCCTCCTCAAGAATCTCCTTTTATGGAGGTATTTTTGGGAATAACAATTTAGTTTGATGAACTATTGAAACAAATTGGGCAAAGGCGCAAATCAAATTGTTCATAAATGATATCGCACATTTAAAAAATTATACAAAAGGCGAAAAAACCAAAATTCAGTTGTTAGATTTGTTCAGTTGAATAAAATTTTATTCATAAGCCTTTTATGTAACCTTAAATAACTTCACTAAACAATTATTCTTAGATTGTTATTCCCAAAAAAGTCCTTAAGCATAGGATTAAAAAATCCAGTTTTTGTATAGAGGTTAAATTTTAAAAGCAACGCGTAACATGTAAAACCCATGCATGCGCATTAATTGAACCGTGGAGGCTCGCGTTTGTATCGCCGATCGATTCTATCGTCCTTTCTCATTTCGTTCAAACTGATGAAAATTCTAGAAATTTCTACGGTTATATCCTAATTTAGATACAAAAAACAAAGTATTCTTCGCCTGTAGAAAATGTAGTAGGTAATACTTTCCTACCGAAAAGGAACTTTTATTAAGTGTTGTACATCGATTCTGCTAATAAAATTTTACAATAATACAGATTCGACCCAGTCTCGATATCTTAGAACAGCAAAATGGTATTCTCTGAACGTCAAACCAACGTCAAACGCGTTTGATTGGGCCAAGCTTCAAAAATAACTTTATGATATCAAGACGATTCATTTATAATTCATTGAAAGTAAATTGAAAGTCTAAGTTAAATGCGAGAATTGTGGTTTTGGTTTTTTATTGAAACTAAACTCTTAGCTAATTTTGGTAAAAAAAGTAGGGTTAGCTACGTCGCCTATAAAAAATGCGGTAATTTAATGTCTTAAACACTCACGGTGTCGCGGTGTACTTTTATTTTTCCCAACGTTTCGGCTATTTTCCAGCAGCCGTGGTCACGGGAGGACTGAGGTGACAGCTGTCATATTTGTTAAGCTGATCAAACCACCCGAAGCTTCTTCAATTATTATTTGTGTTCCGATCCACGCAAAACATACTAACAGTATCTTGAAGCCGCGGTATTAGGGACTTAATTGTTATTTTATTTATTACTGGATCCCAAATAGATGATAGCACCCACACATCTTCAATGAATAATTGAATATAAATTATTATGCGGTAATTTACTGAAGTTGATGCCACCCAAAAACAACTTTAAAATGTCTTGCTGTTTGCTGAAAATTCTAAGCTTTGCCTATGTTTAAAAACTTTACTTGACTACCTAGATCGATCATTACGTAGATTTATCATTGTATGAAAATTAAAAGATCTCGTTTAAAATACGTTCGGTATGATACACAAAAAATATTTCTACTAAATCAATAAAACTAGATCAAAATATCTCATCAAATCTGAAAATAAAGAAACGAAATATTGTTTTTGTGGTTTATATATTAGCTACCTTTAGACTTTTCTTCCGAACCCAGACGCAGGCCACCCACAGAAAGACAAACGAAAAATAAAAAGATAAAAATCCTTTAATAAATTATATAAATGGCCTATTTACTATTGAATTTTTGGGCAAGGTGGCACTACTCTTGCGTTTACTCCAGCAATCAAAAAATGTTAGCCAATTATTGTCACTTCATCTGAGTATTTATTTTTATGGTAGCACTTGCGAAAAATGGTTTTATGCAAATACTAATTTCTGTACCAAAACTAATACAAAACAGTCAATCAGTATTTTTTTCTTTGGCTTAATTTTTTGATCATCACTTGCAAGCATTTTAAGTCAAAACTAACACAAGCCTTATATTGAAATTTTCAAATTATTAGCCTCCTTCTTCTTTTACGTTCTTCATTCCACCCAAAAGCCCATCTGATAGATATGAATAATCTTACTGAGGAGAATTATATAGAATTAAAATTTCTCAATTAAAAATCAATAATCTGACACTTCTGAACTGGATAAAGACTTCTGAACTGGATAAAGTCTTCTTTGCTCGTACAAACAAATAGACTATTAATCAATTTTTTTCAGTAACAAACAGGCCCTTAGAATGAAAGCTTTATCTTATTATGTAAGCGTTTAGTTAATATATAAAACTCTGCAAAATGTTTATCCCACTTACTCGTTTAGTACAAAAACAAAAGTGTTGAACTGCACAAAATAAATTTAAAAACTTACTACGGAATAGTTGGAATTTTTTTCGCAATTTTTGTGAAATATGCAAAAAACTCAACAGCGTAACACCGCCATCTTGAATACGCGAGGCGTCACGAGCGACCTTTTTGCTAAAAAAAGGCCTAAGTCCGAGTATAATACATACGTATTATGTGGGAGACAGCGGTGATTAAGTAGCGAGATGTGTACGCCAATTTGGACTCTACGCTCCTAGAGTTGAGGTGTTCATTTAAGTAGCGAGTGTTCCTTTGTTTTTTTACATAGGGATCAGCGAAGCACATTTAGCGGTCCCACCCTCGCAGGGATGAGATTTCTTATATGGCGATATATTATTAACATCTATGGGGATTAGGAAAATAAATAGAAAGAGAAATGCTGTGGTTATTAGTGTTAGTGGCACATCGCTGTAATATTTTAATAGTGAGAAGCTTGTTGCTTGATGTTTGTGAATGCACCATGGTTTATTTTTTACATTGACACCTGCTGCTTAAGTCTTAGGTTACAACTGTAAATGCAATTTTAAACTTTATGCACGATTTACGTTAATTTATTGGGTACAAGATTTTAAAATTTCCGCTCATTTATGCATACCTGTTTTTCATAATAATATTTCTAAATTGCCTTATGATTTTAAAAATATTTTTCGTACAACAAGGAAGAGCTTCTGTATTATTCATAAACATTAATAAAAAATAAAAGTATTTCAGATGTTAAAATATATAACCATAGTGCATTACCTAATTAAAAATAATTAATTAGAACGACTTACCGATCTCTATAGCTTGTTGTAACGTTGTCTCTCACATAATGATAAAGTCTAAAAAGTAAATGTTAAGTCATTTGAAAATGTACTACATACTGAAATACCTCTACATCTACTCATTTATTAATTTGGTTATTTCCACATCCTTACTATTCAAATCAATCGAATACTATAATATTGAACGGATATTTTTTTAGATTGAACTACTTGGATTTGCATCTAATTGTTGTTAAAAGTGAACCAAATAAAAGATGTCACATTTTTGTTTACTCATTCTGATAAAGAAAACTATTGTGAATAACGCTAATCTTAAAATGTACTTAATTTTAGTGACATATTGAATAAATAAATGATGTCAAATTGATTTTTCACTTTTATTGAATTTAAGCGATATTATACCCCTAAAACCTTATTTGACTTTTTTTAACTACCTGCTGTTTTATTCACCGCGAATTTTACTTTCAAACAGATATCTGAAACTCTTGTCTGCCTTAAGTTAGGGCCTTTGTACCTGCTTTTTTTCAATCATAACTAGCTGGTCCCGCAACTTCATTTGCGTGGGAATATTAATGGAAATAACCTAATTTTTTTAAACGGAACACTAAGATAGCCTAAGTTACTCTTTATAACATCTGCCAGTGAAAGTCCGATCAAAATCGGTCCGGCTGTGTCGGATATTAGCCGGAACAAAAATACATGCAGCAGACAGACAAACGGACAACATATTTAAAATTTGTTTTTTTTTGTGTAGGTAGGGACCGTATATAATATCATACGCATTTAGTAAAAACTGTTAATTTAAAATTACAAATACATGCTTAAATTTCTATTATATAAAATATATAAAATAATTTATTGTGTGGTTTTTTTTGATTTAATAGCTAGCTCTATCTATTACCATGGTCTAATTCACATTTATGATGTGTACCTATTTACTCTTAGCAATTGACAATAGGATACTGGATAAAAAAATTGCATAGCTATTTACGTATACAGGGTGACCTGAAATTCCATACATTCCTTTGAAAGACAGAAAGTAGACCTCATTTACAGTAATATTTTTCATGGCATCCCCTATCCGAAAGTTGATATTTACAAAGTTATTGAAATTTCAAATTTTTTTTCTTTATTTTCGACTTTTTGACTTTGACATGACGTATTTTTAAAAATGTTTGTCATTTTAGTGATTTTTTTATGTATTTTAACCGTCAATGAGTCAAATATTATTTTTAAGGAATAAATAGGGACAAACTAAGCGAGAATTGTTCATTATGAGACATGAAACAGAATTTTCTTTTAAGAAAAATGCACATTTTTCTTAAAAACAGGTGATTTTCTTAAAAAAAATGTATGATACAATGCGTACAAATACCGTAAATAACTTTCTTACCTCATAAGATTCCAAAAAAGGTACAAATATGTACATAAAAATATGAAAATGTAATAAACAAAGACAAAACAATCATCAGGTAACGTTATCTCAAGAATTACTCTACCTGAGGCGACCTTTTTTTTCAATTGTTTCCTTTGTTCAAACTTCGGGATGTTTCGGCTACTGTCGTCGCGGCCCTTTGTCAATGAGTTACCGACTGGCTTAGAGAGCAAATTTAGTAGCTAATATTAGTTTTAAGTCAACTATTGCCGTGTACGGATGTATTGTTGCTTTAAACTACACCCTTATGTGATTTTTTTGTATCGCGATGGCTGCTTTTGAGTACGATGAATACGCTAACATCTTGTTTTGTTACGGACTTTGTAATGGTAATGCTGCTGCTGCACGAAGAACATACGTTGAACGTTTTCCGAATCGACGAGTGCCAAACGTTAGTGTTTTCAACAACATTTCGACGAATTCGGGAAAGCGGCCGTGTTGATAGAAGACGTGGCGATTCAGGCAGACCTCATTTGTATGCTCCAGAAGAAGAAGAAGAAATTTTAACACTTTTTCAAAATGATCCTTCTATTTCTACAAGAGCGGCAGCTAGAAGACTTGGATTGTGTCAATGGAAGGTGTGGTTTACAGTACACACAGCGCGTCTACATCCATTTCACTACACACCTGTCCAAGCGTTGGAAGAGGGAGACCCGGTTAGAAGAATGGAATTCTGCCGTTTTATGATAAATGCAGACATGGAGGATCGCAATTTCTTCTCAAGAATATTGTGGACGGATGAATCGAAATTTGACCATGACGGGATAAACAATTTCCACAACACACATTACTGGGCACCAAAAGGAGAAAACCCCAGGATGAAAAAATAAAGGGCCCATCAAACCAGATTCACTCTAAATGTCTGGATGGGTATAATCAATAATAATTTAGTTGGACCTCATTTTTTGCCTCAAAATTTAAATGGTGAAATGTACGAACATTTCCTAAGAGAGGAGATTACTGGTTTAATGGAAGATGTGCCAATAGCAACTCGTCGTAATATGATTTTCCAGCATGATGGTTGCCCGGCCCACTTCCGCCTCGGCGTACGCCAGTGGCTAGACCAAACTTACCCACATCGCTGGATAGGTCGAGGCGGGCCAATTCCTTGGCCAGCACGGTGTCCCGATTTGACCCCGTGTGATTTTTATCTTTGGGGTCATATGAAGGCTTTGGTGTATACTACACCCATAACTACTGTAGAGGAGCTCAGAAGCAGCATAAGAAATCAAAACTAGTCTTACTACCAGAATAATCAAAACAGAGGTACGGAGAAGACTACGGGCCTGTATCAGAAACAGAGGTTCACATTTTGAACAAGACCTAAAGTAGAATATTTATTATTAAATTTAATTAAACATTGATGGTTTTTAAACACAATAAACGTAATTAAATTCAAGTTTTTCCTTTTATTTTAACCTTATCGCAAATAAATCGATTTAGACATTATTTAATTTTACTTCTAATATGTTTACTACAACGTCATATTTTTATGTAGACATTTGCACCTTTTTGGAAAGCTAATGAGATAAGGAAGTTATTTAGAATATTTGTACGCATTGTATCATACATTTTTTTAAGAAAATCACCTGTTTTTAAGAAAAATGTGCATTTTTCTTAAAAGAAAATTCTGTTTCATGTCTCATAATGAAAAATTCTCGCTTAGTTTGTCCCTATTTATTCCTTAAAAATAATATTTGGCTCATTGACGGTTAAAATACATAAAAAAATCACTAAAAAGACAAACATTTTTAAAAATACGTCATGTCAAAGTCAAAAAGTCGAAAATAAAGAAAAAAATTTTGAAATTTCAATAACTTTGTCAATATCAACTTTCGGATAGGGGATGCCATGAAAAATATTACTTTAAATGAGGTCTACTTTCTGTCTTTCAAAGGAATGTATCGAATTTCAGGTCACCCTGTATACATTTCTTATACATAATATTTATATATTATACATTCATATACATTTCTTTACCTATTCAGTAAGGTTGAAACATTTAATTCTACTGTCTATTTAGTAACACCATAAAGTTCATTTTTATGTAACGCCCTCAAAAGTTTCCCTCGTCTAGGCGCCAAGTTACAATAGGGGTAAACTATTTTGTAATATTGGGGTTCTTAACTTTTACATAATATTATTTAAATCACTTCTAGCGTTAACATAAAAGTAAATAGCTATTTAGAAATATGTATATTATAATTAATTATTAAGGATTGTTGTAGATTGGTCCATACAGAAGATGCTATAGTTATGCGCACTAAAATTTACACAATTCGTCACATCAGATTAAAGAGCTAAACAGCTACTAAACATGCTAAGCTTAATTTCTGAAAATTCGATTACACTACTACAAGCATTGCTACTGATTAGTGTTGGTTGTCATGATGACAAACATAATATGAATAATATGTCTAATGAATGTTTTAATAGAATCAGGCGTTTCTTTGCGGGAATCCATAGCATACAATTTAAAAAATATTATATCTAGCAAAATTGAATCTAATGAATGTTAAAACTTTGTAATATAAGAATATTAAATTCAGACGATGTTAAATAAAAAAATGGTTATGTATGTTTTCTACTGCATGCATGAAAAATAATAGAATAATAAATAAAAAATATATCTTATTACGAACATCCACAGAATAGGTACCCATTTGAATATTTAATTTTCTATTAGGCGTACAGCGTTATTATAAGATCTTTCATGGCCCAGTCGATAGACACACTGCACACGTGATGGTGCAAGTTCGCTGCCGGGTTGTGATTTCTAAACGCGGCATATCAGCCGTATTCTGACGCTAGGCTTAGTTTAATTTACCCCCATATGCTGTGACAACCCTGACAAAATTAGGATTGATCTATGAAAGCTGTTCCTCTGAACGTAATTACATTATTTACCCTGTGGTCCTAATGCAGCATTTTGTAAAGAAGTAGCGTGTTAAAAGATTAATAGTGATATAGATACCTATAACACGTATTACTAATGGATATTTACTAAGTAACCTATAGAATATTAGCTCATAAAATGCTGATCGAATCTACATACCCGCTTATTTGTGATATTTCATATTAACCATATTTTTAACCTACAAATTTTCAGGTTTCCGTACCTCGAAAGAAAAAATGGAACCTTTATATCATAATTTTTTGTCCGTCCGTCCGTTCGTCTTTCCGTCTCTCAAGACCCTTTATTTCGGGAACGCGTGGAGGTATCGAGGTGGCAGGTAGGTGGAATATACTCAGGTCTATGGTCTCTTGAAGCTGTGATAAAATCAGACTTCTAAGGTAACGTAAAAAACAAAAAAAAACGAAACACACACACAAACAGTTTGCCACAATAAACGCATATTTCGACACTCTCAAGGGAATCAAAATTCATAGGGTATTTGCTATTGACCTAGGACTATGAAATTTGATAAGTTACATCGTGATATACTTACTACAAGTACAATAAAAAATCTGTATGATACATGTTGCGACTGTAAACTAAAAATTTGTAATTAAATCACTTGTCTTCTTGTTATTTTTAGCTACTAGTATCAAACAAAATCAATGTTATGTCTAAAAGGGGGTTGAAATTTCAAGTTGAAGCTAAGTTAGTTTAAATGGGTTATCATAATATCTAAGGCGCAGCACGGGTTCCAGCGAGGGCGCAGCACCGCCACCGCGCTCGCAGAATTTACCGATTGCATCAACAATAGCCTGAACCAAGGCAACTCGGTAACCGCATTATTCATTGACTATAAAAAGGCTTTTAACACCCTAGATCATGGAGTGTTATTGCGTGCAACGGATGAATGTGGTGTCAGAGGCCCCGTGAATAGCTGGTTTAAATCCTACCTCGAGAACAAGTCGCTGCGCACTTTGATAGACGGAGTCACTGGAGATGAGGTGAGTGTCACTCTGGGTGTGCCCACCGGCTCAGTGTATGGTTCGGTTGGGTACATCATGCATGTAAATAGCGTCATAAATGTGATCAAACATTGTAAAACTTTTATGTACGCAGATGAGATGTGTCTATTGTTTTCATCCAACAATGTGAAACATGCACAACATTATATACAGAAGGATTTTGATAGCATAATTCAATGGGCACACGACAATGGCATAATAATCAACCACAGTAAAACTAAATCTATGTGTATAACTTCACCTTACAGTGAAAATAATAAGCTAAATAATAACATAAATATATCTGGACATACTTACGAGTGCCTCCCTAATACTAAAAATAACTGCAAATGTACAGAGATAGAAATAGTAAATAATTATAGATATTTAGGTTTGATAGTAGACGATAAGCTCAGTTGGAAATTACAGGTGAATCAAGTGTGTAATAGATCACAGTCAGTACTGGGTAAATTATATCATCTTAGTAAGTTTGTTAATAAAAAAGTGCTGTATGTAATATATTACGTACTTGCAGACTCACTCATTAGCTACGGCATAAGCAGTTATGGCCTTACCTTCAAAACACAACTAGACAGGATAAAACAATTGCAAGTGAGACTCATTAAATATCTGGTAAATGATAAAGTAAAAGTGAAATATAAACATAACTACAACGAATTATTTAAAGTATATGAGACCCGTGCATGCAAAAGTTGATTACACTATAGCGCCAGAGCAGTATAGTATAAATAAATATAAAGAAAACATAGAGCATAAATATAATACAAGAAAAGTAACACAAGGTAAATATGTAATGTCAAATATTAAAAATTATTATGGTAACTTTAATATACAATAAAATAGATTTCTTAAGAAATAAAAAATTAAACTTGTCAATTTAAACAAAAAGGCTGAAAAGTTATTTATTGGAAAATACTAGTATTTATTAGAAAATAGTAGTACTATTTTGTAAGAAATGTCAATAAAGAAGTAAAGAAGTATAAAAAGTATAACTATAAGAGAGGTATAACATGCCAGTACAAAATTATTTAAAAATATATTTATATGTCAGAAATAATATTTAATATTTTGTTATATATATATTTTATTTTGTTTGATGGAAATTGTTTGAAATAGAATTGTAATTATTTTATTTCGAATACTTCAACCGCCAACAAACTGCTCCACAGTTTGGCGATTTATGTAATGACTGTAAAATATGTTATTTTTTGTGTTAATAAGTTAAAAAAAAAAAAATAATATGAAAGGGTTTGATGTAAGCATACCAAAATTTATTTTATTTATTTTTTTCGAAGCATAAATTTCTATTGAAAATAAAAAGGAAAAAAATAATAGCTTCTCCATGCAAATTTTTATCAACCATTTTCAGGCTCGACATAAACTGCGAGACTCGTTTCCTAAACTATTTATGATGTTCCTACTTTGTACGGAAACATCGGTGAGCGAGTCCGACTCGCTCTCGTTTTGCTAGATCTAGAAAGACTAGAAGGATGCTATGTCAGTAGGTACCTAAGTATCTACCATAAATTTACAAAGTAGCATTAGATAAGCATATTTTTAAGTAAAGCCTATTAGAGGAGCAATTTAATGAATTCAGCGAACTGTTTTGTGGGAAATTAAAATCTATTCAATTCATTATAATGTCGGGTATATACTTGTAGGTATAATATCAACCAAATTCGTGCTCGAGCAGCCTTTTGAACATTTCCAATGTTCCAACTAGGACGCCTCAAAATATTTAAACACAAAGGAAGTGACCGCAACGACTGCATACGTGGTTGAACTACGGATTTACACGAGAGTATTCATGCGTGCACATGATTCAACGTCTCTTTTATTTTTTTCATCTTATATCTGGCCGAGCGGCAACTTGTTTGATAGTACCTCAAGAGTTACCTTGTTTGATAGTTCAATGTTATAAAATTAAAATTACAGATAAAAATATTTTTTTGTTTTATCTGGCCGAGCGGCAACTTGTTTCATAGTACCTTAAGAGTTACCTTGTGATAGTACAATGTAATAACATTAAAATTACAGATAAAAATTTTTTTTTTGTTATATCTGGCCGAGCGGCAACTTGTTTGATAGTACCTCAAGAGTTACCTTGTTTGATAGTTCAATGTTATAAAATTAAAATTACAGATAAAAATATTTTTTTGTTTTATCTGGCCGAGCGGCAACTTGTTTCATAGTACCTTAAGAGTTACCTTGTGATAGTACAATGTAATAACATTAAAATTACAGATAAAAATTTTTTTTTTGTTATATCTGGCCGAGCGGCAACTTGTTTGATAGTACCTCAAGAGTTACCTTGTTTGATAGTTCAATGTTATAAAATTAAAATTACAGATAAAAATATTTTTTTGTTTTATCTGGCCGAGCGGCAACTTGTTTCATAGTACCTTAAGAGTTACCTTGTGATAGTACAATGTAATAACATTAAAATTACAGATAAAAATTTTTTTTTTGTTATATCTGGCCGAGCGGCAACTTGTTTGATAGTACCTCAAGAGTTACCATGTTTGATAGTACAATGTAATAAAATTAAAATTACAGATAAAAATATTTTTTTGTTATATCTGGCCGAGCGGCAACTTGTTTGATAGTACCTCAAGAGTTACCATGTTTGATAGTACAATGTAATAAAATTAAAATTACAGATAAAAATATTTTTTTGACATAGAAGGTACAGTGTCTAAAAAATATTATTTTACCGACTCGGATCATAAATCAGAGTATCATTATAAGCTCAACACTCGTCATTCAAAAAAACTGGTATCTATTATTTTCTACCATGTGACATTTCCAACGTATCAGACAGAAGAAAGACAGCAACGTTGTATAAGTTATCCTATATATATTATAAAAATGATTTTGAAACGAAATTGCTACAACTATAAATTAAAGGGGCCATCGAAAAGCATTTTAAGACTGGGGAAAGTCGTCACATGTGCTAACATTCAAGAAAACTTTCCCAAAATAAAAAAATAGGTAGGTAGGTACCTCATTAAAAATTAAAAAAAACTCGACTCTCAATTAATTTGGATGTACTTAGTAGTGGCACTCAAAATTGAGACGAATCTAATAACCCTAAAAGTAAAATCTGTTAAATCGTTAAGGCCTCTGGGGGTATGTAACATACACTTATCTATTTTTGTTAGTAGAAAAATGGATAGGTATATTATGTTAAATACCTAAATAGAAATTACACTTGAAAACATTACACATCTTCAGCAGTTTGGCAAAAAGTAAAATCTCTCTGTCTGAAAACTAGGTAGGTATTCAAAAAAAATCGTTAAATGCGCGTGAGTCATCGCGAAAGTTACCAATGCTTTATCAGAGCTGTTGCCAGGAAGTAATCATGAAACTTGTCCCTCACTATTTAGGTACTGTGATTTATTTACCTTTGGGTCTTTTGCACAGAAATCAGAAGTGTTCTAAATATTTTTCTTTCTTTCTTAAGATAAATAAGACAGTAAATTCGTATGTGTTTGTGTTTCGTCGTAAATGAAAACCAGAGTAAATATAATGTTGGAGCCCCACAACATTCAGTGAACATAATTATCCCTGATTACCGCAACTTTCGAGAGATGGCGCTGTTTAGTTTTTTGTGCCGGTATTATTTTCGTAATAGTTGAAAATATTTTGCACTTTTTGTAATCAAATGTACAGTTTAAAATTGCTTTGTCAGACATAAATATTTTAAGTTTTATGTATTATTTTAGTAATTACGTAATAGGTATTACAAAAAATACTTTATATCAATACTATATCGGTATAGATATAAATATATTTTAAATTATTTAATATATCTACATAAATGGCAACCAGAATAAAATATTATTATGCTCACTGCCGTTATAATTACAAACGGAACATTGCATCTACACACATAATTATATTTACGCAATAAACATCTAGCAGTTAGTTTTGAACATAATATTGTGCTTGTCGTTGTGCTTTTCAGTAATAATTCTCGCTTACTTAATTCAGTTAACGCTATCCCATACTAGATGGCGCTTGTAGAATAGCTACTTTTAACTGATATAAAGTTTTTATTCTACTATTGAATTATTCTAAATTCCCCATATTGTTTTAGAATGAAATAAAAAATTATAAAATAGTTTGTAGATTTTATTATAATAAAAAACACTTACTTATTTTCTCAGTCCTTGCGATAGATGACGCTGTTTTATACGGTCTAAATTCCTTTGCATTTTGCCAGGGAAATTCTCCTGTCCGTAGTAAGTGTAGTAGATGGAATACTTCACGATCATGACATTTTTCATTACTAATATAATATTTTATTTGTTTACATAGTTTTATTATTTTTCATACCTATTATGTGTATGTGATTAATGTTCATTATTATGTAAATTATAATTATCAACTATTAACATGCGGTTACTATATCATATACATTTTTATTGCATTTATTTGTAAGTTCCGTAGATTTACTTTCACACGATATTCCACGTAATAAGTGGATATATTTTCAAATAAATTGATTTTTTTTTGGAAAGGACCGTTAGAGTTAAAATACGAAATAAGCACGTACTTACCATTATTGTAATGATACTGACATGAAATATCGCCAATGGTATTTCTGTACCATTAAGACTTTTAAACCTCAAAAAGAGCATATATTAATTTTCTTAGGTCGTCCACGCACTTGTAACTTCTCTGTTTAAAATTGCACGACTACGATAATCGAAAACTATTATTATCTTATCGGTTTTGTCGCCTATAATGTCATAAAAAATATTATAAGCAGGGTGGGGTAAGATAGTCAAAGGTGCTATTATACAAAAATATGTTTCTCTTGACACAGAAAAAATAAACGGCACTTATATTGCCCCAACTAACTTGATCAAAATAAGACAGGCACTTAACTTACATCATAGGCATTGCATTAAGTGTAGTAAATTAGGAAATCCTGTGATGAAGGCCTGTTCAGATGGAAATTCTCCAGCCCCGTGTGCTTCACATAGTAGATGTTATAAGACAGTTTTATTCATGTCATTGCATTATATGCTAGTGTGCTGTGTTTTTGTTACTGCTCGCCGTAAAGAAGTAAACCTATAAGTATATATGAGTAAAAAGAAGAAGTATTACCGATTGTCACTTATTACACACACATGTAACGTAACATCCTAACTCTTTTTTCTTTAATCAAGATGTAATACCTAATTATTTCTTAATTTATTTTAAAAAACTAAATTTTTACATGTTGTCAAATACCCAATTTGTATGGCATCGAATTAGTTACCATTGTTTGCCACTAGGGGCGTTGTAGTTTACTTCTTTACGGCGAGTTGTGATAAAAACTCGCACTCAGCAGTCAGCACAATGATAAATATTAAAATAGGTAAAGCTAAACATAATAATTATCAAAGTTTTGTAAGGTAAACCGACCGAAAACCGACTATCCACTCCTCTTTTTCTTTGAGGATTTTTTTTTATGAAAAGAACCAGGAAACGTGCATTGTTATTTCTTTTCACCTAATTAATATGTTTGTCGGTTGAGATAAATATTTAGAGACATGTGGATTTTAAAATCATTTTACTAGAATTCATACAAATCTGACATTTTACTGCCTCTAACTTTTAACCCTGTCTACCACGCTAGCCTATTGCAAATTTGAAAATAATGTGTCGTATTTCATCTATATTGTAGGCTCCCAGATGTGAAATAAAACGACTTGGTTCTATAATGTGGACTGTATTACAAAAATGTGTGAGTGTGGTATGATTTTTGACATCTTTTCTGTAAGATTAAAATTATATAAAATATAAAGTATAGCTATCGCCGCACAGTGTGCGCTGGCGTATAAGGCGCATGCGCAGGCGCCGAGTACCTCGCGCGCCCCGTTGTGGTGTAGCCGCAATAATACTAATATTATAAAGAGGAAAGATTTTAATATTATAAAGAAAATTGGTTTAGTACTAATAATCTGCTTCTTAATGCATCTAAAACAAAATATTTAAAGTTTAGCTTACCAAATGTGAGGCATGCACAAACCAACGTGCTATTGAATGATGCTAATCTTGATCTAGTGGACTCAGCTGTATTTCTATAACATTAGATTCTAAGTTACAGTGGGGTCCTAGCGAATAGTCTCAGTTCTGCAGCATTTGCAGTCAGAAAAATTAGACAAATTTCTGACGAAGCATCGGCACGGTTAGTTTATTTTAGTTATTTCCATAGCAGGCCTATGTTATCCTTTTATGGGGTAATGCCGCCGAAATTAATTCTATCTTTGTGCTGCAGAAGCGAGCTACTAGAGCAATTTATAAGATGTCTCCATATGAGAAAAATTTAAAGAAATAGGGATACTGACTGTACATTCTTAATACATTTTTGATAATGTTCTGTATGTAAAACGATATAGTAATGAATTTGATAAAAAAATGTGACCAACATAAGTACTAGGAATAAGCACAAACTGGCTGTACCAGTGACTAGACTCAGTAAAATAAGCAATTCTTTTAAAGGTCAGTGTATACGTTTCTATAATAAACTTTCAAATGTCAAAAATTTGTCAATAAATAAATTTAAGAAAGTAGTTAAAAGACATTTGTGTGCCAAAGGTTATTGAGGACAGCACGCCCTGGGAATAAGATAACCAAATGAGGAAAATTCAGTTTACTAACTAAACAATGTACTTCTGTACTGTAATATATTGTAGTTAATGTAATTTAATATTTCTTTATTTTTATTTACATATTTTTGTTTTTTTTTGTATCAAATGATATATATTTTTTTAATAACAATTTTGGCTATCCTTTTTACTAAAAGGTGGCATCCGCGCGTGTTTTTTACGTCGATTTTTCTCGCCAGGTTAGGGTTCCGAACCGTTAGTAATTGTAATCCTTTTTTTTCTTTGTTTAACGTTCAGAAAACAACAAACAACAACAAAACCTTGTTTTTTATTCTGAATAAAAAGATTTTTAATTTTTAATTTATTTAAAAAAAAGATTTGTTTGTATTGAAAAGGTTCCGAATCTACTGGACCGATTTTGATGAAATTTGATACATATATAGATTAGACCACGGGAAAGAATGTCATAGGCTACTCTTTATCGCAGCAAAATGTACGGTTCATGCGAGATTTTTTATTGCGCGCACGATGTCGCGATCTATAATGAAATACAGTAAATAACAGACAATATATTTTAATTGAACAATAAAGACATTGGTACCTACAGTTATTTTTTACAGAACAGGAAACGAGCAAAATGATTCACCTTTTGTCAATATCACTACCATGGACACCTGCAGCACCAGAAGAGTTGCAAGTACCATGTCGATCTCTAATCCCCACCCCCCTTTAACCTCCAGCGCTAACTCACGTGGCGCAAAACACGCCGCATTTCTGTATGGCCGTGGTATCTCTCAGGTCAAGCCAGCCTATTATTTTAGTACTATCACACATCCACAACTAAGCTGACGAATCGCCTGATGGTCTGTGCATTTAATTTCCCGTTCCACTCGAAATACCTGAGAAGTTACAAATACCTTTGATATCTAGGTATTAAACGACCTATTTTTCAGTGTCTTCGGTGCTGTTAGTCACTCGGAAAAACAACGCAAGCACCGCAACCGGCATAAATATATGCCGGTTTTCAGTGAGGCCGGTTTTCTGTGGTAGTAGCATCCGGTCCGGTCGAGCAATATCGTATTTTTACCGTTTTTTATCAACGATAACACAAGTTTAGATACACGTTGGACTAGACTCACGCACTAGTCTCGACGTGACGATCCATATATGTAGATAAATAGGTACCTATTTATGTAAGGGAACATGGGAAAAGCTCCTACATCTTTGCAAGTGAACGATAATTTCATGTATTCCAGGAAGTGTACCAAAAATATATCTAAATATCGCGTGAAATAATTACGAGAATATTAAAAATATATATTTTCCACGAAACACATTTTATTATAAATAATTGAGCATCTAAAATTTTCAACGCATAAATATATTTCAACAGAATGCAGTGGCCGCATTTCCTAACGGATATAATATTTTTATATAGAACAATTATGTAAGCCTGTGATTAATCAACATGAATAGCGAGCAGAACACGTTATTGCATAGGTCTATGTACTCGCATGTAGCGGTGACATCTCATTATATAACGGGCCTATGTACCGCGATCGGCTATCTAGGACGTTAGCACGCAAAAATCTAGTACTAGGTGTTTGCCCCCGGCGCCACACACACGCGCGCCACCACCCCGACACACACAAAACTCCAAGGAATGAGACTGCGTGAGAGAAAAAGACAGGCACAAAAAACACCCGTTGGTGTGAGGTGCTGCCCCCAAAAAAAGCACCAAAAACGCAATCTGCGCAACTTTCCGGCGCAGAATCGTTAACGACTCCCGCTCTCTTTATCGTGCACGCCATGCCTCCTATATTTCTATTTTTTCTTCGTCGACCATTAGACGTAAGACAGACGCCCGGCGGAGCAAAAATAAACTGTAAAACGCCAGCGCTAGGAGCAGTTTGCGGCGCGCCTGGGTGGCGTATAACTTCGGCGTCCGCCACTAGACGCACACATCCACACCGGAACAGAAAATAACGATCGCATTTTTGACCGAAAAGGACGGACAGATGGCTGAAAAGAGAAGAAAAAAACGACGACCATTTTGCTTGGCGCACCTACGACGGCCCGAGGTGAGGTTTATGTATGCTATCTTTTTTGATAAAAAACCCAACCAAAACAAATGCACGTGGCTGAGTGTTATGACCGACGCGCGAAAAATTCTCTCGCCCGCTAAGAGATGCCGTTGTTGGCGCTATTTTTTCCCGAGACTCATTTAGTTTTCAAAAAAATGCCGCGGTGGCGCTGCAGTTCCGCTTATCTGCCGCTGACGAACACTAATTAGTATACATTCAGCGCGATTATTCAAAATATTTAGAATAATAAAATTATTATTGTATTGTATGGTCGGTGGAAACTGGAGAGTAAAATATTATAATGAGTTGTATTCGAATTTTATATGAGAATATTTTGCATAATTAATCGTCATGTGAAATCATATATGAAATGATTTCAAATTTGTAAAATGATGGACATAGCACAAAATAAACTATTGTCGGTTGACTAACTCATCTCTACGCTTACCTAATTATTGCATAATATACCATTTATATTTTAAATACTTTATACTTTATGTATTCGATTTTATACATTTTATTATTAATTAATTTTAGACTTGCTTGTTCTTTTTGTTAAATCTATCGTTAAATTTACAGCATAAGAGTGTCGTTTTATATTCTTTGTAGCATTCTATTGAGGTCAATTTTTAATTTAATCAATTATTAATATATGCACAAACAGTACAAAATATATAATAATTATACTAAAATATTTCAGTTTTTTTCAATCTCGCTACTTAAACTTTTTTTTTAAACTGTTATTGTAGCAGACGAAGTGCGTAGGCGAGCTACGCGGCTACGTCATCTACGACATCTACGTCAAAGCTACGGGGCTCTACGTAATTATACGCATTGTCTACGCTACGCATATTTCTTTTTATGAACATTTTTTTTAACCATTTAGTATTCATAATACAAAATATAAATTATCGGATTAAAACACAATATTTTAATATTTTCATATTATGTATACAAACAAAAAACAGTTTTTTGTTGTATTTTATGTTTATTCTATGTTTTAATCCAGAATTTTGTTGAAATTTGGCATAGTAGTAGTTTATACTACTATGCCAAATTTCAACAAAATTCGTTCAGGAATTTTTGCGTTAAAGAGTAACAAAAATCCATCCATCCACTCATTCATCTATCTATTCATCTCCACAAACTTTCACATTTATAATAATAATAGGATTCATATTTTAATACATTAGTATAAACTACAATTTTTTTTTACTGTAAACAGATTTATTCTGTTAATATTAACGAAACCGATAAATAATAAATATTGGTAAAGTACTTAGTCTATATAGTTAAAATTATCTTTAATATACTTCTTGTATTGATAGTGCTTAAGCACCATTACCATATTATCTATAACATACAACTTTTTTTACTGATACAAATCCAAGTCCTTAAGATCGCCTTGTGCAATATAAAACGAAGCCAGAAGTACAAAAGATTTATATAAAACCAACAAAAGCATGTTTAAAGAAGAATTTTGATGAGTGGAAAGCGATATTTTAATAATATTACGTTTGAGAAAGGATATTATAAAGTTAAGAGAAGCGAGGCGCCGCCCGCAAGTAGAGCAAATAAAACGAAACATTCTTTCCTCCTTTATTCCTTGCAAGGTGTTATCAGGATATAAACAGGATATAAACGTAGATCCATAGACAATAAACTGGCACTAACCGACATAGTTAAAATCTAATAACGCCGAGCCTCCAATTATTGACCAAATAGGGTTCTTTTTTTAATATTATCATATTGACATTAAATTTTAGATGTATCTATGTAGATACAAAACAACACTTTTTTCACATTAGTTAACTAGAGAGTGAATTAAATGTTTTACTTATACTACGCTTCTTTATTGGTCCTAAATGATTTATAATAGAAATAAATGTAATGTTAGCCTTAAATATAGGTTAAGTCGACGTAGATACTTCAAGGAGTTGTAGTTCCTCTCCTCCGAAAAACAAATAAAGGAGGATGGACAGAAATGTATGAACGCTGGTCTACCTATGAACAAGTAATATTATGTCATTGGGCATTTTTATACATTCTTTCTTGCTTTGAACCCATACTTAAAATATGTAAATAATGTTATATTTGTGTTAACTCCAAAAATAAAAATATCCGATATTAATATCTTTACAATGAGCTGATATTTTATTATATTTTTTGGCAGGAATTCGCGTAGGAGTGAGAATCAATTAATGCAACCCGTAGATGCTTATTATATAATAACCTATATTGAAATAATATTTGATTTCATTTTCTGAATGTCATTTTAAAAATAAATTAACGTTTTCGATAAAGTTAAGTGAGATACATCGTTGGATTGAGCTGACTTAAGGTTATTATAACGCCAAGACCCAAATCTTCGCCTGTTCAGAGAACTACAGCATTTAGAACTTGCCAATTATTGTCAGATATTTCATTATAATATGAAGCAATTAATTAAATTAAAATAATACATGATCCTTATGTTTGCCGCATTATATTATTTTCTAGAATTTGTTCCTTATTAGCTATCCTATCGAATGGTATAAATAAAGCAAGGTGTGTATGTTTTTTCAAATTGAGGCGGTTTTATCAAGCTGGTTTTATATGAAGCAGTGTCATTTTTCCATTCGGGCCGGCCATTTGTACCGAAGCAAGGTTTTCCCACGATGAACAACAACTTTTTCACGCAATTCAGTCCAAATTATCTACATCTTAAATAGGTATGCACAAACAAATAGTTAATATATTATTTTTGTTTTTGGTGTCAACACAAAGAACTCAATTAGCTACACTTTGATGACTATACAAAAGAAAAACATTAAAAGAGAACTTTCTAATGACGCATAGTTTATATATATTGAATGAGTAGACCGGATTGCCCACCCTCCTTCCGAAAAATTGACAAGTTTCGAATCCTGATAGGTTTATAGTCAAAAGTATCGGAAATGATGGAAACTACAACCGCTTATAAGATATACATCAACTTAAAACTTAACCTATAACCATGTCTGCATTTCATGTTTGCATTGCATTCAATCAAGTTAAACTTTTATTACGGGAGGCTAGACGTTACACTTTTATTTATCTTGTACAAAACGAGTGTACACTTACATAGGTACTGTTATGATCTAATGTCAAGAAAAGCTTTTTGAAAGTAAAACAACCTTCGTGCGCGAGTCCGCCTCGCACTTGGTCGGTTTTTGTATTGAACTATTACACACATTATTACACACCAAGTTTTGGTCTTGTGAAATAGGCATAAAGGGTGTCACAGACGGCGAAGACACTATTTGTTATGCATTAGGAATAATACAATCACGTATTTAAAACACTATCTTATAACACAAAATCCACCAAAGCGTTATGGCAAGAAGCAGAAGCGATGCATAGCGCTGATCAGTGAATGCTTACAAGTAATCAGTAAATCCTGTTTCGCTCCGAGGTGTCGCGGTCGGGTCAGGTGTCTGAAATAAGATGATTATAACAGGTGAGTATTAATGTTTCAAGTAATTAAGTTACGATAAACAAAACAAAATTGTGCAGAATCATAACCACTTCTGGGCTTTTCTTTATTTACGTTAGAAACAAAATATAATATAAACTTTTATATTATGCAGTTAATTATAAAGCAAAGACATTCAATTTAATGACGTTATTATTCGATTTTGTTCTAGGCAATAAATTTTATACTATTAGTTTATAATTACTTAAGCGCAGAATCTTTATTTCTGTTTTCCATCCAGTTAGCGCCTTGTAAAGGCCAGATTTTTTTATGGGTTTCGCCGTTGGAGCTGCGGTGCCACCGGCAACAAAATATGACGTATAAATATAGCGCAGCGGCGCCGCGAAGGTGCGGCGCGTGTGTAAGCGTCAGTTCACACCGTAACGAGACGATACGCGACGCGGCTACGAAAATTGAGCTTTATTCACTATATAAGAAGATACACGTTTAATTCCAAGAGTTCGAATGTCAAACTGCACCACTCTGCATAGCGCGGCGCCACTCTTGCAATGAAACGTGTATCTTATTGTGAACTGCATAAAGCACTATTTTGAACCACTATTTTAAAAATGCAGTGCCGCGTCGCGTATCGTCTCGTTTTGGTATGAGCTGACCTGTGTACTTAGGTTTAGCCGCTTTGGAATGATGGATCATCAAACATGATTTTATCAATTAGATGTAGGTATTATATCAGTAGGCGTCAATGTAATTTAATATTATGATAATAATTAATGCACAACATACCCTTTAAACTATATTTGTGTTTTGCAGTAGGTACTCATCGGTCCTGAAATTAGACAAAACAAAACTATTTATATAATACATAACTCAAACTCAAAAAAATTATTTTCTTATCGATTGTTAAATAACATTTATAGAATTGTTTTACATGATGCCTACCACCGGTTCGGAAACTAGCCCGGAGAGAAGAACCGGCGTAAGAAACTCGCAGGTTATAATAATATTATGATGTCCTCGTATAGTTAAACTTTACAAATATATTAGAAAATATATTACCATAGTATAACAATGTTAATTTTTAACTTCACAATAATATTTTAGATATTTAAGCTAACACTTCATAAAAAACTTTTATTCTAAAAATGAAATAAATACTATCATATTTAAAAATATATAAGAAGCTTTACTTCTCTTCCTTTCCTTTTTAGTTTTCAAAAACACTCGACATCGAGATCGCTTTGTAGTAATTTGTTTTAACGTCCGTCAATATTCGCGTTGTGCACTTGTAGAAAATGCTGTAAAAAATAAGAAAATATTATTAGGATAATATAATATCTATGGACGCTTTCACACCACGTCAATGTGTTCGGATACGGATTGAACGTTGAAAAAATTGAAATTGAACGATTGAACGGATATATATTTAATACTTATACACTATGTAACATATATTTAAGATTTTTATTATATCATACATATATTACTTTTTGTTCCGTGGCAGGATTCGAACCCGTGACCTCTGCCTTCAGCGCCAACACGCTAACCACTGAGCCACAGAGGTCGTCAATTATTATTAACTACTAAATATTGCCCGCGACTACATACGCACAAAAAGAAAACCAGCAGGAATCGTACATTTTTCCAGGAAAAAATACCTTATGTGTTAATCCAGAGCCTAAACTACTACCATACCAAATTCCATAAAAACAAGTTCAGTCGTTTTTGCGTGAAGGGTACACAAATATTCATATTTCCTTACAAAATTTCCTTACATTTTCCTTACATTTATAATAGTAGTAAGATGTGTGTAATATTACAGAGACACATAAATAATTATATCAATTATAATATTAGAATATAAATCGATTACAATGTTTTGTGTGCTTATAAAATCAATAAACATTAAAGTAAAACTAATTGATTTAAATACAACTGACACTATAATATTATTAATAGAGGTCGCCCTGTAGTTGAAATTCTCCTCATATTTCATATTTTAATTTTTAAGTTTCAACTTTTTCAGGGTTCTTTTGCCTATTAGATACGCAATCAATTTAAGTATATGTAAATATTATATATTTACATATTTGAAATAATAAAAAAATAAATTTAAAATATGTAAATATATAATATTTACATATTTTAAATTGATTTGTCTATACAATGTGAAAGAAAGATTGAAAATTTAATAATTATTGCAACTATCGTCCGATTTCATAACAGTGTGCTATAAATAAAATAATTGAAAAATACGTTTCGGAACAAATTCATAACTTTTACAAAATAAAAAACATAGTATACTCGAGTTCAGTCTGGTAAAGGTGCCACTGATCACCTGAGACATTTTACAGATGTAGTTAACGAACAACATAATGATAAAAAAAATGTTTTAGCCTTGTTTATTAATTTTCCGCGAGCTTTCGTTACCCTGGATCATAGTTTTCTCATTAAACAACTAGATAATTGCGGCATTAGGGGACCGTTGCTCGAATGGTGTAAAATTATTTAAATAACAGAAAATTCAAGAATTCAAATTCAGAAATGTTAAGATTGAACAAACATCTAGCTGCTATAGGGATGTCACCAAAGGCACCGCCCAGGGGTCGGTTTTGGGACCTCTATTCTTTCTTTCCTACGTAAATTCTATGCACCGGTGCTTAAATCACTGCATGTGCTATCAATTTGCAGATGATACATGCCTTTTGGCACTTGACAAAGTATTAAAATGGCGTCATAACGCAGGGCTGGTGATAAACAAAATTATTAATAATAAAATCTCCTTATCTTAAAAATTACGCGACACCAGTTACTCTAATAGCTCACACTTACCCCTGCCTACATAACTCAAATAGTTTAGCAACTTGTGCGTGCCCACAAATTGATATCGTTAGTAGTCAAAAATATCTAGGACTCATTATTGATAGCAAATTTTGTTGGTCAAATCATTTGAGACAATTTTTGGCCAACATCATCATTTTAAAAAACCGTATTCCGTTAAAAACCAAACTGCTTCTATACCAGTCACTGGCTGAATCTTACGTTCAATATGGCCCAAGCAGCTATGGTGGAACATACGCAACTTACATTAATCAAATTTATAAATTACAAGTCAAAATTCTAAAAAACATTTTACCACTAAAATTAAGATCAAATAACCAAAGCGTGGAGGTATTTGAACTGTGTAAAGTGTTACCAGGAACCGATATGCTAAAATATAACTTATTAAAAGAACACTTTTTCGATGACGACATTAAACATCCTATTGAACATAACAAACTACATACACGCGGGCCGTAGCACAGAACCGGTTCCGTACGCTGCGCGCGAGCAATGTATACGGCGGTCGGACAGCTCGATACCTATAATATATCTTATAATACATCGCTTATTAAATGAATTACCCCCTGAATTAATAAAAACTACAACGTGATCAAATATTAAAAAGAAATTAAGAGCCCACATTTTTCAAAATTATTTTACATTTACACGACTTCAATGCACTCACTACCTACTAATATTATTTTATTATTCACGTTTACTTTTACGGAACTGTTACTTATATTTTAGGCACTTAAAATATAAATTGGATTCTTAAGCTGTGTTATTTGCAAACCTACATGGTTTTTTTGTTAGTGCATAATATAATATTGTATTTTGTTTTTTTTTTATCAATAATAAAAAAAAAATGATGTCAAACCAACACCTACTATTATTATACAATCGCCAGGTAGTGTAACTAGTGAGGTAGTGTATACTTTATTTTTATTAATTTTATGTATTTCTAAGCATTATTTTATAAATATTAGCTTTCTGCACACCTTCCTTCGCATTAACTTCAACTATGCCAAATTTCATACTCCTCCATTCGCAAATTCTCGTAATTATGTACTCAAATATTGCGAGAATTTTGCGAATGAATATATTATATTTGTATACTTTCATGCGGTACGTCAGTAAAGAGCGGTTGCACTAAACCCCCTATACGGGTAGTCAGTCTCGCAGTAGTTAGAAGCTGGAACAAATCGTAAAGCGTTCGTTCATCTCAAAGTTTGAGTCATTAGAGCACTCGGGAGATATATAAATTGTATTACGGCTATAAGTTGTTATTAAAACTTTCCCTTTTATTATTATGCACTAAATTAATTCTAATGCATTTACATTATTCACAAGTGTCTAAATGATTTAGAATTTATCACAAGCATTTAATTAGAAATAATATGATTTATATCCGCCTTAATGTAGATGCATTAATATAATATTTAGAGATTTGAGTAATCAATTTATAGTCAGTTATTATATTAATTATTCGCATCTAATAAAAAATGCCTAGGTTTAATCTAAGCAAAGCTAATTTATTCCGGTTTCCTGGATCCTATTAACTGTACCCATATTACGCCGACGATTTGACGTAAAATTTTCGACTAACTAACTTAAATTCAGTCTGGCAAAGAAACAAAAAATCAAACATTAATTGCCGCAAATCCGCAATAAACCAATTTCCACCACCCTATACAGATTCGATTATCCCTTAGGAATATAATTTCTCGCATAAAAATAAAGATTCGACTTTATTCTATAAAACATACTTAATACAGGTTTTTATTTTTGTGCCGCAATATTAGTCGCAAGATGAAAATGTGATTAGAATTTCGTGCACGTAATATTCAAATTATGGAACACATCATTGCGTATAAACACACGGCTCGAGAGGGGAGGAATAGACACGACAACCTCAGGATAAAGCGTAAATATATCGAAGTGTGAGTGTAGTTTTGGTCAAATCCACGAGCAAAATGTGGGCGGACGCTCCGAACGCTTAGTAAATTCAGAATTAGAAGATAAAACAATGCAAAAATAATAGAAAATTAAAACATATTTTAATGAAATTTTATTACAAACTTTTTTTATGGGAAGCTTTTCGAAGAGTATAAATAGAATATAAAATTTTACAAGAAAACTTCAGAGATTTTTTATGACTACATTTAATATTATGATTTTTTCTAATAATAAAAAACAACTATTACCTCAAGGATAAACTACCATTTACATTTATGAGTTCGAAAGGTCTTCGTAACCAACAAGAGCTTGACCCGTGAGAAAAATCGTTTGATCTCAACCGGTAAAAAATATACATATTTTACAAAGAATGTGTAAATCTATTAGAATACGGAGAGAATATATTAATAATATTGAGGGAGATACAGAATCTTGTGAGGCGCAACCGGTTACCGTGAGACGGACTGGTCAGAGTTCAATTCAAATTTATAATGCGCGAGCGGTTCCCATAATCACGCATGCGGCGACCTTGTAGCCCGGTCAGCCCTATGACATGACCGTTGATCCTGTACTAGTTATTAATAGAACATGAACTATGAACCGTAAACTTGATCTATTTTAGTAAGTGCAATATTTATCTTGAATTTTGGGGGCACATTGAAGGATACCTGCATTAAAAGGACAGGACAATCTCCGATTAAAAATGTTCCTTTGGTCTCGGAAATTTCTAACCCAAAATAGTTCTGAACATTGACACAAATTCTTAATGTATGAGCTAAATGTACAGCGTGCAAATCATTTTATGTTTCATCTGAGGGTTTTCGTTGGTCTACATTCGACTGCTTGAATTCACAGGGTAGGTAGTAAAGTATAAGTTGAAGCACTGGTTCACTTGAAGATGTACGTGTGCGCTTAGCACACATGCGCCTCGGGATTAGAAAATGTTTTATGTCTCACTATGAACTAGCTCGTGCATTTATATACTAGAACGGAGAGATGATATTATACACAGTTTTTGGAAATTAGCTTGTTTAAAAGACATTGGAAGTTTTGAAACCGCTTTTTAAAAAAGACGCTATTACAAACCTAAATACTACTTGATTCTATAATTTTCATTTACATTTCGTAATAATATCAATTCCATGATCTATGGAGATGTGAAGATAATCAATAAATTGTTAATCATATTATATACTACATGTTGCCTGCGACTTTGTGCGCGTAAGAACAAATCCAGCGGGAACCGTACATTTTGCCGCGATAAAAAGTAGCCTATGTACTTCCCCGTGGTCTACTCAGTGTCTGTACCAAATTTCCTCAAAATCAGTCCGGCAGTTTCGGAGCCTGAAAATGCGAAGAAACAAACAAATATTTTCTTTTTATTATATTAGTGTAGACTGTGTGTAGATGAATATACGTTAAAATGAGTGGAAATCTCACAGTATTAGCTCCTGCTGAAATGCGACCTATACCGTTGTAATCCAGATGCAATTACCTACGCTTAAATCTAACCTAATTTAATCGTTGATCGCCGTTGGTTATTGTTCCATAGTAAAATGTCCAATGTTTTATTAGTTTGGTAGCATTTTGAGAAGTACCTCTTCTCTATCTTTAAGACAATAAAGAGAAGCTGTATTAGGATTTTACTCTACCTATTTGCATCTCGTAATCAGAAACATCTTGACAAAAAAATGTAAGAATTATTTATATGACACGTAAGTAATCAATATGATAATAACAATTTTATTAACATATTGTTAATTAATTTATATTAAGGTTGTAATGAAGGATTATTTTAAAAACATAATGTAGTGTACCTACATCAGAGGAACTAATATAGAAGCCAACACGATGCTACTTTCATGTATAAATTTTATACGAAAACTGAGAATTTGTTTAAATACATACATAATACTCTAATATGTATGAAGACTTAACATAATATCTAATCCCAACTCAACATTACAGCCCGCGGCGTCACACGTGTGTGTGTAAGTATGTGTGTGTGTGTGTATGTGTGTAAGGCGAAGTTAGATCGTCCACGCTTTACCGCCGAGGCTCGATAGAAAATGTACAGTCGCTCACAAAAATCATGCATAATCTCGCAGATTAGAAAATATTTCTTGTCATATATTTGGTCAGTGATTACTTTGAGATCTATTTAACTAATCAGAAAATCGGCGTCCGTATGTTGTATGGTTTAGTCATTAGAGATTAGAGAGATAATGTCGTAGTTGTAATGTATAAACCGCCGTATTACATTACAGCTAGCTGTTAACAAAAAACAGGGCCATTTTGAAAACCGGCCGTACAACGATCAGCCGGGTTGTCATTGTGATACGTTTTTCAATAAGGCGGCCCACGCCTAGCCGCGTTGTACTACTATTTAAATTTTAGGGCGACCATTGACCATACTTACAAAATAAAATAATGTATAAATGAAAATCAAATTTAATAACAAAAAGGTAACAGATTTCTTCTTAAAATATTTCTTACTAATCAAGAATTATATTCATAGTTACTATACATATATACTAAACAAAATATTTGTTGCAATGGAAGGGAACTAAAAACTGTTAAAACGGCGGCTAATCATTACACATTACGGCTAGTCATGTTGAAGAATGTATGACAGCGAATTCATTCCGGTGGACTTACATTCAGCCGCATTCATTCCGATTAATCATTGAACCGCCTCAAATATTGTAAGTTACCAATTATACTAAGGGTTCGCTAGGCTTCCATTAACAAGATATATCTTATTGTGTCATCTATTTTAGACTTTTTTAGTTTATAAGGGAAATCAATCCATTAATGTAATTAACGTAAACTATAAGCTATCGGTGCAATCAATTTTATCAAATTCATATTCGCAAGGATTAAAAATGGATTGATAGGTATCGCTAATAGATTAAAGCTTTTTTGCCGTGAAACTTTTAACATAGTATTATTATTTTTAAACAAAAAATTAAACCCACTTTCAAAGTAAAAATAGATACCGACTTCAAAATTATGAAGATTGTGTACAGAAATAGTTAACACTTTAGCCGACTTTACAAGGGGAATTATTTAGAAAATAAGATTTATTTCATACTTTTTTACTTTGGAAGTCGGTTTAATTTTTTGTTTAAAAGTAATAATTTTTCCCTTTTTAGTCATATTTGTTATATTATTACTAACACATTTTTAGAACTTTTAAGATAAACTATCGACTGTATAATTGAATACGCGCCAAGATTCCATTAGGTATTGTATATAAGGTGATGATGATGACTGTAAGTTACATAATGGCATATGCTTGCAGTTCTTTAAACAATGTCTAAATTTCCAAACCAGTAATTTTAAAGTCTGAGGAGTTCTGTTCAGTGCTTTTGGATCTAGGGTATACTTTGGTGCAAAATCTTACTTTTTGGTAGCATATGCTTAGGTTACTTCAGAAATAGTTAAAATAACTAGATGTGTCCATATAAATTTCAAGAAGTTTCCTCGATTCCTCGTGGATGCAATCATCATGTCTCCACTTTGGTGACAACGAAACTAACTTCAAATTATACCCTTAACATCAATAAAATAATTTTGAAAATCGGTCTACAAGTGGCGGAGTTATCGTTGAACATACAAAAAAAATATATATTATACAGCCGAACGTATTGGAATCCTCCTTATATTGGAAGTTGATTAAAAATAGATCACATCGAAAACATTTCAAAGAAAACTGACATTATTATAAAAGTAGACTTGTAAAATGGTATTGTAGGATTTAATAGGTTTAACTAACCTAATAAGATAAATAAACAAGAGAATTTTAATCTATTCCTACAAAATTTCATTTTTATTTCAAATCACGGAGATCAGTATTTTTCACAGCGACTGTACTTTGGTCAGCTCCTAACATCATTAATCTAACTTTCGTGCTACCCTTTATAATAGTTCGGTCCGTTCCCTCGGGCGGCGGGTGGGGGTGCAAGTATAAGGGAGGGTCGGGGGTGTATTAACATACGAATTTGGCCAGCCTTCTTCTTGAGGGGGGCGAATTTAAGTTTTGCGCCGTGTATTGATCCGTACGGGTTTCGCTAGTGTAATGATGCATGGCTCAGCGTGATCCTTCAACGCCATTATTTAATATTAGTTTTTTTTTAGATTTTATTTAAGTGTTCATAATAATTTATACTACCTTCGTTAATTATAATGAAGGTAGTATAAATTATTATGAACACTATAATAAAACCTAAATAATTAAACGAAATTGATATTAATCAATTTTGTTTAATTATTTAGGTTTTATTGAGGTTATTCTATTTCCTAAATGCATTCTTATAAGAAATTACCTTAAAATAGAATATGAAATAATATTTCACGTACTTTAAACATTTGATATAATTAATTGAATTTAAAACTAACTCGATGAATTTTGAAACAATATTTAATTAATTATTAAAATAATGTTTAAGGCTTATTCTAACTCGTTATTTGTTTTTTTTTTTTGGTCGAAATAATTGGTATCAGTAAGTAGGTACAAATTGCAAAAAATTACTTAAACTTACATCAGTTTCTTTAAAATAAAATATTTATTTTATATTAATTATACACTATCTACTACTGAATTCCCTTTATACAATATTACATATTAAATTGTATCATTTACATCTAGTATAAATGATATATTAAAGAGGAAAAGTTTATTTGTTTGTTTATTTGCATTGAATAGGCTCCGAAACTACCGGACCGATTTTGATGAAATGGCAGATATATAGGGTTGACCACCGTAAAGGATACAGGCTACTTTGTATAGCGGAAAAATGTATGGTTTCCGTTTAAGAATAACTTTCGCGGGCACATCTAGTTATAACCTTAGGGATAATTATGTAATTTTACCTGTTAAAATTTCGAGACTACTTTAGTCAACACAGAAATCTCTACATTATTTAAATAAGAACTCTATTTATTCTCTAAATATTTGTAGCAATTAATCTTTATTCAGCTACCTGGTACCTGGTTGTGTTTAAACAGTTGTTAAACATTAAAGACATGAAGAAAAACCTTGTATTGTTTATTTTGTTTCTATTTACTCTAATAAACACACGTGCGAACGTAAATTTAAAAAAATTTAAATGACTGGAAACAAAACGTAAAGTTTTATAGAGCTATTTTATTGATTTTAGTGGAATTACTTATTAATAAATTATTTTTGTAATAAAAGGATGACGAAAAAACCTGCATCATCGTATTTGATGATTTTTGTATGGCTGTTGCATATTTTTCAGAATTACTTAATTTTATCGATAGAAACTGATTGATCCCTCATGGTCAACACTAGAGGCGGCAACATCTTTTGATCTCAGACCGATCCGGTTCAGTGGGCACCGTCTCTAATGAACCGAGAGACTCCGACACTTCCATTTCCACTCATCAGCTCATCATTTCCTACTCCCGATCTACGGTTCAAAGTGCTGAAAGCTATTTATAGAGAGGTATGGTTAAGCTGTTACAGTGGTAGAAACATCATTCTGTAAACATTAAACGTATTCAGAACTAAACACTGACATAGTTCATGTATTTGTATGAGTGAAGCACTATACAATTCATTTAAAATTAAATTGCTTAATTCATAACTGATATGGATTAATATTGATTGATCCAGAATGCCGATGACAAAAAATCTGAGTATTTTTAGTTAACCTATTAAATTCTTCCAATTCTATAAAATGACCTAAAATATAAATAGACGAATTAATTAGGGAAGGAAATTAATAACATATTTCAATAACTCACCCCTGTCCCCGGAGAATTCAAGAAATAGTCCGCTGGTCAACACGGACGAAACTTCTCATTTATCCGGCTCTATTAACCCCCCCTATTGTTAAATGACAGCTCCAAAAACCCTTTTCCAAGTAACAACATAAGTAACATTTTCGCTATTAACAATTGGGCAGGCTTTTTATTAATAGACTTGGTCTTTGCCTAACAGTAATGCATTTGGTTATAGGTAATTTCTTCATCTATTAATAAATGATATATAGTTTCTTAATCAGTGGGAATCGGTATAGTATAGTTGTACTGAGACCGCTATTGAGGGGCGTGCATTTTTTGATTTTTGAATAGTTTATTGCAGAATTCAGAACTAGTTGATGCTCAGCGCTACGCGCTACCAGCCACTGCACTACAAAGTTGTCACGGGAATGTATAACTGCCACCGCGTGCGACCAGTAGCACCTTATCGCTAATCGCAAAATAAAAGCTTACACTCGTTACGACTATAATTAATTATTATTTTCGCTGAAAACGTCGAATTTCTAAGGCTTTCCAAGGTACATATCCCTTGGTCGAATCCTTAATTACATAATACGTCAGCACGATATAGTGCGTATGTAATTACTCCCAACCCTTCGGCCCTCCGTTAGATTCCGACTCTAAGATCATCCGAACGAACTTCCCCTCTCTAATTGTGACTCCCGGCTCATTATTGCCGTATCCTTACCCGACCCGTTTACTCTTATCTTCAAATTATTCCTTTGTCTGTGTGCGTGTACCCCTAGTATATACACGCAGGGACAAGTATTAGATAAATGTCCTTTAATTAAAATGTTTATAGCACAAGTGCGGAGCGGTATGAAAGACCTTTGGAAAGATCATTATGAAAGTCGTAATTTGTGAAACGTAGAACCTCCACACTATACTCTTAAATTTTTATTTCGACTATCAAATTTATTTTATTTATTAAAAATGTAAAGTGTACATCAAAATATTTATTTAGTATATTCATGTATGATCCTTTGCAATTTTACATGTAAGCTCTTATCTAGAAATCAACAAATTCCCTCGTGTGGTGAGTTTTGAACAAAAGGACGTAATGTTAGAATCGCATTTAGTTACATCAATTTTAAACTTTACATATGGTGAATAAGGCTTAGTTTTATTCAGCACAAGTTGTTTTTATATTAAGATTAGAGACAAAGTAACACGTATTAGGGAGTTCATGAATACATACCGAAAGTCGGGGCCGCGCGCATTAGAATAGTTCAAAACCAAAAAGTTGGTTAGCAATTTATTTTAGGCTCTATACATGTATAATTTATTTTGAGCTAATTATAAAATATATTGTTAAGTTCACAAAACCTAAATTTTCTTTAAATTTTTAAACTTTCGAAGAATCTAAATAAACTTCTGGGATGTTAATTTTTGTTTCAATCATTTATAGTAAAGGCCAAACATACACTATATTCACTTGAAGTTATGTACAATAGGATATAATTTCAGTGTCTTAGTAATACACATAGACATACATTACATTACACAGACGAAACACCACAGCCACCTGCTGAAGTGAGGCCGAAGGTGCGAAATGGCGCTGAATGGCGCGAGAGGAGCTATGGCGGAATGGCAGCGAAGGCATGTGAGGAACGCGGTGATCCCTGCTAGGGCTGCCAACGTTTTGCTATTACAAATAAATTATAATATTATTATGGTTAGAACTTGAATTTTAAATATAATAAATATCTATTTCGTATCTAACAACAACTTTCAGATGATAAAGTTCCTTTAAATTTTCATACACCCAACGTCTGTTAAGGCTTATTGGCATAGTCGTTAACATATGCTTACATAATAGAAAAAAAATATATTTTAACACCGTGAGGACAATCGGATAGAGAAGAGAAAATTATTTATTATTACAGTATTGCTGGTAACAATATAGTTAACATCAGAGTTACATAACACTTATTGGCACAGTTTAAAGCTAAATGGATTTCGCCAAAGTTGTCGTAAGGTACCAAGTACCAACTAAGGTACTTAAGGTAAATAAAGTGTTTGTTCTTTGCATTAGTGGACTCAATTCTGGCTTATGCCCTTGATAGTAATGGTCTGATATTTAGAAGATATCTAAATAAACTTGAATCTCTACAAATAAGATTTTTAAAACTCGTAGCCAGTAAAGTCAAATATAATTGTAAAGGTGATTATTTTAAATTATTTAAAATTAGTAAAATTCTCCCAGTTACTTTAAAACGCAAATAACTTTTGGCAATTAACAACCACAACCATAATAATATCCATAACCTAGAATTACTGAAACACATCTATGGTACTCGGTCGGTATCGGAAGGCAAATATAAGGTACCCAGAGTTTTTAACTACTTTGTGGACCGAACTTTAAATAAAAGGATACCATATGTATTAAATAGCTTGCCCAACGATATCCGACACGAGACCAAAACGAAAGCCTTCAAAAAACATTTACAAACACCTTATTACTTTATTACCTTATTGTACATCCCTCACCATCAAAAAACATTAATATAATCATTAATAACTACTAATAATACTTACCCTAATCTTATTTTGCTTTATTTGTTATTACAATATTTCATTTTGTAGTATTAGTATTATTAATGTTGTATCTTGTTAATTTTGTTTTTATACTCTGTCTATAATATTAAGTTTTGTAACATTGATCCTACAGACAAACTGAAGAACAGTTTTGTTGGTTTTTATTTTATATTTTTTGTTCATTGGTATGAAGTAATAAAGAATAAATAAATAATAACTTGAAATGCCCACGCAAGTTGTCTGAACGGGGTAGAAGTATTTAGCCCGGGCGGCTCGGTGTATTGACGAGAGTATTATCATTTACTCGAAAATCGCCTGCGGGGATTGCTCTTAGACCATAATTTCACTAAACAGACCGTAGGAGCGGCCGGAAAGGTTTGACTTTAACACTGTAATCCTAAGTGATTATGGCCTTAAAGGACGCTTCTAAACAATTTGCTTTCCCTATCTGCAGTGTCAGTGTACGTTACTCTAGTGTTCGCTAGTGACTAGCGTAATGTGGTTAATTTAATTTAATTAAAATGATGTCACTGACAACCCTAAGTGTAGCGAATAACTCGCGAGCCTTTCGTAATTGAAAACATAGTGTATTCCGGCAGTTTTAATCGTCCTTATGTAATGCAAAGCTAGCCAGCGATTTATTTCACTACGTCACAGTTAGATATCGACAAATGAAATGCATAGACAAAGTTAATTTGGTGTAGTGTTGTAGGTGCAAAATAAATAGTGTGATGAAATTCTACATTTTATAATAATGTATTATTACAATTCGTAGGAGCTTATAGGACACACATACGATAGATCATTGCGATCAAACTGGATTCGTGCTGAAATTAAATCGTTTGCGACGAACGATAGCTTGAGATCCCAGGCCCGCTTGGCTATACACTTGTTACTTACATTCTTACTGATAAGAAATATATCATATCGTCGTATTAGCAAAGAATACAATTCGTAATGAATAGATATTCAAAGGAAAAATCGAACACATAGCTCACAATGTCTGCGCGGCTAGACCCGTGCGGGGGCCGCGCGTAGACTTGGTTTCATAGTCGTTTTATGCTTTGACATGACTGACATAATTTCATATTTATAAAAAATTTGTGTAGCCAGATGGGCCCAGGATCTCAATCCATAAATTATCTTAATTACGAAATCATTCGCCGTTAACGATCCAGTTTATTCCAGTTAGATCGTAACGATCGATCGCATATTGTGAGTGGAGAGCTGGATCAACATATCCAGAGCATGTAAATTGTCTGCAAAGAAATATAATTGATAACGAGGATTTCTGAGATTATGTTATGAACATTTATCCGAATCTTCCTCTTATATACAAAAATGGATTGCAGTTCCAATGTCTCGCTAAAATTCGAGAATGGCTGGACCGATTTAGTTAACTTTGGTCTTCAAATAATAACGGACGTTCAAGGAAGCTTCAGACGGTGAGAGATATTGGAATAATTGCGGGGAAAATACTAAAAACGACGATATAATTTTTAGTTCACTGTGTTAGTTTAGTTTGTCACTTAACTGTCAAATATTTATAGGTGCGGTCAGTTTACCTGTTTTTTATTTATTCCAGTTTATATTTAAGACAGAACAATGCGTGTCCCGACATTTATATTTTATAAAATCAAAAATTGACTAGTGTGACTAGGAACTAAAAGAAAAACCTGCAACAAAGAAGCAAGCTTGCAAGGAAATTAAAATTAGTCATGTGCTAGAGCTCTAGCACATGACTAATTTAAATTTCCAAATTCAAATATGTATGTGCTGACTGCTGAGTTGGCCCTCGCTGATTTAGTTTTAAACTACTATAGTATATAATGTGCATGAGCGGAATAAACAAACTGGTAGAACTTTGCGGGGCTGCTTAGGTAATTGTTAAACCTAGCGTGAGCGCTTTTTGCCGCAACATTACGCAAACTTCGCGTAAAAGTTGGCAACTGCTGCCACTCTAAACGGAACTAGAGCTCTAGAACTTTCTAGACTATATAGAAACCACAAAGGTATGCCCACAGCTCGTATCAGCACATCAACGCTATCTGCTTTTGTATGCAAATGAGTTGAAAAAGTCGAATGATGTAAGAAAACTAGCGTAACTGTTGAGCGATAAAATGGCGCCACGCTCGTTTGTTTTTCTATGAATGCGCTGCAACTTCTGCACCGACTCTACAATAGTTTTAAAAATTGAGCTCATCGTGAATATTTTTGATGTTGTTATTATTTTTAAATAGTTTTTAACAATCGAAAGCTTCGTAGAACCGACGCCGGAGTCGAGGTGCGCAGTTCCGTACCTAGTACCGTACCCTACATACCAGACTTTTCAGTTACCTTTCAAAGCTGAGGAAAAATGCTTACCCGTAGGTATATAAAATGCACATACCATCGACCCCTTCAACTGTTTATGACAGCAGTCGATGGTCTGCATTTTTTTAGGACTAAGTTCCTAAAAAAATGTTCCTACTTGCGTAGATCTGGGTTAAATTAACCCTGGGTTAAAACATCATACCTTCTCTTTCATAAATACGAAGAAGGAGAGAAATAACATGATATTTTACCCAGGGTTAACTTTAACCCAGATCTGCCTGGAATCTGTTACACTACCATCTCAATCGCCATTTTCGTTTGTCAATTTAGAACCTTAATATATAATATTTTTCTTTTATATTTTAGAAATCATTTAAATGTAATGTAATAATAATACATTATAGGCAGCACGTCAGAGTTGGTGTCGAGTGGGGCGGACGGCTAAACTTTGTTTGTTACTGCGGGCGCCGGGCGCAACCTCGCGGCGCCGCCCACTGTGCACCAACACTATACGATAGATTTTGTTTTAAATTAGTACAAATAAACAAAATATGGGGTATATAATTATATATATAAATATCATGATTTAAGGATGTTAAAAAAATAAGTAAAACAATTAGTGATTTTTATCAACCTGGTACCTCCAGTTTTAGTTGTAATTAGTACCATTATTTTATTAAAGGCCATTTGCCGGTTTCACTTGTTTTGTCTATTCAACTTTGCGTATAACATTAGTTTTATAGAAGTTATATAATATGAATAAATAACACAACACAGAGTGCTAACGTGAAATTTCCAACTGTGATAAACCCGACCTAGTTAGTCGGGTGCCTAAGCTATCTGAGAAAGTAATTTATAAAGTTGGATAGTCCGGCGATAGCACATTATTTATCTTCTAACTCCGTGGAGTAGGTAGTTAATAGGTATATTAAAGCAATAACTTCAAACTAGCTTCTATGAATAACATATTATATTATGCGTACAGTCTCTGTTCCCTGTTAAATACATGTTTTTAATCATATTTGAACACAAAGAGACTTCAATATTTTGAAAAAATTGGATAATATCTCAGCTAAACTGTATATCTAAGGAATCACGCAGTTTTTCTAACTGTAAAATGGAGACTGATTTTTAAATAATGTGTACTATCAGGGCATCTATTTTATAAGCAGTTAGAGTATTATCACTTCTCATAATTTATTTGTATTATATAATGACGACATGCATTCACAATGACGCTACGACCTCTGTGGCTCAGTGGTTAGTGCATTGCGTCGCAGGTAGGTATTACTTGGTCATGGATCTATATTACATATGTGTATAATATAACAAAAACTTAAATATATATATAGTATAAAAAGTATTAAATATATTTCCGTTGTCTGGTTCCCGTAACGCAAGTTCTTCGGATACTTACTACGGGGCCAGACTGACGTGGTGTGAAGCGTCCATAGATATTATAACAAATTATGACAACGGTGAACCTGCTTATGAATTAGAACCTCGATGGTATACAACCTACAAGGTTATATTTTTTGAATTTCCATAGATTAACCGTCAAAATTATTATAAAGTTTAAATTAATCCAAGCCAAATGTTATAATGAAATCAAAATAACGTTTTGTACTATCGAAAGATGTACGCAAAGTAACGTTTTCCTTCACCCCATCTCCGCATCTTAATTCGGGTTCAGTGACCGCTGGACCCTTCGCGATTAATGTCCAAGGGTCAGAAAGACTTGCTAATACAGTGAAATTAAGATGACCCCTCCTGACCATTTGTGCCCCTACGGAATAACTAGCGAAATTATTTTTAACGCATCTAACGTACTATTTCATTAATTTTCATATATAATATGGGGTTTGCAGCAACTTAAGTCATATAGGTATTATATTGATTGGCTGGTAGAGTAGAAAGTAACCTTTCGCAAAAATCAATTATAGAAACTATGAATTACTTTTTAGACATTGGTCCTGATATCGCCCTACAGCAACTAGAGTCGGTAGCCTGTTGTCCTTTCGTTGGTATCGAGACCAACCGAAATATGACATGTGGGCTTCAAAAATATTTTAATATTTAATAGGAATAAATTATATTATCCCTTGTAACTTATTTTGTTTTTCATTACCTATCAAAATAACTAAACAGACATACCGAAAAAAAGAATAATGTTTCAAAGAAATATAATACATAGCATGAATAGATAAATAAGGCAATACCTATAGTTTAAGGCTATCTCTACATAAGAGGGGTAAAGCTTAGTATCCAAACGATAATTAAATTGAACCGTAGATACCTTTCCCTTACAAGTTGTTATTTGCAGGGGAAACAATGACTGCCATACTATGAGGATGTTTGCTTTAGTAACTAAAATTAGTTTTGAGCGCGACCCTTCGTCGAATGAAATTAGTCTTCCCCCGGCTTACGGCGCGCGGGCCGTGTGAAGCACGTTCAGTTATAATTCACGATTATTCACTTGAGAACGCTTACAAATACGTTTTATATCTCAACATAATAATTTCGATTTTGGATAGTAGGTACCTATGATTTTGGTAGTAGAGAAGACGATAATAATTTGTGATAAAGTTTACGTAGATCCTCTACGAACCTCTACACATCAATAGCACCCTGTACACGTAAAGCTCGGACTGCGTTCCAAGCCGCGGAGGGATCTGTCCGGTTCAACTAAAATGCGTCACGGTTTGGACTGCATAACTGTCTGTTATGCAGTGTATGTATATACAGTTATGCACTGTCTTACATTACATACGTCAAAATACTTCGTAGCGCGGGGTTTAAACTGTGGAAAATGCACTGTCATTGGAGTATCATCCCCGAGAATTTTCGGTTCGGTTCAACACTTTCGGTTCGAAACGGCGCGTGCTATTTCCCGCGTTCAGATCTGTACGTGTGCAGGACGCTATTGTATTTCTCGTATGAATTTTTCATTCTCTTAGACAATTAAAATATCTAATTCCTACTTTCAAATTATACTAATAAACTGCTCTTTTGATTGGAATACCGAAAGAGCAAAATTATAAAATGTTATATTATATATAACATTAACTAAAACAATGTAAAGAAAAAAACAATCTAAATAGTGTTCATTTGAGTTGGTTGCTAAAACATAGGCGAGCAATTAAAACTTCTTTGTGTGGCCGGCCCTAGGGGGCCTGAGGTGCGACGCGCGGCAGGGGGGGGGGGCAGGTCACTTGACGGAGACGATAATTGGAAAAGTTTTACTTTGGCCAGCAAGCAGCGATGGAGCTTACTTGCGTCGCTCAAGAGAAATTTTGACATTAATTAAGTAGATAATTTAAATTTAACCTTATTACACTAATATTATTTGTAATCAGCAGAATGTTATACATTTTCATGATAGCATTTGCTCGCGGCTTCACCCGCGTGAAATTTTTAAACGATATCTTATAACAATTTAAATCTTTCATCACCTATTTTACTCTCCTGGGGATTGAATATTAGAAAATGCTGAAATACGTTACTCATTATTTTTCCGTACTCAATTCATACGAAATTTCATGCAAATATGGCCAAGGAATAAAGGAATAAACATTTTTATATAAGCTTGAATCCCCTATTTTACCCTCTTGAGGGTTGAATTTTGAAAAATCCTTAGTATGCCATGCCTATATTGTATGACAAATACGTATGTTACGTGGATTTGGCCTGTGCGTTTATACATCAGTTAATCAGCTTTGCCTTTTATGTATTATATAGATAGATAGAAGATAGATTTAAATTAACTAAGTACTAAGTAGTAGGTAAGCAATGAGTAGTGTGCTTACTATCTTTTGCAGTAGTAATAAAGATGGTACAAAAGTAAATTTGCACACTAAAGCTTGACTAAGCTGTACTAATTAACCAAAACAAGGTAACCCCCTAACACAAATATTTTCACAACTGATTAGCTAATCAATGCTGTCTTTGTTGAATACGTTGGAAAAGTCACTTGACAGAAAAAGTCAGCAACATTGAATAGCTAATTTTATTAGTAGGTGGGGACTGGGGGAGGGTAGTGTTTAATATTCGTTGGGAAGTTGGTACACGTACATTCGTCTATTGCTTTTTCTGTTGCATACATTGTTCAGAAATACGTTTGAATGAAATAGGAGGAGGTATAAAAGCATGCTTTAGTGTTCTCCTAAGACAATGGCCACCAATGGGCGTCCTAGGTTAGACAATGGTGATGACAATGAATAGAGCACATTAACTGTCCATATTTTATATTATGTGTCTGGAATGCCAATTCTTGTTTCATGGAGTAGGTTCCAGAATGCTCTTCACCAAACCCATTATTATTATTTCGTCTAAGTTAAATTGAAAATTTACCGCAGTTTTTGCCATTTAGGTAATCAACAATAATTCAGACGATGATTCCATTGATTGCTTATATGGGCCTATTCAGTACCTAAGTATGAATTTTTGTGAGCATTTTATTCTTTATTTAGAAGCTATATATTTACTTTTGAATACCAAAATGGTTAGGTCTCTTACGGGTTTCCATACACCGTATATTATAAAGTATACAAATAACTAAGTAAACGAAGCCCCACAAACGCACCTGGAGAACGCCTGCTCTGTTTGTGTTGACACTTGAAGAAACATTAGTAATTAAACGAACATGTTCATATGTTAGACTTGTTAGTTGCTAAATCAAATATTGCTATGTTAAAAAACAACAATTTTGCTATGTATTATAAAGTACCATAAAAATGTTGACTTATTAATTTCATTTTTGCTATTTGTATTTTATTTGAGATATCATCCTACAAATTAAGATCTCTAGAGCTCTAGAGGGATCTCTTTCAATAATTTTTGAATTATTTATTACATACATATTATGTACATATAGGTAGCATTTAACGTTTAAAAATCTTTGTATTGCAAAATTTTAGATCTACGTGATATCATCTCGATTCCGACCCAAATCACGAGAAGAGGAAGAATATTATAAAACATATAAACGATTGATCCCAATATTCGTTAGGGAAAAATATAGGTAGGTACCTAATCTTGTACCTATTTGCAAGTTTACCCAAAAAATACCAGCATTATTCATTAAAAATTCACGTAACTTTAGTTTTATATGTAAAAAGTTGCGTCAAAAGTAAATAAGCAAATACATAGCCCCTTATCGAAAATTCACATACAGGGAATTCGTTAGAATAAATTTCCTCCACCCTCGTTAAACTAAGGCCCCAAACTAGCAAATTAATTATAAAACACGTCAAAACAAGGCACAAAGTTCGGGCGACCCATCTGAGACGCACAAAGGGTGCTCTTAATTCGGGACAGGCCCTATCGTCTGATCTCCCTACCATCGATCTTAAGGGTGACTTGACCCCCAAAAGGGTGGGATGAAAGAAAACCATGAGGGTGTTTTTAAATTACGAGGGAGCTTTTGCAAGATTATGTAGGGTTACTTTTGGTTTGTCACGTTCTACATTTTGCACGTTATTTTGGATTTAGCTTTTTAAATATAATTTAAGGATAATGTTTTGGCTAAATGTAATTGAAATTAACTATAAAATATAATAAATAAATTGAGTCAGTTCATTGATTCAAGCCCTATAGATTTTAGGCAACGCTTTTAAGCAAATTTTTATGATTTTAGGGAGTTTGTATTGAACTGATAAGTACCTGGATAGCCGAGCGCTCGGAGCTCTAGTAGATTTAAAAAGATAAAAAGAATCACGACAATATTTTACCGGGGTTCGAACCCACCACATTCCGAATTTCCGAACAACGCAAAAATTACATATACTTATACCAAACTGCCAATCGGACATTAGAGTTAAAATTATTGATATGTTGTTGTACGACGAAAGAAAAAACGTATATCACTTAAAAATGCGCAGTTTCCTAGGGATAAAACCTAGCTAGATCGATTTTTTCCCCCAAAACTCCCTGTATACAAAATTTAATGGAAATATATGCAGCCGTTTCCGAGATACCGATTCTTGTATTCTTATACAAGATTGTCTCGTTTATAGTATGAGATTAGAATGATGTAAGTTTTATAAGACTTTAGGTACTAATAGTTGCGTGATAGTTTTGAAGACTGCCAAAAATATAATATTGATTTTAAGTCGCGCAGTTAGGTTAGGTTATAGGTGTATAATTCATGTCGCTTAACTAGACTGGGACAGTAGGCATATATAATGATGTAAGTTTCGCGGCTGATTTTAGACTGGGTAAAATTTTTTGTGTTTGGACAAATTGAACTGAGTATTTTGTGACATAATTTTTTCCCACGTCTTGAGATTGTGTGTGTTTATGTGTGCGCAAACGAATGTTCCCATTTATCTCCAAAAGTACTAGTACGATTTTCATCCGGTATTCAGAGATGGCTTTGGATTTGCTTAGCGAATGTTCTGATATAAGTTTTATGGTGATAACTCACCAGGGGCGCTGTCGTTGCCATTTATATTCTTCTCCCTACCATTATCGTTTTTATAAATAAAATATAGCGTCCATACATTTTCTTTGTATATAAGGATAGAATCCTTATATACAAAGAAAATGTACGGACGCTTGAATATTATGAAAATTACTAAACGAGTCACGAAAACAGTTCGGACGAAAATTGTCCAATATACTCGGGCGTCATCTTAGTGTGGGAGGGTCAGGGAGAGGGTTTTATTATAGGGCGAGCGGTCTGCGGCCGGCGGGGGACACTTCTTATTACAATTGACGAGAGGGCTGCCATTTTGAGAATAAAATAATACGATGCTTTCGGACTATGTCCGTCGTTATTTGCGATTGTGAAGGGGTTGTGCGCTCGATAGAACTGAAAGTTGGAGTTCCTTGGAGAGGAAAAACATTTTTGCTTCAGTCATGGTCGTATTGAAAAATCACAAAAAAATATTTGTTAATCTGCATTATATTTGGCCGAGGACTGTCTTTTTATATATTTAAATATTGGTTTAAAAATATGCTATGACCCTTTTTTTAAAGTTAAAAACTTTTTCCTCGTCTTCTATAAGTCACACGAGTGTGAAAATTATTTCAGTATTTTATGTAAGACAAGACTCAGGGTAACGCCGTTTCAGTTTTTGCAGTTTTTGTCTCAAATATTTACAGCGATTTTTTATCCGATTTCAACACTCTCCGTTTGGCCCGATACCCCTTGTCGCTTACAAAATCAGTATGGGACTTGACTCTCAAGGTTCTGGCGTTATACAGTGGCTTAACATAAAAAGTAACTAGTAGTAGTTACAATATTCTAAAATTTCATTAACTTTTACAATATAGGATTAATTTTAGAAATCTAAGTCTAAAATGCGTTAAGATTATTGTAGTAAATCAAAAAATCTATTGTAATAGACAATATCTTATTCAGTTCATAGTTGTTAAGTAAAAAGGCTAAAAGCTAATACTAGCTTAAGCCTATTTTCTAGCTATATTCCTAGCTAGGTATACACCTAATCCTACTACTATTATAAATGTGAAAGTTTGTGAGGATGGATGGATGGATATATGGATGCATGTATGGATGGATGTTTCTTACTCTTTCACGCAAAAACTACTGAACGGATTTTGATGAAATTTGGTATGGTAGTAGTTTAAGCTTTATTAATACATAGGCTACTTTTTATCCCGAAAAGGTGTAGTGTTTCCTTAGGATACTGTTATATTTACGCGGGCGGAGCCGCGGGCAAAAGCTAGTTAATTGAATAAATGTGACTTGATCATTTACTACCAGTAGTAATATACACTTTTTGGGATAACGTATTACTACTGTCGCTAAATACTTAATATTCAAAATGAATTGATTAAATCAATAATCAAATAACATGTGTCTGGCAACCCTGTATCTCTAGGTATACAAATGTCTCCACATACAGACAAGAAATTACATACTTTAATCTTATCACCGGAATAAAATAGAATATGAAATTGGGCTGTTGCCGACGAATGGCGGCCGGAGTCCGGACCGTACTAAATGTGTAAATATTGCCTAATACCAGCCCGTGCGTCTGGAATGCTCCTTAGAAAATTGTGGGTTCAATTGTTAGATAAATTAAATATTTTTCCTCTATACTTTGTGGTCAAAAAGTAGTAAATAAAATATCAAGAACCTTTATGTTGAAGTTACAATTTGGTATTTAACTATTCTGACTATTTGCAGATTTTATTTATTTTATATGATATAACAACTACATTTTTAGAATCTACATTCTAAAAATGTTGCATATTTCAGTTTTTTCTATCTAAACAGGCAACAAAAGCTGTATTGGCTTGGTAAAACTATATTTTGTACATTGAAATACGAAACTCTAAATTTATTAGATATAGATGTTACCCGCGACTTCGTCCGCGTTAAAAGAAATATCGCAGGAACCGTACATTTTACCGCCATAAAAAGTAGTCTATGTACTTTCCCGTGGTCTACTATATACCTGTGCTAAATTTCATCACAATCGATCGAGTAGTTTCGGAGCCTATTCGATGCAAACAAACACAAACAAACAAACCATTTCTCCTTATTATATTAGTATAGATTATTTTCTCAATAATTTCTGTAATTGATTTCATTCTCTTCGTCACATTATAATATAACAATAGCCTCTACTATTCGTCAGTTGATTTAATTTCGCATAAAGCATCTTTTGTTTAGATCTTTGTGCCATTATTCCACAAAAGCCCGTGACGGGCAACTCGCACACAACCACCGATGCGTATCTTGAAGAGCCCACATCGAACAAATATATCTAAGTGCCGGGCCCTCCTTATCCTTTCTCCCTTTATCACTATACCTCCCAAACCCTCCCTATAAACAGTGCTAAACACTCGCGCGAAATTGTAAAATTAGACCTTTTATCCCTCTTACAGCGATCCCTAATAGGAAAAGTAAAATTGTCATTTACTTAAATAATTACAGTAACAATTTATCAATTTAGTAAAAACACTATTTATACACACTTTTCTCTGTTAAATAAATATAAAATAATTTGAAGAATGTATCGTCACTAAAATTTTTGTCGTAATCGAATGTTTGATATTTGTACAGTTTTAATCATTAAAATTTTTTAATCATTAAAATTATACTATATATTGATAATAGTTACTAAATAAACGTATGAACATCAATGAGAATCGAAGCTATCAAAATAGATAGGTTAAATTAACAAACTCAATCAAATTTAAAAATCCCGCCGGAAAATGGAATCATGATATAATAATAAAGAGGAACACCTAAAGATATTTTCGGCCGCGAACCGCCTTGATTTCATTAAAAATTAAAACCACCGACTTGAAATAGCTCAGGTTATGAGGAGAATCAAAAAAATCGATAAGTCAAAAATATTCAATTAAGTACCAACATTAATATTCTAGCATCGCGGTCGTCAAGTACTGCAGGGGGATAGTGTGGCCCACCCACAGGGGGCGAAATGATGGCCGAAATCCACGTTTTTAGGCCTATCAGGCTTTTTAGTATGGCGTTCACGTACGTTTTGTGGAAATTTTGACGTGTTTATATACGATCTATGTATACGTTACTCGCCCTCATCAACAGTTCTTGTTTAGTGTGCAATTCTAAAATGTTAATTTCACGAAAATTTTTCACTTATTGATTTTCTACGTCCATTTTAATTAAAATAATTATTTTCTGTATTAGTTTTATACAACAAATTGGTTTATCTATTCCATTAAATAAATGAAAGTAACTAAGTACTCATTAAACATAGTACCAGTTAGATATAACTTAATCAAATTATACCTGGTACAAATGTACCTACTGGCAAAACCGAAATTGATTTTTACTAAACTTATAATTCCGGGCAAAAAAATACGAGAAATTGTAATGCGGAATAATTATAATGCTTTATATAATTACCCTGTGGGCATATTTTAAAAAATCTTATTTCTCTAATTAGTTATCTAGAGCTACTCTTATATTATTGATTTAAAATAATATCAGCCATGAACCGCAGTTGAATTCTTAGTCAATAGGTAAGTATAGTATTTATATCTGTACCTTAGAAGCTTAACATGATTTTATGGGCGTCAAAGCCCAATCATACGTCCAAATGACAAAATGAAATTGATATATTTTATTGTTTTGATTTGAATATATTTACTAGTTATATTTATTAAAAAAAACAGTAATTCAATAGGTGTTACATATTATTTATTTCTCGTTTGTAGCTCAATTTCAAAGTGTAATAAAAAAATAAACTGTTTTTAATATCAAATACTTTAAGCTCAAAAATTCAGTTTTTTTAACAGTCTTCGCAAATAGTATAAATCATCATTTTTAAAGTCACTTCTGCCCTCGGTTTGAGTATCAAAATCTTCCTGTTCAGTACCAGCATTTAGTGTAGACCACTCGCCTTTATATTACAAAACTGAAGCTTTTTCATCTACATTAAACCACCAAGAGGACTCAGTCGTATATTTGTTCTTAAATATAAAAAACTTTTTTAAAAATAATCAAAATAAAAAAGAATGATTCATCCTGATCTCGTGAGATTATACGTATATTAGGTGTCTAAAAAAGGTGCTTGTGCAGGGGATATTCCGTATATTAATATACGGAATATCCCCTGTGATATTTTACATATTGCATTAATCGTTCTTCTCTATTTATGTACGTCTGTGTTAATACATTTTATTAAATTTCCGAAAAAAATTAAATCACAGAAAGAAATTGCAAAAGTTACACAAAGCCCAATCATTTGACATCGAAAAGACGTACAACATTGTGTCCAAGGCGATGCAGATACGTCGTAATACATCTTGATGGCAACAGAGTTGGCCCGGAAACTCATGGCGATCTCGTCGTGCATTAGAAAGTTAACGTTTTTTCGTAGCAGTGTACGTTGAAACGACCCACAATATCGACGAAGTTATTCGACGAATTTCTAATCATTTTACTTTGCACTAAAAATATTTAAACCCAAAGGAAGTGACCGCAACGTGGTTAAACTACGGGAGTATGTATGCGTGCGCACGATTGAACGGCGCTTTTAAACGATTTTCATCTTATGCCTGGTCGAGCAGCAACTTGATAGTACATAGGGCTTCTAGGGTTAAATATATTCAACTAGTGGTAAGTGCCGTTGCACACGTGCCGGTTGCCGGGTAGCTAGTGCTGGGAAGTCGGTCGCGAAGTAAACGACCATATACGATAGCTTTCACACGTACCGGCATAATTATTCGGCCGGTCCACCCGGGCCACCGGGCCACCACTGTGCGACCGAACGCCGGGTAAAGGTTACCCGGCGGCCGGACATACAGTGGTGGACCCATATCATACGCACCGGCCGGACCGGACAGATACCGGACGGCCGGCACCGACTACCCGGCAACCGGTACGTGTGCAACGGCACTAGCTCGTATGTAATGCTGTTCTCAGATTTTATATTAACATGGTACTTTGTTTGATTCATACTGAATAAGCCCATGTCATATGTCACTGAAAACTAAAGATTTAAACCATCATAAACTATACCCTATACGTACAACAACATAAATATTAAGTTATTCTGTTAACAAGTTAACAAGTTTCGTGTCGTCTTAAATTTAGCTTTCAGTGTTATAAAATAATTTGGAAATCAATTTTTGTTTTCATAGAATGTGTAAAACAAGGAATTAGTACTGGTACCAATAGATAATTTCGAACGGGACTTAATACGAACTATATTCATACGTGCACTGACGCGCCACTATTAATCATAGAAAATGATGTCGCGCATTGTGTGTCTCTGCTCAACTCAAAATTGTGAAAACCTATCCAACGTAGCGCAGGCGAACTAATAACCCGCCTCACACTTCGCTCGCCCGCCGCGCCGGGTGGGAGCGCTAGCAAAAAAACACCTCACAGACACCAACAGCCTCAATTATTTGAATATTTGCCCAATTTGGTACTGCTAAGCGGTTACAAAAAGATTGAGTTCGAAAACATTTTCATTGTAGAGTTTCGGGGAAAATTAGATTTGATGAAACACGAAAGTGACAGCCGACATATTTCGATAGACCGTATGTTTTTAAACAGTCGTTTTAGATTGTATTTGACTTTAAAACGATTGCAAACATTTTAAAACTTCAATTAAGGAATTGCGAGACAATTATTTTTTTATCTAATCTAAGTTGATCCAGATAATCTTAACAACCTATTTAATATTATGATTTTCGCGATACGAATATACATAAAAATTCAATGAGCATAGGAATAGTGAATTTTATTTTTCAAAAAAGAAACTACTCGTATTTAACAAAGACGTTTGACTTGTTTATATTATATCGCCTCTATTAAATATTTGCTTGAAAAGCTTTATGCTTTGGTTACCACAGAACGCTAAATAAAACAAGACGAAATCGATTATAGATTTTAATAACTTACGTATATAACTTGAAAATAATACTTTGAAAAATGTTTTTTTATCTGACCATACGTCATACGGCTTGACGATGACGCCGGTCGTTGTGTGCGTAGTCCGCGAGCGTGTGCGTTACGCGTGGCGTTCTGCAACCGACGTGATATATTGAGAACTGCGCCAAAAATCGCTACTAGTTTATGTAACGTAACATTTCGCTTTTTGTTTTCCATACTACTGGCTAATACGGCTACGTACGTACTACTTGTGTATGGATTATTTTATGTATAAGTTTACTTAACCTAATTTATACCAATCTAATGTGAAGGCAGATTCGATAAAAATGTCTAACTTTTTTCTGAAATACGATCTTCATTTTGTACACAGTATTTATATCTCCTAATGCTTCGAGAAGCGTTTAGTAATAATTAGACATATGTTACAGAGTTCATACTCACAGGAATGGTTAGAATCATAATAATTAATCTATTGCATGAAACACATGCAATTGTACTACTGAACACTAAAAATTTTCGCCTCTTACCTTATCTGTGAAGATTTTACACACACTACAATCATTCGGACAAATGGTACACTGTTAGTTCTGAACGTATAATTTGAATGTATATTATTATGTGTTTGGCGATAGGTAGGTGATACTGATAAAGTACTTAATATTTTGTTGTCGTGCTGTATGAATCAAATAGCAGAACTACGAAGATTAAAAAAACAGTTTTAATTTCCTTCCTACTATAGAAAAAAAAACTTTTAAATACTCTTATCTACAACTAGCATTTGTCGGCGTGGAATTAGGTTTTAAAATTTTATCTCCTTTTCATCCATCTAGTCATATCTATCTAATTCTATCTAATTCATTATTTTTTCCGTACTGAATGCATACGAAATATCATGTAAATATGTCCAAGGAATAAAAAGTTCCATACAAACTTTTATTGTCTATTTTACCCCCTTGGGGGTTGACTTTTGAAAAATTCCATAGTGGATGCCTACGTCATATGAGGAATACGTGTGCAAAATTTCAAGTCTTAAAGGTTTGGCCTGTGCATTGATAAGTCAGTCAATCAGCTTTGGCTTTTATATAATACTAGATGGTGCCCGCAACTTCGTTTGCGTGAAATAGTAAATGAAAACGGACATGCATCAGATGGGCATGTGAAAAGTTGGACCTGCGCCTGATCTCTTGCCAGTCGTGTCGGTTATCCGTCCCACTGGGTTATGAGAGTAAAGGAAGAGAGAGTGCTCTTGTGTACTGCCCACACACTTGGGAACTATAAAATTACTCCTGCGTAACTGGCCTCGTTTCAATGAAACCGGCCACCGTCACCGTAATTGGTGTAGGGAGTTATTTTTTTTTATTATAGCGGTTGTCATATTTTGTTTGTTTTGCTGTACCTACTAATGACAATAAATGCTTATTTTGTGAATACGCATGAATACCAAAAATAAATACAGCGAAATCGTGCATTCGTTCCACTTCGCCTACGATCTCATTTGCGGTTCTCAGAGGAGGAATACAACGCCCATGTACCTATATTTCCGAATTTTATGCCTACCACGTACGCGCCCCTCTGCGTGCGCGTGTGGGTATAGTTAGTGCCGCGGTCCAGCCAATTTCGCTAGCGCCGTCGCTCTGGGACAACTCTGGGCCCGCGATAGGCGAGTCGGGTGCTGCAGGGGCACTCGGTGGGTCTCGGTACAGTAGTCTCGCGCGTGTGCGCGTGTGTGTGTGTAGTTGAGCGATAGTGAGGGGGACGGGCCACCCTCGGCGCGTCATCGCTGACTATTGCGCTTGTGTTAGAGAATGAACATTTAAAATGCCCACCCCATGACGATCACTGCGCCGCCATTTTACTTTTTGTCATGATTTTTTTTCCAAAATCTCCCCCGCCTAATGACAAATTTCTTTAATGGTTATGCCTATAAATTTCTCTCAGATAAAAGCTATTTGAATTTGTATTGACCGGTTATAAACGTTTAACGTATGTAACATGGATTATTTAATGTTCAAAACATTTTTCAAAGAGTAAAAGGTAAGTAATTTTAGTAGTTATGTAGTAGGTACATAATTATTATACTAAATTTTCTATGTTATAAAAGTAGTTAAGAATCAATTTAAAGTGGCTAGAATTTACTCATATATTAAACAGATACTAGACTAACAAATTCACCGACTTTTAGGGTTCCGTAATACTCACGGAATCCTTAAAGTTTCGCCCTGTCCGTCCTTCTGTCTGTTTGTCTGTCCGCGCTTCTAGCTTCTGTAATTATTTATAGAAATTTTATAAAATTTGGTATAGTTAAAGACTGTGTATAGATCTCATCGAAGGTTTTGGCAACATAAAATAATAATAATTTTACATTTTAATGCTAGTTCTCCATATATGTGAAGTGGCCATGTATTTTTTTTTTCTACGCCATCGTTTGGAGTATCGTTGAATAGGCCTTTTGAACTAAAGGTAAGGTTTCATACATGACTTTTTTACAAAGTCAACCATTTCCTAGTAATCGGCCTCCAAAGTGGTTTGTAAGCTGTTTCACAATTCTAAACTATAGGAGATAGAAACTTGTAAGTTTCTATGATGATAGATCATGCCAGAATTTCTATTAAGAAACTTACTGAACAAAATTAACCTTCGCAAAACGTTGTATAACTATTTTCTTGATAACTAGATACAAACTTAAATATTAATAGGCAAAAAATTAATGACGTATATATATGCTGCAATTTTTTTTCTACAAAATTTAAACAACAAATTTATTACACCTTCCGACACCATCATCAGACCTTGAAAATTCTGTGGCACCAGAGTACTCGCTAAGATAAACTTTCGAGTTTATCTTGTTAAGTTTAGAAATGGAAATGGCCATTTTCCAACTTCATCATCAGAACAGCTTCACTTACCGTATGTATGTATATTGTAACTGTATTGTTACTGACTACACAATTTGAGCTAATTCTAACATCGTGAATTGGTCCTGATTTAGCTTTCAAGATTCGTGACGAATAAAAAAGCAAAAAGTAAAAGCAGTAAATGTAGACTGTTGTTTATAGATCATAGTCTAGTAGCCTAGTCATTTGGTCTAGAAAAAAGGGGTTACATGGAAAGGTTTTGTGGGAGTTTAAAAAATTGGTGATTTTATAGATTTTGATTGAATTTTACCTTGGCCACCTCATGTCTTTGCCGCTAGCGCTGGTATCATGAAAAAAATGAGTCTAATTTTTTTGATCGTTCTTCTCTTTTTGACAAATTTTACGATAAAATTATATTTTACAAAATGAAACAAGGGAAATTCCCTACAGTTTAAATGTCATCATTGTTTTTATAAGATCAATAGTTTTAGCATACGTGCTTCGGCGCAAACAGCGCAAGTGTTTTTACTTACTTTATGCAGGGACATTGGAGGTTGTTGTTGTTTGGTCGGAAAATCACTTTAATTTTAATGTGCATATAAAGCATATAATGAGGGTTTTTAAATTAGTGATATCTGACAGCTTTTTGACACGACAAGGACCGTCGCTGCGCTTGGCAACAGGCGGCGCTTGGTAGCCCAAGCGCCGCCTGTTGACAGAAAAAGAATCGAAAATTCTTATTCACCGTTTTTGATACCACTTACGCCACCATATAACGCTTTGTGTGCGTTGGGTCTGCCCCCTAGCGGCAGAAAAAATATCAAACACCCTCATTGGAAAGACTATTAACCAGAGATATACTTTAAAAGTTTGAAGCTCAAAAACATTTTTTAGTTTTTTCATAAATTGATCTTGATATTTGTGACCTATAATCATTTTTGATACCTTACTATTTGGGAGGTAGGTAAGTCTTTTGGTACACATCAGATTAGAAACAAAAAAATAATTCTGAAAAAAAAATAAACGATCCTAGCTTATCTACAGTGTCATTTCGACATAAGGTTCTATGGATAAAATGAAACACCAATCCCTCACGAAACATTGTTGGATCTATTATATTTAATTTAAAAAAATTTAAATAACCTCCGACACAAAAACTATAATAAGTAAATAAATAATTATTATGAACATTCTTATCAAAGAGTGCGTTTTAGATGTCTTAAGCTTGATCTTTCCTGATAGAAGAAGAAGCTTGACGATAGAATCGTCAAATGTAGCAATAATTGGCAAATTTTCATCTTTTCAACTTTGTCGTTAAATATAATTAGGTAACAATTTTTCACCCTGATAGATTGTGATTACCTCAGATAAGTGGTTTCGAAAGACATGTTGATTGCTTCTGCCCTCGATTCGTACATAGACGAGAAAAGTCTCGTCTGGCATGCTGCGTCCAGAACTAAGAATCTGTTATATGACCGAATCTTTTGAATATTTCATGCTATTTACAGAAAATGTAGAAATAACAACTAATAACTCTTTGTTGTAAAACATTATTACACATCCTAATGCCTTCAAATAATAAAAATTGAGAGAGAAAAAGTATTTTCAAAGAAACAAAGGTAGCTAAGTCGAACGTAACCATTGTTAGTTGGTGTAGACAAAAAATATGAAATAATAAAGAAAAAGACAAGAAGTTACTTTCTTTCTTGTTTTTGTAATCGGTTTTGTCTAAGTTTTTTCTTTCTCGCAAATTTTTAGTCTAAACCACCTGAGTGGTTGAGAAATGGTTTGGGTGACCATGCTCTCTTTGTTTCTTAGAAAATGATTTGCCTTCCTCCTGTAATCCTTTTCAAGTTGTCAGAATATGTTTTTATAATCTTTTTAAGCTTATAATCTTATTATTATTACATTTCTATAACTGACGGTCAGTATGACTTCATAAATAATGTAAAATACACTTAAAATAGGACTGCCAAAACATGACGATATTGTGTTGATTCTGCATCATTTATTTGGTGGCTAGGCAGTATTTTTTACCACTCTTAAATTTTATAGACATTTTTACGTACGCAATAAACAATAGGGCACAAGTAATATTAAAACACCACTTATGAAACGACAAATGAAACATTTAATTGCAGGTCATAGGGTTGTCCCTTAGTAACTTGTGTGGGAAAATTAAAATCGCAAGTTGGCACGGATTATCGTTCACCTTCTCCTCGACTGTCCAGCACTTCAACAGAAAAGAAACAGGTGCCTTGGACAGCACGAATACTCCACCACAGAGGAAATTCGTAGCACCAACCCCAACCACATCGTTCAGTTTATGAGCAGCATAAGCCTGAGCAGGTACTATAACGCGAAGGAGTAACAATAGTCCACTTGGGTCGCAGTGATGTCAGGGCTCGATACTGACCCGCCTTCGACAGTTAAAAAAATTAAAAATGAATGTTTGTTTGTAAATTATTCCTTTCTTACAAACGGCTGGATGAATTTCAACAATTAAGGTATCGATAGATTTGTCTCAAAAACCCAAGTGCCCTTAGATAGCTAGTTTAAAGAAAAAATAAAAAATGGCGGATTTTGGCGCCAAATTGTACCATTCGAGTAGGGTATTAAAATAAAGAAATTAAAAGGAGATTCCAAAAATATACACATGTCACGTATTTAAATTTAATCAAGAATAAATACAACCATTTTCATTAAATCATTCGAATAAAATTGTAATTGATGCATCCAAATAGTCGTATTTTTGCTTTAAATCGACCAAGTGTGTGTTAAATAAACTAAATTGCAAAAAAAACATTGCAAAAAAAAGACGTCGTCAAAATGTCATCAGCCAATATATGTATACAAAGTCTTATTATATTTTATTGAAATTACAATTTATTTTGAAACAATGAAAAGTCCTTTATTTGGTCACCCAATTTCACTTCTTAATTTTAAATACAAGTTAGTAAAAAAACAAAATTAATACTTAAAACGTCAGTCCTTTGGCATGTCACAATCCCGAAAACATACAATCAAGTGACTATCCATTAAACATTATCATTGATTTAAGAAAACTTACTAATTTACTACAATCTGTGATGTACATAGTATTATATACTACAACTTTTATAATGCAATGTTCTCCACTTTATTTAAAAAAAAATAAGAAACTTTGTGTTTGTTTCATTCGTCAGTCCGTTGTGTGTTCTTTAAATTTGAAATTCGCGTCAAATATCACCGACTCAAGGTCAAATCCCTGTTTGAGTTTTAATGTTGGTAATGAAGTTAGTTGCGGACAGCGCAATTTGACGGCCGCCATAACTGTACCAATGCTTGGTTTGTGTTTGTCGTCTATACACATGCTAAGTCAGTCATAATGTCAGTCCTGTGGTGAGTCGTTATTTTCTTGTTAATCTGAGGTTTATTTTCATTTATACATAGTTAACTATGATTTAATAAAATGTGGTTTGTTGATATTCAAAATTACCAAAAAAAACATTAGTTCTGATTATAACCTCAAATTATGTCTTTTTCGTCAGTCCGTTGGCGTCAGTCCCTTGTCAGGTATCGCGCCAGAGGACTGACGTGTTTCCACAGTTCTGATGTCTTTTTTTTTTAGAACACTTTTATCTTAATTGCTACCGTGTATAAGCATTTCTATTTTATATTTCAGTTTAAAACATCATGCGGCACGCTGAAAGCAAATTGACTACGGAAGAAATATTAAAAAAAAAGAGAAGCTGAAAAGGCTCGCTTGGCCAGAATTAAAAGTGGAATTAAATTAAATTAGCGGAATACAAAGAAAAACAAAAACTTCAGTACCTACTTAAGGAAAAAAGAGAAAGGATAAAGAAAAAAAAGTTGAATACAGGAAAAATTATTCATTAAACTTACAGGCAAAGAAAACAGCTATTGAAACAAACCACTAATAATTTTATACGCCAGAATTCTCCTCTACCAACTGACGACGAAATACGACCCATAGTTAATGAAGCATTCAGGCCTGTTATTGACGAAGACCAAAGAGCAAAAAAAGCTAAAAGGAGAAGTGAAAGACAGAGAAAATCTAGAAACAGGGAAATAAAAAAGATGAAGGCTATAGTTTCAAAGCTTAAAACTAAACTAAATACTCAGCGTCAAAAATATAAACGAGTCAAAAAGCAGCTAAAAAAAGTAGTAAAATCTGTTGAAAAAACGCCAAAGACCAGAATTGAAGACATGAGTGAAGATGTAACTAAAATGAAAGAATTAGTGAAGAAGGCCCTTTTTGGGGAAGTTATTAAAACACAATTAGAAGAAAACTACACTAAATAAAGACTCAACATGTGTCTTTGTTTAGTGTAGTTTTCTTCTAAAGAAAAGAAGAGAAGAAAGAAAAATAATTAAAACAAGTTATATCTGGAAATGTAGTAGACAAATACAAACTGTGGAGGATAAAGAACAAAGCAGTCACCTATAAAAAAACTGGAAAGTATTTTCTCCCAGTATTACATATTAATAATGATTTTTAATTGTTACTAAGTGATTTTAATACTTAAAAGACATGTGCCATTATTAAAACTAAGAGATTTGTACTAATTTCTATTAAATTTCATTATAATTATTACAAAATTGTGTATTTTATAAGTACTATGTTACCCTCGTCGACCCCTGGCAGTAAAATTCCGAAAATTTTAAATATCTCACAATCTACTTAAAAAAGTGACTGGCCCGATTTGGAACAATATATTCATTAGATTAACCATCATATACCCCCGAATTTGTAATAATTTTATTTAATAACTATAGTAAACAAAATATCCTCAAGAGTTACCCAACTTTTGTATATTCACCCATACCTAAGCAACGCACTATTAAGACCGAAAGAAGATTGAGGAAACACTTTACTACACTAGCGGAAAGCCTAAGTTTAATATGTTTGGTAGCAGGCGGGACCCATTTGAAAATTATAAATCGTACAAAAATGGGTCTTGTTTCCGACTTTTTAGTATCTGTTTTTTTTGCAGTCGTGTTTTTTTATTTTTCAATTATTATTTATTTACTTTTTATAGTTTTTTGTGTCGGGGGTAACTTAAAATTTTTAATTATGTTTTTATTTTATACTTTTTAAATAAATTTAATTACAACCTTCTTCTAACGCTTCTGGTCTCTGCGAAGTCCATTCCATTTGAAATTCTGATTATATCCATGCTACTATTGAATACTATAACTGTAAGTGGAACTGTAAGTGAAGTTCATTGGACTATAGATACGACGACTGTAGATACATAATATTATATATATACTAGCACTTATAAAATATGCATTCAGTTTTTAATGTAATAAGCGAGGTTCTAGTATCATGCTGCAGGTGCAGACTATCACCATCTATATACATCCTATTACAAAAATAAAATAAAATCCTATTCATTGGAGTCTTTTCAATGAGTCCCTACACGATGCGCCTGCTGTACGTTAGTGAAGAGTTGGGATTTCTGCATATATATAAGTAATGCTGCATCATTAGGTGCAACTGATCACTATTTATCTATGTCCTATTCATTCATATCACTAAAATCAGCCTAAACACGATACTATTGCTGTAAGTTTGTGAGGAGTTGGATACCTATCCTACAGATTCCAGGTGATGCTGCAGCATCAACTTAACGTCACCAAGTGTAGGCAATATTTTTTAAATTACTAGGATACGAAACATTGAACCGATCAGACCAGTGGAAGTTGCTTACAACCTTTCATCAACTAGATAACACCCGTATTGTCAGGCAGTTAGTGAGCTGATAATGATGAACATTCTTGAAAGTATGTTAATGAGATTTTTCGCAAAAAAGCGTAATACGTAAGTAACACTTGCTGTGCTCGTACGCCAAAACTATTGATTTTACAAAAGTATTGCTTGAGCATAAATTGTAGGGAATTTTCTCTAGTTTATTTTTGTACTAGGTAAAATGAGTTTTAAAGAAGATATCGTACAAAAACTGTTTAAAATGCATTTTTTCAAGATGGTAGCGCTAGCAGCCAAGTTACCAAGTGGCAAAGTTGAAATTCAAAAAGAGCACATCAAAATCTATAAAATTACTTTATAAAAAACTTTCCAGGTACCCCAATTACTGGTCTATCACAAGAAATTAATATTTTAAGTTATTTAATAATAAACAGTGTGCGAATTTTTTTAAATTAACATAATCATAAATTGAATTAATAAAACTAGGGATAAAATAAGGTATTTGTACTTGTACTATTTTCCGATAAATATAAATATATATTTTATATTCGTAATGACTTTCGGGAGTCGTCGTTTTACGTACATCGTCTGTCACTGCCATGGGAAAACGATGATTGCCGAGAGAGGAAAGTAGAACTTGCACTGTATACTATATTGGAAACGTCTGCGCCTCTGAGCGTGTAGACAAATAACTGACGTGCAGACAAGAAGAAAGTTTTTTTTTACTTACCTTTTATAATGTTATCTTACTTTAAAACTTTTTCAAATGTAGCACAATACACCATCAGCCCATCCATTTAAGGAAAATTCACTGACGCACTAGTTACTGTGTCCTTGTGTGCTCATCCGAACATGTATCCGATCTATTTATGTCGTCGATAAAATATAATCGATATCGTCAAAAACTTAAAGTTTACTTAGCCAGTTTTAAATAACGATCCGTACCAAACAAGAGTCAGTACGAAAATGAAAGAATAACATCAGAAATTCTTAGGGGTCATGTCTTTTCTCACATAAATTAGTATAAATTATCATCTCGAATTCTCTCACTGAGGGTATATTCAGGTGGACAAGGGCCAACAAGCAGTATGTAACCAGTTTTATTCAAATTGCATTATAATATTATTCTAAGTATAATTTAGTTGTAGTTGTAGGTGTAAATCATCTATTTAAGGTTGTTCAAAACCAATTACGGATGTAATAGGCATATTATGATTTTCTTCATAAATACGTTTAGGCTGGTAAATAATTAAAAATTTCGAAAAAAACTAAATAAAATTACATTGCGCTCTTTACGGCGCTGTTAGGATCATTGACCTCACACAGCTGATTGTATTGATATTATATCAGGCGAAGTCTTTCCTTCCTCTTTGCATCAACTGTCTCCGTGAGCAACAGATCATAATATGTCTAAAATGTAAATCTAAATCAAAAAAATATCTTAGTAACCTCTCAATGTTTTTAAAATACATATCTAATGATACTCCAAACTACGGGGTAGACTCTCGCTTCTCTATAAATATTTTAGTTGGTATAAACCAAAAAAGGTGGAAAAGTCGGTCGGCTCCACTAGGTTGGTAGGTGTGGGTATCGTTGTGGATGTAAATGTTGGTGTAGGTTGTAGAGTATTTATTTTTTTATTTCAGTTCATAGTTAAGGTAGAATAAAGTCATCCGGGATAGCTAGTGTAGTAATAATTATCACCACTGGTGATTGTTTATTAGATGTGTACTGCTTATTTGTGGAAATAGTGCTTAAAATTAAGTTATATCAAATTTTAACTTTGCTGGTAACGACTTCAAAATTATGAAGATTGAGTAGAGAAATAGTTAAAATTTTAGCCGAATTTAAAAGGGGAATTATTTAGAAAATGAATTTTATTACATAATTATTTTCTGTGCATTTTTACATTTTTACTTTACTTTTTTACTTTAGTCGGTTTAATTTTTTTTTTAATAATAATTTTTCTCCGTTTAGTTATAGGTTTTTATTATTATATTATTAACAAAATTTTAGAAGATAATAAATACAAAAAATATTACGCTATTCTCACTCTCTCGGCAAAACAAACTTAAGCGTTATTTTATGCCAGTTTTCTGAGAGGCCGTGGTATTTCCCCAAAAAAGCATTACCGATCTGCGAACCTAATACTCAATCACCAGTGATGATAATGATTAGATACTATATTATACTATATTATATTATATAAATAATTATTATTATCTAATAAAATAATCTGCGGAAAATATGTAGCAGTAAGGATTATATGTAAATATAATCCTTACTGCTACAGTAATGATAATGATTAAGAATATAACTTTGGCAATAGCAAAATTTCATAGACATTGATAATTGTGCACAAAACTCTGATTATATGAGTAGTCATCATAATAATATGTTGGTGTATTTTGTGAAGATGGTGGTTATGATGATGATGATAATTATTGTAAGTGGTATAATGGCACATGCTTTCAGTTCTTTAAACAACGCTGAAATGAGCAAACATGTATATGTCGCAACCGGTCATAAGTACGGACACGAAACGAAGCGCAAGCGCGCCACCAAGCGGCGAATAGGCGCAACTACGTTTTGGCGCGTTTCGACAGAGCCGTAAAGGTTTTGGCGGGGCAGAGCGCCCTCACTTTCGCTCCAATCGCCAATGAGTGAACATTAAGTGCTTACGGAACTGTCCTACGTTTCGCTTTGTGCCAGTATTCCTTGATTAACTATAGTGAATTTTGTTCTCTTTGCATGACACCCATTTAAGCCCACACAATGTCCGGACCGGATGTAAATTCTGACCCTCTTACATTAGAATTGTGATCAAGTCGTGCAAAGATCAATGGCGAGTACTTTTCGAAATTCAGAATAAACAGGTTCGTGAGCTGATACACGCATTGAAGACTCCGGCTGTGAGTAACTATGTGATATTACCAGAATTTAATCCTGATAAGCAAGACACAGATGCGCGATCATGGTGCGCAACGGCCGATTTGTGTTTGGACGGAGATACTGTACAAGTTGGGCAACTGATTATAATGCTCAGCAAGGCATTGAAAGGCTCTGCATCAACGTGGCTCCTACAAATAACCTATCCAGGAATTACTTAGTCTCAGCTTAAAGAGTTATTCGCGTCCAGATTTGTATGTGTGGAAACTTCAGCGGCTACCCTCATTAATGTAAATAATGAAAAACCAAAGGAAAACGAGACCTATGCCGCCTACGCCAGCCATCTCATAACGTCGCTACTCAGCCGATGGAAAAATGCAAGCATAGAACAAATTGCAGTGTCAACTGTGGTCGCTCATTTGACACAGATTGACACTCGCCTACAACGGCTTGCTTTTACAACAGAGCTAACAACACCCAGTCAATTGCAACAAGAACTGCAGGCCTTCTCCTTCTTGAAACGCAAGGGCCCTGCAGATGCCCGGACTGACGTTACCAACGAAAAACGTATGAAGTTCGAAACGCCACAAATTAGGTGTCATGCGTGTGGTAAGCTCGGGAATAAGCAAGCACACTGTCGTACGAGGAGAGTGAATTCAAGAAGTCTACGTCCACTGCTCCTACGTCGGGTGCTGTGCAACGTCATCCAGCCAACAGCAACGCTATTACAAATGTGGCACCCCGGGTCACATCGCCAGCCGCTGCACTGCTGGCGGGTCTAGCGCCGCAGCCCCGGCGGAGAAGCGTGTCGACTTGTGCGAGGTCGCACCCCCGTCCAGTACTTTGTCACTTTGGTGAGTATTTTAAATTCGACTTTGATTCTGGTGCCGAATGCTCATTAATGAAAGAGTGTGTTGCGAATAAATTTAGAGGAAAACGAATTAATAATTTGGTTTCATTATCGTATATATTATATTGGCATTGGCGATAAAAATGTAAATTGTATTTTGCAAATATTAAGTCGGTTAGAAATTAATATTTTTTTATTCGAGATTCTATTCCATGTTTTGCCTGATGCCTGTTTGCGCAGTGATATTTTAATAGGTCGAGAGATTTTGAATAACGGATTTTGTGTTATGTGGAATGAAACTAAATTTATTTTAATGAGAGATAAAATTGTAAATTCATGTAATTCTGAGAAAGTGTCTTTACCTATCAATAATTTAAATTGTATTGATACCGACGTGCCTGCCAATAGATTTAACAAACTTGTTGGTATTTTAAAACTTTATACGTATTTTTTAACTATGGGTTTTCCCACTACTCGCGTAAACACGGGCGAATTAGTGATAAGGTTAGTAGATCCAAACCGTACAGTACAAAGACGTCCTTACAGGATGTCTCCGAATAAACGTGAAGTTATGCGTAACAGAGTCGATGAGTTATTACAAGCGGGAATCAGTAGACCTAGTAATTCGCCGTTTGCTAGTCCAACCTTATTAGTAAAAAAACATGACGGATCGGACCGCATGTGTATAGACTATAGACTATAGGGAACTGAACGCGAACACGGTACCGGACCGATATCCTCTCCCGCTCATCTCTGACCAGATATCGCGACTTAGTGGTGCGAATTTCTTTACAAAACTCGATTGCGCTAGTGGCTTCCACTTAATACCAGTTCAGGCCGAGTCAATTGAACGCACTGCCTTCATCACGCCAAATGGGCAGTATGAGTTTTTAATTATGCCTTTTGGTCTACGTAATGCGATCGCGGTTTTTCAACGCGCCATTATAAGAGCAATAGATGACCTAGCTAATCAATACGTTGTGGTATATGTTGATAATTTCAGATTCGGTTAGTCAAGGTTTAGAGAGGTTACATATAGTTCTTGTTACACTTATAAAGGCCGGTTTTCCCCTGAATCTTAAAAAGTGTTCCTTCCTTAAAACTCGAGTCGAGTTCCTGGGGTATAAAGTAGAATCAGGTGAAGTAAAACCCAATAAGCGAAAGATAGAAGCCCTTTATTCATTACTTTCACCCCAGTCAATTACACAAGTGAGACAATTTGTAGGACTAACCTCATATTTTTGCTAATTTGTGCCGGATTTCTCGCGTCTTATGGGGCCAATCTATAAGCTCACCTCGGGAAAGTGTCCGTTCGAGTGGACACCCAAATGCGAGGAAGCTCGTCAGAAAGTGGTCGAAGTCTTGACAAATGAACCCATGCTAATCATATTTGACCCGAAGTATCCGGCTGAGCTCCATACTGACGCGAGCGCTGATGGTTACGGGGTAATATTATTCCAGATTGTCGAAGGTAAGCGTAGCCCAGTTGCCTACTATAGCAAACGCACGACGCCGTCTGAGTCTAGGTACCACTCTTATGAGTTGGAGACACTCGCCGTCGTCAATGCGGTAAGAAATTTTAGGAAATACTTACACGGTCGGAAATTTACAGTTGTGACCGACTGTAATTCGTTAACTAAAATCGATCTTACGCCAAGGGTTTACAGACGGTGGATGTTTTTGCAGACGTTTGACTTTGACGTACAATATAAGGTCGGTAAACAGATGGGACATGTCGATTTCTTGTCGAGGAATTTATTACCACAGCCTGCTACAGCAAGACAGCCAATACAAAAAGTGAAGCAAAAGCGAGTAAACTTTGAGGAATTATCCAGTAATTAGCTTTATGCTGAGCAGCAACGAGGCGAAGAAATTAAGAAATTAATTTCTAAGTTCGACCAAGGACAGATAAGTGATGACGTTTCTAAAACTTACGAGGTTAGGTCAGGCGTACTTCGTACGTACTTCATCGTAAAGTACAGCGGAACGGTAGGACAAAATGTTTACCCATTGTACCTCGTGCTATGCGCTGGTCAGTCATAATTAATGTTCATGACTTTTTTGTGCATCTGGGATGGGAAAAAACATTTAAAAAGCTGTATATAATATGGACTAATATAAATTATAAGGCTATGGACGCTTCACACCACGTCAATCTAGCCCCGTGCTAAGTATCCGAAGAACTTGTGTTACAGGTACCAGAAAACGGGAAGTATATTTAATACTTTTATACTATACATATATTTAAGATTTTTATTATATTATACACATATTTAATACACATCCATGACCCTGGAACACAGAAAAACCTTTTGTTCCTTCAGCGGGATTCGAACCCGCGACCCCCGGCTTAAGCACCAACGCGCTGAACCACTGAGCTACAGAGGTCGTCGAGGTATAATCATTATTGGTTTGAGGGAATGAGCCGGTATGTACGCAAGTTTATTGATAATTGTGTGACTTGCAAAATGGCCAAGTCTCATTCGGGAAAAATACAGGCCGAACTTCACCCTATACCAAAAATAGCTGTGCCGTGGCATACAATACATATTGATGCCACAGACAAGTTAAGCGGCAAGAATGACAACAAAGAAAACGTGTTCGTCTTGATAGATGCCTTCACAAAATACGTGCTGCTGTTTCACACTAAAAATATCGACACCAAAAGTAGTATCAAAACAGTGAAAAACAGCGTAGCACTATTCGATGCGCCTGCACGTATAATTGCAGATCAAGGTCGATGTTTTGCGTGGTAGTCCTGGGAATCCAGTCGGATCTTGCCTCGTATCATAGATCATATGAGTCAAAGGTTGAGTGGGGCTCTCCTTAAGAGTGAGCTATGTGGTAGAAGGTATACAAACCTAGCTGCTGTGAATATGACACCTGAAGCAGTAGTGATTTTTGTTTTTCTGATTGTTTATTAAAAGATATTCTCAAAAGGTACGTCGTTCAAATAGAAGTCAATTTAAATTGTAATGTTATGAAATAGCTATGCTACATAATGAAATCTTAATGATTAAATTAATAAGTGATCATACTTGATTATTCTGGTAAAACGTTCTGTAAAACCTTAGTTATGATAATTAATGTCAAGACTTAGTGTAAATTAGATAACCTAATACAACAATAGTTCGCATTTTTATTTCTCGACAGTCAGTAGTTGATTTTAGATAGGATGGCCGAACAGAAACTTTGCCGTTCCTTTTCGTTTCTTTAAAGATTGAATGACGCACAGGGACGTGTGTCTCACAGGATGGCCGTGTCGCAACCGGTCATAAGTACGGACACGAAACGAAGCGCAAGCGCGCCACCAAGCGGCGAATAGGCGCAACTATGTTTTGGCGCTTTAAAGGCACTTTGGTGTTTTAAAGGTTTTGGCGGGGCGGAGCGCCCTCACTTTCGCCCCAATCGCCAATGAGTGAACATTAAGTGCTTACGGAACTGTCCTACGTTTCGCTTTGTGCCAGTATTCCTTGATTAACTATAGTGAATTTTGTTCTCTTTGCATGACACCCATTTAAGCCCACTCAATGTCTGATGGTCCGGATGTAAATTCTGACCCTCTTACATATATATTAGGTTTTTTGTATGAAAAAATTTAAACGAATTTTTTTCATGTATTTTTTATTTGTATTAATCGAAGTAATCACCCGTGCAATCAATGCATCTTTGCCAACGTTGTGGCAGTTTATTGATGCCCTTCTTTAAGAAACCAGCTGAAGCAGTTGCCTCCCAACAAATTCTTCAAAGGCATTTTGTATTGCCTCTCGGGTATTTAATTTTTTTCCCTCCAAGAAGTTATCCAAATTCTGGAAAAAGTAGTAGTCTGTAGGCGCAAGGTCTGGTGAGTAGGGCGGATGACGGAGAGCTTCCAACCCCAGTTCTTGCAACTTGGAGACTTTGCTGTGCAGTATAAGGTTGCGCGTTGTCGTGCAGGAGATGCGGAGAGGAGCGATTGACCAATGCTGGTTGAAGATTTGCCAGATTCTCCATCATTGTGTTCAGTTCTTCACAGTACACATCTGCAGTAATGCTCACCCCGTTTGGTAAGAAGCTGTGATGAATCACACCGGCGCTAGACCACCAAACAGTGACCATCACTTTTCTAGGGGTAAGTTTTCGTTTAGGGCATTGTTTAGGTGCTGAACCAGGATCCAACCAACTTGCTGAGCGCTTGCGGTTATCAAACAGAATCCATTTTTCATCGCAGGTAACAATGTGGTTCAAAATTCCTTCATTTGTGTGTCTGTTGAGCAGTGCAAGGCATGTATCGACGCGTACTTCGCGCTGGCGATCATTGAGTTCGTGGGGCACCCATTTGTCAAGTTTTTTTACGTTGCCAATTTGACGCAAATGGACCAATATTGTTTTGACACTAACGTCGAAAGCTGCTGCTAATTCAGCCGTAGATTGTGTATCATCAGCTTCCACAATCGCCTTTAATTCGTCATTGTTGACCAAAGTCTTCGGACGACCGCGAGGTTCATTTTTCAGGTCGAAATTTCCAGAACGGAAGCGAGCAAACCAATAACAGGTGGTGCGTTAGTTTGTAGTGTTAGCTCCGTAAACGTCGTTGATGTTGCGTGCCGCTTGTGCCGCGTTGCTGCCACGACAGTACTCATATTCCATAATTACTCGAATTTTTAACGTATACATGATAACGAAAAAGATTGAAATGCGATGAAAATGTAACACTAATCAATAAACAAATTACTACTTTTGGAAAAAGAATTCCATGTTATTAAAATAAAATTAATTTGAAATTAGAATTCTTAGCCAAACAAAAATTATTTTGATTTGAAATGGCCAGTACTGCAGAACGGCAATTTCATAGGTTTCACCTATTATTAGAAGTCAGAAGTTCTGTTCACTACTTTTGGATCCAGGGTATACCTTGGTGCAAAATCTTACTTTTTGGTAGCATATGCTTGGACTACTTCAGAAAAAGTTGAATCACTATGTGTCCATATAAATTTCGAGGAGTTCCCTCGATTCCTCATGGATCCCATCATCAGGTTACCACTTTGGTAAAAACAGGACCAACGTGGGACCCTTTACATCAAAAGAATTTTGAAAATCTGTCCACCGACGACGGAATTATCGTTTAACATACAAAAAAAAATTATATACAGCCGATTGTATAACCTCCTATTTTTGGAAGTCCGTTGTAAATAGCCTAACAGACTCTATCTCAGAATAATTACTGTCACTAGCATACGCATTATGATACAATTTCAGATTAAAATATTTGTAAGGTGTTTTTTCCTATTTACTTTATTTGACGACATCTGTGGCTCAGTGGTTCAGCGCGTTGGTGCTCAAGCCGGGGGTCGTGGGTTCGAATCCCGCCGAAGAAACAAAAAGTTTTTCTGTGTTCCTGGGTCATGGCTGTGTATTAATAAATAAATAAAAATCTTAAATATGTGTATAATATATATTATTAAATACACTTCCCGTTTTCTTGTACCTGTAACACAAGTTCTTCAGATACTTAGCACGGGGCCAGATTGACGTGGTGTGAAGCGTCCATAGACATTATTATTATTATATTACTAATAACAACTATCACTGTAGGTTCCTTTAAATATAAACACGTTTGACCTAAGATGTATCTTTATATATCTTCCCCCTTACTAATAAAATATTTAAACAGTAGATAAGTTATAGAATCTTTTGTCTTTGTCTGATACGTGGATGGAAAAAGTCGCTTGGCAGACAAGGACAATACATTGTATTGCTAATCCGTTGTGTAAATATTTTTATTAGTAAGAGGGCTTAGGTATATCTTTATATATCTTAGGTCAAACGTATGTTAGGTCATCTAATAATAGTAAACTATTGATATACCCACCTACATATTATCGCATACAATGTAGAAAAATAGAATATAGGTGCGGAAAGTCGAAATCACTATAATATATGTCCCTATAAATTTCGAGGAGTTCCCTCGATTCCTCATGGATCAAATCATCAGGTCACCACTTTGAAATCAAATATACCCTTTACAAAAAAGAAAAGACGGCGGAGTATTATTACATCTTGACCCTTATTTTGAGTATAGTAAAGCTCATGTCCTGGGCTTTGTTGCCATCAAGTAAAGTAAAATACCCTACCTATGACGTTACTAGTGAGATCAATTTGCACTTAGGCAGCTCCTAAGTTTGCAGCAAAATATAATTTGAAGGTATAATGAAAGAACCATCTCAATCTATTGTTGCCCAACGCACAAAGTTGGATGAGAGGCTGGATTTTATCTGATAAAATTGGTTCACAACTAAAGTCACAAGATATAAGGTATTGTCATCACACTAAATTAGAATGTTCTGATAACAGAGAGGACGAACTTCTTAAACCTTTTTGGGAGTTACAATCACAACCAAAATGAAGTGGACTGAAAATTTTATCTCATGAAGAGAAGAAATGTGAAGATATCTTCTATGATACAGTAAAGCGTGATGAAACAGAAAATTTTATAGGTAGACTATCGTTCAACACAGAAAATCCGCGTTGCGTACAGGGCAGCAGCAGGGCAGCAGTGCAGTAAGAAAAGTCGCCAATAAACGAATTTGTAATTTAGAGAGGCGTTTATCAAAGGATCCTGAGCTAAGTAAAGTATGCAAATGTACAATTATTCAGGTTATATTATAGAGTATGTGAATGCTTGTCATATTAATAAAGAATAATAATAATAATACTTACCTCATCATCCCATAGACAAGAAAGACAGAATAACAACCAAAGTACGTATGGTTGTAGATGCATTCTGTAAGGGTTCCATTGGGATATTATTAAACAGTGAACTGTTGGTGGAGCTGAGGCTCCAGCCATAATATCGTATCTTATTATGAGGTAGCACTGCTGTCCTATTGCTCTAGTTGCAGATGTTGTGAAAATGTTTAGACAGTTGAAGGTCGCACCAGATGAATTAGATTTCCAAATAGTACGATGGCGACATCTTTCTTTTACAATAGCTATCTTTGGAACTTCATCTGCACCGTATCTAGCAATAAAATGCCTTTAACACTTTGACTTTTAAGAATTACGTACACTTTATGACACTAAAGGGTCAGGTGTGGATGGTATTCCTGCTATTTTTTTTAAAGAAACCATTTGTTTACCATTACACATCTATATAATATATAAAAGTTATGTTAGTTACACTATTTATGACTCAAGAACGGCTGAAACGATTTGGCTGAAAATTGGTGCGGAGGGAGCTTAGATAGGATATAGCCGAGTCTATCTGTCGGTATGTTTGTGATAAGTTTTCATTTACCAACAGAGTGGTTCCTTAGGAATGTTTAGGTCGATAGTAATTTGTTAAGGTTTTGTGGAAATTGTTTGAGTTATGACGATAATTGTTGAAGATGTCGGAAAAAATCAAGCCGTCTGGGAACTTTTATCGAAAACGCTGCCTTACCTAAGCCGGAGATAAATAACAAAACATTGTATGGTGGGTGCAGTATATGTGGGTATTTGTATTATCTCGTGCATTGACGTCACAGATGACAGTGACATTAGACGTCAGTTAGTCATCATGTATCCGTTGGAACTGGCGGGTGTGACGCACTGGTGACGAGCCAGTGGGGTAACAGGGGTATTTCGTACGATTAGTCAAATCGTACATCTGGCGACGAGGAAAAAAAGGTCAGTGAAATATATAATATCGAAAAGAACATCGTATCTTACAAATCCGCTTCGAAAACAACGAAGGAAATAGTCAGTTATAGGTGAAAAATATCGTAGATTATTTAAAACAAAGAATTTCGTATTGCCTATGTAGGCATATAGCAGAATGTAGCACGCAGATGATCGGTTATGTTTGTTTGAAATTGACCACCTAAACTAGACCACCCCTTTGCCTTGTTACCTCTATCTTGTTACATTTTGCAATGCGAGGTCAAGATTAAGATTGACCATTTTTCTAGTGTGCTGTTAGTGTAATAAAAGATTCCATGTCAATTTCACTAATTTCAATACAAATTGATCGTTATTTACAATTAAAACAAAATCTAGATTATGTCGAGTTATATTCACAACAACATTACCTAGTGGTAAGTAAGCACAGATTCCAATCCAAAGGTCACTATGAATATTATGTTTTAAGCAAAATAATTTCAATATTTATTTTGATATAAGTAATATTAAAACTGAAATCTAAATATGACAGGTATAGCTTACTTTAGGTGCCAGTGAATCTTCCATTCCATAACTACTGTAAGTTTTGATACCATAAGTTTTATGTAAATAAAGCTAGGAATATTTTGTAATTGATGCCTTTTTAACTATTGTGTACTACATATCTACCTACAAAAATTTAATTAATTAACAGAATCTACAGTAACAAATAACTGTTATAGTTACAGCTGTAAGTTTTAAAGTGTTGAAGTATGATCTTATTATAATAAGTTTATACTCCCAAACTGTAATATTCAGTACAAATATTAAGAACAGTGAAAAGGGATACAAAACTTAAACTTCAGGTAAGTTTAATATTTCCAAAACTTAAAACGTTTGAAAAGCCTAATTATAGGCACTAATTGCAAAATAATTGTTTCACTTTGTCAGTGTTAGTGCAGGAGCACACGAGCGGTGCGGCGCCGCAACGTTGATATGTCGCAGCGACGCCGCCGGCGCCCCAGCAGTGTAGGTAATAAAAATGGATCGAAAAAGACTTCTGTTGTTGGCCCTATTATTACGCACCGCCGAAATCGTCGTAGAAGCGTAGGACAATACTGGGTCCGTCCCTATATTGCGTTAAGGAACAGTGATGGACAGTTCTTTCTACAAGAATATAAAGAGCTGCTGTTAGACGAAAAGAGGTTTTTCAGTTACAGAAGATTTAATCATCATTAAAATAATAAATAATTACTCACCAATTTGGTTCTTTATATCACGAGAAAAATGATCATAGTCTGGAAATAAATGTTTTGCAATTTGCTCAATTTTTGCATTTTTATTTTTAAAGTCCACATTGGACTTATCCTATAGAATTTCCCTTTCTTGAACTAATGTAATGTATGTAGTCCATATCAACGTCTTCGTTGATACTCATTTTTTAAAACCTGAATCAAATCAACAAAAAACTAAGAAAAAAACGAAACGAGCGAGCAAGTACCCTTCTTTGTGACGCATAAACAACTCAACGGTGCCACCAATCACAGGCGATGTGTGAAAGATTACACACGTTATAAGAGCGAGCCAGTAATATGGTTTTCACAGATGATATTTTGGTATAATTTTGATTTCGAACGCTAATACTTACGATCGCCAGTTGCGACATTCCGAACAACTGAGCGGTGCCGCTCCGATGTCAAACGCATTCATCCCTCCCCGCTTCGTCTCGGCGGTTGCAAGTCAGATGCGGAGCCAGATGTCCATGTCATGATGACCAGTCAGATGCGGATGCGGAGCAGATAGTATATTGTGTAGTGATTTTAATGTGCATGCTAAGTTTAAGATTGTAAAGTTTCTCAATTACTAAGATAAGAATTGAATGTTCAATATTGCCACGCAAAATGTTTAAAACAAAGTCATATTATTGCTTACCTAATAATAGTTATACTTGATATTTTATTTATAAAAAGACAGACATATTACGTTTTCTTGTACTCATCAGTAAAAACTTTATAGTTTAAAATGACACAGACTGATTGGAATAACTACCGTCCGATAACAATACTATCCATCATAGACAAACTCGTAGAAAAGTCCATATCCAAACACATTTATAAGCTTTTTAAAGAAAATAGAATAATAACGGATAAACAATACGGATTTCAACCAGGTAAAAGTGCCACTCAATTACTTTCTGAATTTACTGACAAAGTTTACGACCACCTTAACAAAAAAGATCATATTTTATTAGTATTTGTCGATTATACGAAAGCGTTTGACACTTTGAGACATAGTACGCTTATTGAAAAACTCGATGACTGCGGCATACGAGGACCTCTGAATGAGTGGTGTCGAGACTATCTTAAGGATAGGTCCTTCGTAGTAAAAGTTGGTGACGTTTTTAGTGAAAAGGTGCCTATTGACGAAGGAACCGCGCAAGGCTCAGTTATAGGGCCCCTACACTACATAACATACGTTAATGACGCCATCAATGTCGTCAATAATTGTGACATGTACCAATTTGCTGATGACACATGTTTGGTTTCCGCAAATAAGGACATAAACATAGCCATAAAGAACCTTCAAAAGGATTTTACACTACTAACCAAGTGGTCTCATGATGCGGGACTAGCGATTAATGCTAATAAGACAAAACCTATTTATGTTAGCTCCAGCCAAAATCGTAGTACCATATCTCCGGAAATAATAGCGCACAGTCATAATTGCCTACATAATAATGCCTACACAAGTTGTAATTGTGAGTCAATAGAAGTAGTGAGCAAACATAAATATCTCGGTCTAATAATCGATGACAAATTTAAATGGACTGATCATATTAACTCAGTTTGCGACAAACTGCGAGCAATGTTAGCTAAGTTTAGAATCATAAAAAAGAACATTCCATATACCATGATTTTAACACTATACAAAGCTCTGGGTGAAGCCACAATATATTACGGCCTAAGTAGCTACGGGAGGACATTTAAATCGCATCTCGATCAAATTTACGACCTACAGCTTCGTATCCTAAAAACGATAGTGCCTACAAAGCTTAAGACTAATAACTGTGAAGAACTTTTTATCAAAACTAATATATTACCCAAACATGACCAGGTAAAATATATTTTACTAAAAGAAAACTTTTTTAACGAGATCTACCTAAATATAATACACCATTATAAACAAACTCGTAGTGCGTCAAAAATCAAATATTTGGTTCCACGATATTGTAACCTCTACGGCAAACAAATGTTGCAATATCAAGTACCTAATTTAATAAATAATCTTCCTGATAACCTTATAAAAGAAATAAATGAAACGAATATTAAATATAAATTGAAAAACTATTACCTCTCAAAATTATTAGTAGCATAATATAAAATTCATCACAAACAAAGTAAATAAAACCCGAACTAAAGAAAAAAATTTTTTTTTTTTTAAATAACCTAGATAATAAATAATATTATGCTGAAGCAATTTATGCCCGTGTGTTTCCATTGTGTGATGAGGATGCGGCCGCGCGGTGTATTGGCGGCGGTATTGTAGTTCTACCTACGGTTATGACTTTTTTAGATTTCGTAAATATTAGAATGTGTGTAACCTTAAAAATATATTGCTAAACTTAGTAATAACATAATTAAGATATAAGCATTGTCTAACTAAATATAACTAGTTATTAAAAATAAAATGAGCTACCGACAACGAATAGCAGTGTGCGGAAAAACCAGCAATGGTTTATGTCACACTGTATAGTTTAAGCTTAATGTTTGTATTCTTGGTTTATAAATAAATAAATAATAAAAAAAAAAAAAAAAAATAATACATAAACTTTATTTTTAATACTTCTGTACAGTTTTACCACATACTTATTAATCTAAATTTACATTTAGTTGAACCTTTGTTAATATTGCGATTAAGTAAAATGTAGTATAATTTCATAATTTGCAGGTATTGGATTTCAATTTCAAGGGCCCGCAATAATATTGACATCATTAAAATATTACAAGAATTCTCATTCGATAACGTTGCGTTACGTGGTTACGCCGCAGTCAAATATTCCTGGTAGGCCCACAGAAGTGTACCTATTTTGCACCAACGGATAACCGCTGAAGATAATTAGGCTATGCCGTATGTGAAAACCTGAAATATTTTGGTTACACCTCGTACCCACGGGTTTTTTTGTGGTCGCGACTCGTGACAGAAAAAACTGCACTGTAAATAGAACTGCAGCTAACCTACAATAGAGCTGAAAATCGAAGTGTCAAGTGATTTGACAGCTGTACAGGATTTTCAGCTGTGTTGTATTAGCGTCGAGTTAAATTATATTCTATCTATTTCTCTATTTATAGTGCAGTCTTAATAATGCAGTTTTTTCTGTCGCAACTACATAAAAACGCTCGTGGGAACGTTGCCTTACTTTTGTATTTTTTTTAATGTAATAAAAACAATCTAATTATATTTGTTTTGTTGTTTTATTTACCTTTTTAACCTAATAATTGGGTCTTGGAATAAAAAAATCGGTAATCATTACTTACGTAATACATGAAGTTTTTTTAAATGTTTTTTTTCATTTTAGGCTTAAATCTTTTGTACTTTTAGGCGATAATACGTTTTGTACGTACGGTAAACTTTTGAATTTCGAACACTTTTTTTTTAATTCAAAGTGCCACCTCTTATTACGTTGTATAGTTACATTCTCTTTGCAGTTTTTATGCGTCACAAAGTGGCACAAGGCACGTGCAAGGCAAGATGTTGATATGGACTACCTCAAGACCCTCAACATTACATTTACATTACAGACTGTTTACATTACTTCAAGAAAGGGAAATTCTATGAGATAAGTTCAATGTAGACTTTAAAAATAAAAAATTTAAAACAAAAGCAGGAGCAAATTGCAAAAACAAAGAATCCAGACTATGATAATTTTTCTCGTCATAAAAAGAACCAAATTTGTGAGTAATTATTTATTGTTTTAATGAATTATTCTTCGTAGGTTCACTTTCGTCGTTGAAAAAAGTTCGCCCTTATTCCTTATAGATCTACTTTCATATTGCACAGCAAAGCAGAAAAGCGAAAGGAATGATAAGTTAGGGTTTGTCACTCGAATTTAAAAAGAGAAAAAAAAATACCAATTGTTTTTTTTAATAATGTTACATTAAAACAAATTAGATTCAGACAAGATAAAAAAATGTTTGTTTATTAAAAAAAAAAAGAAAAAATAATTGATCTTCTAAAATATCTAATTAAATATCTTATGTCTACATTGTTTTAACGCATTTCTTATTTCAATACATAATTATGTACATTGCATGCCGGCACGACTGGCAGTGAATTTGTTAATTACACTTTTGTTTACACAACTGTACCCAAAAATGTATCTTTTAGGAAACGCTACATTGGTTTTTAAAAATTGGATCTTTATGGAATAAAGGCGAACTTTTTTCAAAAGTGTATCTACGAGGAGAGTGTACCTACGATAAATAATTTGTTTTAATGATGATTAAATCTTCTGTAACTGCCATAGTAGTGACCCTCTGTTGCTTATAAAATAGCTTGCGAATTGATATCTAATAACATTTGCTGCTGTCATCTCTTCATCTTGAGGTTGTAATTAGTGAAATTCATCATCAATTATTGCCAAATTATCTTTTTGCCGAAAACCATCCCGATCTGCGACATAATTGTGTAGGGCACAACATGCCTTTACAATGTCAGTAGCAAAAAAGTAGCAATAGATGTGCTATTGGTCTGTGAAAAATGCGCCATTTATTCGCCATAATCCCAAAAGCGCATTCGACATATCTTCTGGCCCTGCTGAGATGATAATTGTAAACCCTTTGTTGTACATTGAGATTGTTACCTCCATATGGACGAATAATGTGGTTGCTCAGTCCAAAGGCTTCGACACCCACAAATACAAACGGGGTTCGTATATTGCAACCACACAGTGGCTGGGGATCAGGCATTGGTAGGTAATTGTTTATACGTAACTCATAAGGTTCTGAATTTTGAAAAACAGTTGAATCGCATTCTTTACCATATGCGCCAATGTCGATAAAAATAAATTTGTAGTTTGAGTCCGCAACAGCTAACAACACTACAGAGAAAAAGGCTTTGTAATTTAAAAAAGCGAGCCACTATTAGAAGGATTACGCATGCGAATATGCTTCCCATCGATAGCACCGATGCAGTGAGGAAAATTCGCCCTTAAATCGAAACTAGATGCAATTTCTTTGAATCTTTCTGTTGTTAGTTCGGGAATGTTGTATCGAAGAAGATTTTTCCATATAGTACAGCAAACTCTCCTAATCATATATCGAATCGTAGATTTTCCACGTTTGAATTTGTACTCCAATTCTTGTATTGATTTTCCGCTTCCATCAGCATAACATAAACAAAAACGTTTATGTTATGCTGATTAAATATGTTATTTTCAGGTAATGGTAGAGTAAAAAAATGGAGAAGTGTTAAAGATAACTTCTATAAGTATTTAAAAAAATTAAAGAAGCTTCTAAATCCGGCTCAGGAGCTAAAAAACTGAAAAAATATAATTTTTATAATCAACTTCTATTTTTAACAAAAATTGCACAAAATGCCACACAATAGCTTAGACGTAGCTGGAGAAGCCAACACCGATTCTACAAGCGATATTGCACCGGAGTCTTCATGTTATGTTCCTATCACCCGCAAAAGAACAATGCAAGCTGATGATTTTGAAAAGGAAGTATTAAAAGCCATTATACAGTACAGTATTATTACATTATACAGTATTTTTCCATCGATTCAAGATTTCACAGAGCTTCAAACTTTCACCTTTCAAATCAAGGTGTTGCGCAAATTATCACTGAAATGAGGTATGGCCCAATGTCCCAATCATCTCAACAAATGTCTCAACAGCCTTCATCACACGGGTATCAAACAAGAAATTACAGCAGTATATACACTCCAACAGACTTGAACTCAGATTATAATTCATTGAAATCTCCAGGTGAATTATCTCAAGACAGCGTAGATCGTACGATTTTGCTTATTTGTAATAAATATTTCTTAAGATTTAGATTAAGAAGTTTAATAAGGTTGATTAAGAGATCTTTATAAAAATTTAAAAGTTTTATTTTTAATAGATAATTATTCTTATTACTTACTTCAAAGTGATACCTAGCATTTCTAATGGCTCCACTAGATTCCTCATGTTAGTATACTGTTCCCGAATATGTGGTTCTAAAGATTTCAATAAACATTCGAAACTGGATACACTCATTAGAAATAAATTGTAAAACCTCTTTTCGTCTAACAGCAGCTCTTTATATTCTTGGAGAAAGAACTGTCCATCACTGTTCCTTAACGCAATAAAGGGACCGACCCAGTATTGTCCAACCAACAACAGACGTAATAGGGCCAACAACAGACGTCTTTTTCGATCCATTTTTATTACCTACGCTGCTGGGGCGCCGGCGGCGTCGCTGCGACATATCAACGTTGCGGCGCCGCTTCGCTCGCGTGCCCGCCGCGTCGGTGAAATCTTTGCGGTGCGGTGCCGCAACGCATCGTGTGCACTTACTGTTTAAAAGTAAGCGAAGTTGTAGGGTTTGTGATTATATAGTAGTGAACTGTCACTGTTTGTATACCTAGATATTATATGATAATATCCATATTGCATAGTAGCGGCCTGTAACCTAAGCCTACAGTGTTGAGCGATAGTCGGCACTGATCTGATAAAAAGTAGTCATCTTTCCATTTCAATAATATATTTTTATTATTTATTAATATAAACACAATTTCTAAATATTAGAATATATTCTAAGAATAATAAAATACAGTATAATTTTAGATTATAATCTATCTTATTATTCTTAGAATATATTCTAATATTTAAAAATTGTGTTTATGCTCGTAACGTATATTTTCATAACAAAAAAAGTAGCAATGGAAATAATATCGGTATCTGCGGGCGCATATTTCATTATGTTTTGGAAAAAAAACAAGACGTAAAGTACCTATGCTGTTAGGTACAACTCAACTAAAATGCATATTATCAAGAAATAATCTTACATGATGAGCGTAGGTAGGTAACTTATTTTGTGTGAAATAAATAACGTGTGAAATAAAAAAGTGCACCCTGCATTCACAATTTGACAACAAATATACCTACTAAGAAAAGAATATTCTGTTACTACAGATATGTACTATTGAACGTACTGTTATGGGGGATTTTAAAAATCACTTTTTAAAAAAAATAACTTTTATTACACTGAAAAGTTAATTGAATACAAAATAAAAGTTTACTGGCAAAAGGCAAATGTCGCGCGCGGATACTCAAAAACTGAGGAATTGTCTTTATGAGGACTGGAGATGAACTAACTGGCAGGGCCGATTACAGGGATTATATATCAGTAGGAAAGGCTGACTTTAGGCACTATTATATACAGGACTAGTATATAACAGCCCCCGGGGTTGGAAATAAACTTATCCTATATGGGTTAAGTTTATGGGAGAGTAGAGCGGATTTTAGGAAGTGGAATTTCATTTATAGTTTCGAGTGGGATTTCAATATGGGATTCAGGTGGGATTTCAGAAAATTCTTCAGTCTTATTTATTTTAATATTACGTTTATTTAAAATTCATCGACATGTGCCTGGCCTTACAAATTTACGATATGTAATAATTAAAATAAAAATTATTATAAGGCAAATTGTTACAATTGTCGAATAAGAGTAATACTGCCCATATAAAACAATATGGGGTTTTTCAATTATTTTATTTAAATTCTTTATAATATCCTGATTTATTTCTATATTTTTATGTGTTTTAATTAAGTCAATATTAACATTAGTTAGGTTTAATGTTGGGACAAATGGTTTTATTTTGTTTAACATTTCTGAATTACAGCAGGTATCATTTAACAAACTAAAGTCGATAATAATTGGTTGTATTTTAATTGTTTGAGAATTTTTTGGTATTAATTTAAGGTCTCTTATAAAGGCTACACAGTTTTCCGGTAAATTAAATATGCCTGTTCCAAATAAAATGATTTCGGAAGTAACAGAATCTTTGCAATCTATGGATAATTTTGTTGGATTTGTATTGACATATAAAAATTTATTATTCGATAAACGGTGAAAGATGTCTAGAAAACCCACAAAAAACTTTGTTTCACAGATAGAGGGCACGGCCTTTAAAGGTTTTACACTGATTTCCGATTCGCAGATGGGGGATGTTGAGCTAGAATAAACATCAACATCGTTACAGATATAGTTTGAATCATACAGAGACTTACAACTACTTAAACTACCCAGCTTACAATAAAAAGTGCTATCTCTACTTAATGCTATGTATTTAGTAGTTGGTACTATTGTACTATATGTATCGTTAGCCACTACTACAGGGTAGGGAATGTTATGATATAGATAATAGTTCCTTAAGTTCACAAGCGGTATACTTAACACAAATACTATCTTATTATTACTGTAGTAAGAAGCAATTTCGCATATACTTAACAATGTATATATATTTTCTATAGATAGGGTTACAGGGAGCTGATGGTAGTCAGCTAAAAATCTGTAATTTTCGACAAGTTCCGTAAACAATTGAGACGGAGTTATTATGGAAGGATACAAAACATTTGATTTACTAAACATAATTGCGTTAATAATATCTTCTAACTTAAATGATAATGTTAACATACTACTCTCTAAAGTATTTAATAGTTGATTAAAATAAGACCTTACTACTAAATTATTTGACACAGTTGTTATGTTTTGTTGAGCAAGAGTGAGAACCTGAACAACCTTACTTATATGTTGTTCGTTGACGCTCATTTTCTTTATAACATCATTTAAAGATGAAAGGGTCGAGGTAGTGACCAGAATATTTTGTTTTACTAATTGAGATAATTTGGTTTGATCGCGTTCAATAATTTGAATAGCTGTATTATAACGAAGAGCGTCGTCCTCGTCCATTTTACCGAATAAGTGTTTGAATATTGTGCCAGTTCCGCCAAACCACGCGGATTTTTTAGATCTAATTTCTATTAAATGAGAAATTGAATCAAAGTCGCGAATTATATCGTTTAGTCTAACAGACAATGATTCTAGTAAGTTATGACATTCAATATCTGCATAGAGAGTACTTTGTTTACATAACGTTATTGAGCTACCTATTACACCGTTAAAGTTTTTGATATGTGGCTGTATGAAGGAAATATCTATGGGTATCACAACGTTAAGGTGTCCGTCTATGATTCTGAGTGACCCGATTGGATCAAAATATATCCCAGAAGAATTCATTGAGGTATCGATGAATGTCTCCTGTGCAGAGCTTTTGAAACTGTAAAGAACAAGTAATAATACCGTAAATATCTAAATCTTATTATTTGCTTAACATTTAATATAACTTAACTAAGAATCGCCACGAGGAGCTAACTTAACTTCATCAAAATGATGAGTGACGTGTCTTCTATTTATTAATAAGGTAAGACTAATTCTACCATTTATTTTAATTAGGTACTTTGTACGGGCCCTTCCAAATAGGCGAGAGGGCTTTGCGCATACGGAGATAGTTTTTCAAGTATACATAATCACCAGTATGATAACTAATAGGCCGAGAGTGCGAGTCGTAATAATTTTTTGAAGATTCTTTAGATTTATTTATATGTTCAATAGCTTTGTCTCGCGTGATTTTCAGGCGGTGCTGTAGCATTCTAATATAATCTGAGTAAGTAGCGTTTGGAGCCGGTTCATAGAGGGAATTAGGAAGGACAGCTTTATGGCCAAAAACTAACTCATAAGGAGTATAATTTGTTGTTGAGTGTGTAGCTGTGTTATATGCCAGCATTGCCGTGTATACATACTTAGGCCAGTTGTCTTGCGTTTCAGATATATAAGATTTTAAATATTCTTTTAATGTTGAATGGCTTCTTTCTAATGCCCCTTGTGTTTGTGGGTGGTAGGGAGAAGACCACAGCTGCTTAATTTTAAGAAATTTACAAGTCTCCTTAAACATATCTGATGTGAAATTGGTTCCCTGATCAGTCAATATAGTTTTTGGGATACCAAATAAAGAAATAAAATGAATGAGGAAATCACTGGTCTCTTCAGCGGTAGTACTGCGAATAGGATAAGCTGTTGAATATTTGGTTAGATCATCTTGGAGGGTAAGTATGTATTTAAGTTTAGCTGTACCGGATTCGGGGAGAGGACCTACTATATCCAAGGATAGTCTTTCAAAGGGGGAAGTGGAAGTTGAAGTTATTTGCATTGGAGCTCGGTTAATTTTCCTAAGAGCTTTGTTTGTTTGACAAGACGTACAATTCTTTACATAATTTTCAATGTCACTCCGCATATTTTTCCAATAATATAATTCACGGATCTTATTATACATTCTATTAGAACCAAGATGTCCGGCTATTGGTATATCATGGTTTTCACGAAGAATTTTCAGGACTTCAGAAGGACTGGGATAATATATTTTATTACGATAAATGTTAATCTGGATACCGGTGTTATGAAATAGATGAGCTAGCATTGTATAAATTTTTATATATATGTGTTTGTCAAAAGGATTCTTAAAATCCGTAATACTTATATTGTCGATATGTTCATCCTTGGATGTTAAATGATTTCGAAGATTGCATAAGGATTTAAACATTTCTTTATAGGAGCATGTATCAAAGTGGTGAACTTTATAAAATAAGAAGTAGTATTTTTTGTTAGTTAGATTAATGGATTTATAAGTAAATAATTCTTTCTCTGAATTTATTAATGTTTCAGAGTCTGCGTAATTTGCAAGGATTTCTTCTACATACGGGTTAGCTTCGTCGAGATCGAGTGACGTAGGTATTATTATTACTTTATGTTGACTTTTAATTATACTATCATTATGTTCAACTATATCAGTATCATATTTTACATATGACGGAGTTTTTAAGAATTTGGCGTAAGTATCAGTTGAAGGTGTATTGTTATCATTTATAATAACATTGTTTTCTGTTTCAGATTCATGGGGTGCCGGCGGAGACTCAACCAACGCGGGATGAGGTGTAACCATGTCATCATTAGAAGGTACAGGGACATTTATATTTTGCCAACTTGTCGATGGCTGCGGTTCTGGCTCTACATCATTTAAGGGTTCGGTAAGTAAAGGGTCTGCCGAATTAAATTGCAAGTCATCTAGATTTATAAGTTCATCAGAATGAAAGGAAGGAGGAGATATGAGAAGATCCATTAAGTCTTTATCTATGTTATCTGGATCGATTTCGGTAGGATTTGGATGCAATGAGTCAGCGTTTTCGGGTTGAACGGGATTTACAGGATACCTGGATAATGCGTCTGCTGCTGAATTTAATTTTCCTTTTCGATATACAATATCATACTCATATTCTAGGAGTTGGAGACGCCAACGTTGCAATTTGCTGCTTGGATCAGTATGATTAAATAACCACTTTAATGGACGGTGATCGGTTGTGATGGTGAATTTTCGACCGAACAAATATGGTCTGAAAGTTTTGCAACCCCAGACTATAGCCAACAATTCTTTTTCTGTTGTACTATAATTAGTTTCACATTTATTCAGGGTCCTTGAGGAGTAGGCTATAGGATGGTCTTTGCCAACAGGACCTTGAGACAGAATAGAAGATATTGCGTAATTAGAGGCGTCACAAGTGAGATTGAAAGGTTTTGTAAAATCTGGATATATAAGAACAGGAGCAGTTAAAAGTTTGTTTTTTAATGTTTCAAATGATAACTGATGTTCGTTGGTCCATTCAAAGGGAATGTCCTTTTTTAGAAGTGAGGTAAGGGGTTTTGAAGTTTTAGAAAAATCGGGAATAAAGCGTCTATAGTAAGAAATAAGTCCTAAAAAGGATTTAATATCTTTTGGACATTTAGGAATTGGAAATTCTTGTACAGATTTCACTTTATTAGGATCTGGTTTCAGACCATTTTCGGTGATGATGTGTCCTAAATACCCGACTTCCTTCCTCAGGAATTCACACTTGTCCGGCTGTAACCTGAGGTTGAAAGTGCGGAGTCTTTCGAAGATGGTGGTTAAATTTTGTATGTGAGTGGGTAGATCGCGGGAATAGATGACGATGTCATCAAGGTAAACAAAACAACGTTCTCCCTGGAGCCCAGTAAGGACGTTATTCATTAGTCTTTGGAAGGTTGCCGGTGCATTTTTTAAGCCGAATGGCATTCTGGTGAACTCGAAATGTCCTTGCGGGACGCTGATGGCTGTTTTGCACGCGTCTTTGGGCGACATATTGATTTGGTGGAAACCAGACGCTAAGTCTAGGGTAGAGAAATATTTTGAGTTTCCTAGTTGGTCAAGGATTTCGACTATATTAGGAATAGGGTAGGTTTCTCCTATTGTGATGTCATTAAGGCGCCGGTAATCGATTACAATTCTCCATTTTTTCTGACCTGAGTCATCAGTTTTCTTTGGAACTATCCATATTGGTGAGGACCATGGGGAAAGTGAAGGTTGGATAATTTTCTGGTTAAGCATTTTATTGATTTGGGAATTCACATCCTGTTTGTGCACTTCAGGAAATCTATAGGATTTAACATTAATAGGCTGGTCAGAAGAAGTTCGTATCTCATGCTGGATGGCATCGGTTGAGGTAAGTATATCATTGGGTAAGTGGAAAATATCAGAGTATTTGGAGCACGTGTCATACAGGGCGTTGCATTCTTCATGATTTAAATGTGAGACTCGGAGTAATTTTAAAACTTCATTAGTTCTATCTAAGCAAGGTTTGTTAGAATAATTAATTTGGTAGGATGTATTATCAATTGGGTGTAGAATAAGTTGAAGATCTGAATTTAGAGTAGCTAATTTTTCAGAGGTATTGAGTACTGTCAAATTAATTCGATTATTTTCTTTTACTTTAGCTAAACAGTTAGCGACAAATAAGTTTTCACTCAAATGTTGATCTAAGATAGCGCCTTCTTTTAATTCTGGGTTTTTTACAGTACATTCTATAGTGATTTCAGACCGAGGAGGGATTTCATAAATAGGTTTTGAGAATTTTAGTTTAATTTTATTTTTACTAAGATTTAATATTTGCCTATTATAATCTATGGAACATTGATATTTGCTGAATAGATCAGTTCCTATTATGCCATCATACGCGAGGTTGATGTTTTCTACTATGTGAAATGTAAAAGGTATTAATTCTTTGCCAAATATGAGGTTGATATCCAGGCTTCCTATAGTGGGAACAGAGTCTTCAGTATTATCAATGCCTTTGAGACTAATATTATTATTTTGCAGTTTTTGCTTAGAAAATGATTGAACTGCAGACTTTCGAAGAAGACAAATTGAAGATCCAGTATCAACAAGTAGTGAAAGTGGTTTATTGGAAACAGAAGTTTGCAATGAGATATGAGGTAAGGATATTTTATTAGGAGCACAGTGTATTTCATATACTGAACTAATTTTTTCATTTATATTTTCATTAGGAATTGAGGATTTGTGGATTCTTGTTTGGGGCTGGTTACCCGTGTAGTCCTTGGATTTAAAAGATTGGACACTTGCTTGGGGCTGGTTACCCGTGTGGTCCTTGGATTTAGAAGATTGGACACTTGCTTGGGGCTGGTTACCTGTGTGGTCCTTGGATTTAGAAGATTGGACACTTGCTTGGGGCTGGTTACCCGTGTGGTCCTTGGATTTAGAAGATTGGACACTTGCTTGGGGCTGGTTACCCGTGTGGTCCTTGGATTTATAAGATTGGACACTTGCTTGGGGCTGGTTACCCGTGTGGTCCTTGGATTTAGAAGATTTAGAAATGGTGCCATTGTTGGATAAGGATATTGTTGGTTGTTGGTTGGGTCTCACGAGACACCTTCGTGAGTCCCTTATTCGTTTAAAGTATCGTTTTCGTTATAATTATTCTGAGCGTCAAAGCTTGTGGATGGTTGAGATTCATCATAATTTGTGTTGTTGTTCTCAACATAATTGATACGCGCGGGCCTAGGTTTATAGTGTTCCTGATTAGATCGTTGTTGTCATGGGAATGGTTGATTAATTCTATATCTGTTGTTATTAAACTCACGTTTTCTACATTGTTCAATGGTGTGTCCCTGGGTTTTGCAATATCGACAAAATAGGCTGTGTACATTTTGCTCATTAAATTTTGGTATCTGAGGCCTATAAAATGGGTTAGGATTTGAAGGTTTGGGGATGAAGCGATTCGATGGGGATTGACGCTGAGACGAGGATGATGGATGCGGATTACGCTTGTTGAACAGATTTATAATTGCTTCTTCAGAAAGCGCTACGTTAATGGCTTGATTGAGATTAGCCGGACTTTTACTGCGCACTAAATTAGAAACTTCAGGCTTAAGGCCCATTAAAAATGTGTGTAGGGCTAAATCTTCCATAGCGCTTATACGACCCTGCAATTCAGATTTCTTTTTATTTGATAGAGTTATTTCTGTTAATAATTTAGACAAACAAGTCTCTACACGCAAAGCAAATTTATTAACTGGTTAATTATTTAATTGTCTACATTCTTGTAAATCTGTCAACAAATGGGCATAATGTTTTCTTTCCCCAAATTGAGTATTAAGAAAAATATTTAATTGATCCCATGATTCAAAATCTTTGATGGAGCATGTGGACTCAGCTTTTCCTTCTAATTGTGAGAGAATAAATTTAAACAAAATATGTTTTTGGTCTTCTGACGCTAATTTCATTGCATTATCACAATTTGCTATGAATGAGTTTAATTTTTCCCTTGTTCCATCAAAAGGGTTTTATGAATTTGAACAAGATTCCTATATCGAGGTCTACTCTCGCGATTTGGATTTGTGTTTGTGATCTTTGTTTTGGTTGTGTTTGTGGTTGTGGTTGCGGTTGTGGTTGCGGTGAAGCCATTTTTTAGATAGTTACTAGATAATTACAAAATTAAATGTTATAAATGAATGTTTCGGTGTAATAGGCGGCCACAGTACAGCGAATGCGATATGCTGCTTGGCTAATTCTAAGAATTATCTTAAAGCGATAACAACACTCGTGAGACTAACTTAACTAAACTTAATCGTTACACGCACTTTATTCAGGATTTCGTATTTTCACTAACACTCGCGGTCGCCAACAAAGGATGATTATAGTTATTATTTTCTAGGACTTACAGCAACTTGCAGGATACAAACAGGAACAAGAACAGGAACATCGCTGGATCACTTATCGATGATTTTAACTATGCACAATTTAACACAGGATAGCACTGAATATTATATATAATTCCACTTATTTTGGAATTTAGAATACACAAGGAAACACTGGATACGAAGACGTTTTCCAAGGATACCTTTCTCGGTATCCCACCACGCTGCCACCAATTTGTTATGGGGGATTTTAAAAATCACTTTTAAAAAAAAAAACTTTTATTACACTGAAAAGTTAATTGAATACAAAATAAAAGTTTACTGGCAAAAGGCAAATGTCGCGCGCGGATACTCAAAAACTGAGGAATTGTCTTTATGAGGACTGGAGATGAACTAACTAGCAGGGCCGATTACAGGGATTATATATCAGTAGGAAAGGCTGACTTTAGGCACTATTATATACAGGACTAGTATATAACAGTACCATAATGAATGAGTTCTCCGATATATTACACGAACCCACATAACAGTACAGGATCATTGTTTTCTCAAACTAGTATGTAAAGTATAGTATGTTTTAACATAATAATTTTGATGAATAATTGTTATAAAGTACAAATGTCGCATTTGATATCTATATTAATAAAAATATTACAATGCTTCACTGTATCATAATATCCATAACATAGAATTGTGAATTCTATTGTCATCAATTTTCTTACTTACAATAATTATGTTAGAAAATTCATATTATGGTACACACGATTCAATAGTGGAAAATTCACTGGGATTTAAAAATTTGAACTCAATATAATATGAGCACATTATAGCTTATAAGTACAACAGTGGCAAACGTGCAAGCGTAAATGCTTGCACAGAGCTTAAAAGGCGATGCTCCGCGATTGCATGATGTGTGTATGTGACCCTGACTGGTGACACGCACTGCAGGGTAACCGGGCAGTTTCTCCGGGCAATATTTATAAATCTGAGTATACTTTTTAAAAGAATAGCTACAATTCGACTTACTAAATGGGTGACGTCATGAATGTGACATATAGGTTTTAAGCAGTATAATTGATCATTAAATTGACAACGGTATGAAAGTTACATACCAGTACAGCGCATCATTAAATTGATAACGGTTTATAAAATGTATAAAAGCAGCAAAGCTGATCAGTAAATTTAAAAAAGTCATAAAAAAGACATATAAAAGCAGTAAAGCTGATCATTCAATTGATAACGTCACAAAAGTGACATAAAAGCAGTATAGCTGATCATTAAATTGATAACTTTATAAAGGTGACATAAAAGCAACATAACAGCTGGTAATTAATAGTATAATTGACTAAATAATGTTGTGTATTAAAGTATACCAGTGTTTAAATGCTTATTTATGATGACATTCATACTATAACTTGATACAATATTATGTACTCTCTTATGTCCGTTGCTATACCTAATGAAAAAAAATATGAATTTTGAATGAATGAAATTTTGGTTGCTAGAACTCGCAATAAGTGTTTTATAATATCGCCTCATAAAGTTGATTCGTATTTTGCATCAGAACATGGTCCAGTTTCTGGTGCACCTAGTTAAGCAACTTAACAAATTATTATGGACACAAGAGTCGATTTGAATTTAAGGAAGGACAAATTAGTAGAAGGAAATATGCTGCGAATAGGAGATTCACTTACATTAGGTAAACTCTAGTTCAAGAAACAAGATAAAAAAATAATAAAAAAATTAAACAAACATTGTGAGGTTCGTCATTCGTATGAGGAATGACGAACCTTGAATAATAAATCTGACAAATTTTCCTAAAAACAGGGTCGTGTGGATGGTTGTCAATTCATATTACGTCAGACGCTAGATTACAATCACACGGACTACAGTCCGTCCAAGTAAAATAGCTTATTGTTTTCGAATGACATGTATTCTACTTTGGGTTGAGTGATTAGTATTTTTATAATTATTTTCACTTTGACAAATTATTACTGGTTATGGAAGATATTAAATATGTGAAGAAATCACTTTCGGTGCAGTTTTACGGGAATTTTGTGAACGGAGGAGTATGAAGTTTAGTTTAGCCGGTAAAATAGGCTTATGTGGAGGAAGGTGTAAATAAATCTAATATTATTTTAAATAATGCTTATTATGTAGAAGTACATACAATTAAGGAAAATAACAACAACACACAATACTTCAGATTATTACTAACATACACTACCGTGCGTTTGATGAGACTTAAACCAGCGCCATAAGCTTCCTCTAATTCCATTGAAAGCTATTTTCTCTAGAAGCTTTTTGTTATCCACTCTGTAATCCATAAATACTGTCTACTTGTATATTATAAATAAATAAATAAATAAATATTTTATTTGATGAAATACCGTCACAAAACTTATTACTAGAGGACTCCAGGTCAGGCGTGACGTGAAGTTCATGAGGCCTTACATATATATTTTTTTTTTAATCCCAATTACAATTAAATTAAATTAATACAGTTTTTGTTTTTTTTGATCATAATAATATGAATTTACTTTTTTTGATAATGAAACGACGTTTATAAAAAAATACATATTTTAAATAAATCGTTATTTTAAACTTAGGCCCGTATTAATAAACCGTTCTCAAACTCGTTCTCAAGACCTTTCTTGGCTGAGTATCAAGTAACAATTAGCTTATCAAGATGGTCTTTAATTCATAGTATGATCTCAAGACCGTCTCAGTTGATAACAATAATGAGATTACTTACTCAACTTTTAAGCATCATCTACACGACAAAGAACGAATAAAATAACGTTTCGTTTACACTTCTACAAAAAACGGATTTATTGATTATACATTCCTTCAATATTTATTTTTAAAAATGTAATATTTAATAATATAAATACCAAAAAAAGTTTAGTCTGTACTTTTTATATTGAAAAAAACTGATTTTCATTAATTTTTACGTAGATATTAATATTTATTATTGTCTAGCATAATAATATCCATATTTTTTTTTAAACTACGTAAAACGGAATGCGGATCATTGCCATTCGAAAAAAGTTCTTCTTGTTATTCTTTAAAGTGGCTCCTTAGTGACTCGCCAATGTGTTGTGTTGACGAAAACTCTGCCTTATGAGTGGGTTTTATGAATAAAGTAATGCCAACGAGACGAGATAAAAAACGTAAATAAACGGACCACTACTGAGTTGCATTATGAAAAGAAGTTAATATTATATCTGTCCTTATCACTCGTATGCAATAATGACGTCAGTTGGTCGACGACAGCTGTCATAGCGTGTTTCGTGGTACAGGAAAGCGGCCAGTGCCGCATTTGTCAACATTTGGTCCGCCAAACAATTGTGAACAAGTTCATTCAAGTTTGGATTGCGTTCGAAGTGATACATATTTTTTCGTCTCCGTATTTACTTGGTTTTTTGTTGTTATTATTCCGTTTCGGTTAGTTTTATTTTTGATTTTTGCTGTTATTGTGAGTGCTATTGTGAGAGCTGCTACAAGAGGGGATCCAACGTGTATCTGCTGATAAATGGCGAAATTGTGTGGATCATGTAATAAAAGTCGAGGACAATTTTTATAGCAATATTGACAACATGATTGATAATACAATAGATAGTTTTATCATAAACACAGCTGACTCGGACTCTTCCGACGAATCATCTTTGTCTAGTACAGACGACAGCGATTAAAATTCGAACTTTATAATAATTTATTCGAATAAAATTGTTTTGAACCCCAGAAAATTTGTTTACATTCTTTATCTCGTCTGGTTGGCCTTACTTTAAACAAGGGCGCGGTGTACAGGAGGAAGTCTGTTAAATAATCTAAAACCTAGAACAGACACAAGCATTTAGGGCCAGTACCACAGTATGTACATAAAGTTTCAGTAAAAGGAGTATTTACAAAACACAGAACAGATTTAAGGTTAATAGAGTGAGGAATTGTAGGTGGTAGGGATCATAAACACACCGGCATATTTAGCGGAACACAAAAAAAAGGTCCATAATTAAAAAAATATGGTTTTATTTTAAAATCTACTTACTACACTTCTTTTGTTATCTAAAGTTTCATTTGTTTTACTTAAAATGAGATCACTTTAAGAACAGATTTTGCGAGTAAAGGCTATTTGTGAAAAATGGTACATTTTTTAACTTTTCATGTAACCGGGAAAAGTGAAAATTAATATTAAAATAACAATTAATTGAATTAGAAAAATGGTGATTAATATCGCGTATTTCCTCCACGTGCTCTTATTAAAGTTTCTACCCATCTAGGTATACTGATAATGATGTTATCGATGGTCTCCTGGGATAGTCTCCGCCATTCCTCAACTACGGCGATTCGCAGTTCACCCACGTTGGCAGGAGCTGGAATTCTGGACTTAACTTTTCTTTTCAGCAAGTCCCAAACGTGCTTTATTGGGTTGATATCCGGTGATCTCGCCGGCCACTCCATAACAGTGATATTCATATCATTAAGATAAGCTTGAGTTACCCGAGCGGTATGCGGCCGAGCATTATCCTGAATAAAAACAAAATCATCACCGATCCATATATCGGTCCATATATAAAACTTCTCTGATATAGCGGTCTGCAGTCAGACTCCCTCTGTCAATCACTACCAAGTCTGTGCGAGCTCCCAAACAAATGCCGGCCCAAACCATTATTGATCCACCACCGTATGCAACTGTAGTTTCAAAATTTGTCTGAATGTATTATTCTCCTTTGCGTCTGTATATTCTTTGCCTGCCGTCAGTTTGATTTAAAAGAATTCTGCACTCATCACTAAACAATACCTTACTCCATTGGTCCGCGTTCCGAAGTCGATGTTCCTGAGCAAAAGTTAACCTGTTTCTACGATGATTTACCTCAAGCCTTGGAGCCTTGGCGGGCACAAATGAACCCAAACCAGCTTCTTCGAACCTTCTTCGTACCGTACGCTCACTTACGGTTACACCCCGCACTGCCTCTAACTAATGTCGGGCTTGGACGGCCGTCAAACGAGGGTTCCTACGTACACGAAGCCGAATGAAACGATCATCCCTACTCGAAGTGCGTATTTTTCTGCCTTGTCCTGCTCTTCTCACATAAGTACCGGTCTCCCTGAACCGTTGGATACTGCGATGGATCGTTGAAACTGGTCGACGAAGATCTCTGGATATCACTCTGTAGGTTTGACTATTTCTTCGCAATTCGAGTGCCCTGGCAATCTCCGTTGGGGCTAAGTCAGGCATAATTCAGTCCTCAACTCCAAAAAGATACGCGATTAAAAAAAAACTAACAAAACACAGTATTTCAATGAAATTTTAAATCAAACTCAGAAGGAAGAAATACTCGAAGTTCGCTCCAGATAAGGTGTATTTGAATAAAATTAAAACAATTGCATAAAATGTGATGTTCAGTTGTTTTCTTAATTTGAAAATATTTCTTTTTAAATTAAATGACGTATAAACCAGCCCGCAACCTTATATGATACTGATATCAAACCTTTATTTTATGTTCCGCTAAATATGCCGGTGTGTGTATAATGAGGATTGTTTTTTGGGCAGCGAAAAAAAGTTCTGCTGTCAAGTGTCAAATCAAGTCAATTAATATAAATCAAATAGGTACATAATTCGTTTAATATAAATATATAAATAAAATCGAAAATATTTCTACAAATACTCGACACTGACATAATGGTGCAAAACCTTTGCAACAGCGAATACCAAAATAAAAAAAGAAGAATAAGTATCAATAGGCGTCTTTTTTTATAACTTTATTTTGTGTTGAGTATGTAGTGTAAATTCTGAGTTTGTTTAATCATAAGTATTTAGATTTTAATTTACATAATTGTAACACACCCAAAAGCACCACAAATAATAATGTACTGTATCCCAATTCCCAAGCAAGCCGTTCTCAAGTCAAGGTTTGACTTTACCCACGAAACCTCGTCTCAAGTAACTGTTTGACAGCAATGACAGCGTACTTGAGTAACGAGTCTCGTTTATTAATACGTTCGCACTCACTTGATACGCCGCGGCCGTACCTACAGCTGTACTTAAGTACGGTCTATTAATTAAAACAACATCTTAAGTACTTTCTTGAGAATTGTCTTAGAGATAAGAACGCTTTATTAATACGGGCCTTAATATACATATAATATAATAATCTTTATAGATAATAACAAGTTGGCACATAATACAATATTAGCAGGTTCAAGAAAACAAATATTATCTTAATTGTATACAAATATGTTGTTACTATATGTACCTAAGCTAAGTCACCGAAGCAACCTGTTCGTATAAGAACTTATGCTCTTTGTTTTAGGTAGGTAAAATATTATTTTGGTTGTCAGTACATCGTGTGTGTGTCTGTGTGTGTGTATGATTGAGATGGAGACTGTTTCCTGTAGAAAGCAGTTCCACCAGGGGGTGTATTTATGTGTGTACGTATGAGTAATTAAGTATGTGTGTATGAGTACTAAAATAGTTTTGTTATTTAGTTTTATTCAATTTTTAATATTACTCATATCAACACGCAAGTGCCAGTAGGTTTTTAGTCGACGTATAATGGGTTAATAACCAATCATGGGTCATTATTTTACACTGATGCGTGAAATTAGGTTTTTAAAATTTCGTCCCCTATTTTTCCCACCTAGGGGCCTAATTTAAGAAAACGTTGAAATACCTAACATTCTTTCCGTGCTCAATTCATACGAAATATCATGCAAATATGATCAAGGAATAAAAAGTTTTATGCAAACTTTTCTCACCTATTTTACCTCCTTGGGGGTTGAATTTAAAAAATCCTTCCTTAGTGGATGCCTACGTCATATGTCAAATACGCGATCAAAATTTTGACATTTGATTGAGACATTTTGTACTTGATGCCTTTTCAACCGACTTCCGAAACACAGGAGTAATTCGTATGTATGTTTTTTTTGTATGTATGTTACGCGATTACTCCGCCGTTCGTGGGCCGATTTTAGAAGTTCATTTTTTATGTTATAGGGTTGACTCACCTTGGTATACCCTGGATCCAAAAGCACTGAAAGGCACTACTCAGTCTTTGAAGGTACACGTTTGGAAATTTCAGCATTGTTTATAAAACTGCAAGCATATGTAATTATTTAATAATAATGATCATCACACATTACATCATGATACTATGTTGATATAGGTATATCTCATAGTCTTTTACACCAATATTGATTTATTTAAAAGCTATCGAATCGTGAAATTTTGTGCCAAGGTATACCCCGGGATTTTTAATATAACATAGTAAAATGTAAATAATAATAATAATAATAATAATAATCATTTATTTCTCACCTTCATAAAGTAGAAGAACACTAATTAAAACAGTTATACAGTAAGAGTTTAGGTGGGTTGATGCCTGAACTAGGAGTTCCTGTGTCTCAGACTATCAACCCTCCACCCCATACAGTGGACACAATGTTTCTAAATTAATACATTTCACAAAAATTTACGTAACATAATATTCAACAATTACACGTAAGATGTAAGATGACTAAAGAAATATAAAAAATATTAAAAAATGTGAGGGTAAGTACAAATTAGTTTGTAGACATTTGCAGGGACAGTTGTTTATCGAGATTTTGCTTGTGGTCCAAGTTATAAGCTGCTCGCATCAGCTCATAATATAATAATTTGAAGTAGATGTTTTATACATATATTAAGTAGTGTTGTGTTATGTAAACATGTATTTACTTTTTGTTAAAACTAAAGTGAAAGTATACAGTGTTGCTAGATTAGTGATGTAAGATTTATTAGTGTAAGTGTTAGAATGGTTTTTATTCAAAATTGCCTACGTTAATTTAGATAAGATATTTTCAGTTTGTAAATAATTAAGTGACAGAAGAGATTGTTTTATTGACAATTTAAGGCGAGATTTATTCAATTTGACGATTTCATTGTGATCGTTGAAATATCTGTATAGATAGGGGCCCATATAAATTAATTGACGTCTTGCGAACATTGTGTTAATTGAAGTAGTCGGAGTCCTAATGCGTCTTTTATGTAGGGGTAATTGTATGAGGTCTACATATTTATGGTGTCGGACCACTGCGTTCTGCATAAATAATTGCCGCACAGTCAGAAGTTGGGTCTCACGATAGAGTAATTCTGTAGAATATTTCCTGGGCTTATGGGTAATATAATTAGGCATAACCTTAATAATTGCTCGTTGGGCTCGTTCTAGCTCCAAGAGGTGACTGGCAGCGGCTCCACCCCATTCGGTAACACAATATCTCAAAAGCGATTGGCAAAGGGCAATATAGACGTTTTTTATAAGAGAGAAATCAGCAGCATCCCGAAGATTTCTGAATATAGGTAAAAGCTTACGTAATCGCTTGCCCAATGCCATAATATGTGGACGCCAATTTAGGTGTTTGTCTATTATAATGCCTAGGTATTTATGACTGTCTGTTTGCAATACGGTAGCACAGTCACAGTCACGTTCCGAAATACAGATGGAGGAGTGGGCTTTAATTTTGAAATTGGTTGGTGGATTCGAAGCAGCAGTAATCCTAAAGCAAATATATTTTGTTTTAGGTATATTAATAGTTAGTAAGTTTTGATCTAGCCATTTTGTTACTATTCTGAGACCTTCCTCTGCATATATTTCAACATCCGGCCATGATGATCCTTTAAATATTAAGACGGTATCATCCGCAAATGCGAGGATATTTCCACTGGTCATATTAAGATTACACAATTCGTTCACGTAAACTAAGAAAAGAGTAGGCCCGAGGGTGCTTCCCTGAGGTATTCCATAGGTTATTTTGGCATCGGAACTATAGACATTCTCCACACTTACAATTTGACTTCTCAATGATAGATAGTCTCGGAGCCATTCTAGCGGTAACCCACGTATACCCATCTTCTCCAGCTTTGCCAGGAGTAGCGGTATCGAAACTGTGTCGAACGCTTTTTTGAGGTCCAAAAATATTGCTACACATCTTTGGCCTCTATCAAGAGATTGTGTAACTATTTCTGAGAACTTTGAGACTGCATCCTCTGTACATTTGCCCGATCGAAAGCCAATTTGAGAGCTTGCTAACAGATTTTTACTATCTAAGAATTTTATGAGTCTTGTATTAAATGATTTTTTATAATTTTACTGATAGTATTAAGTAATGATATCGGCCTATAATTCGACACAGAATCGATATCGCCACCCTTGTACACTGGAATTACGACAGCTTTTTTAAATACATCAGGAAATGAACCATTAATAAAGCTCAGGTTGCAGAGGTGGGAGATCAGGCTGGATAGTATGTTATGTGAATTCCTCAGGACTGTCGTAGATATAGTGTCTATTCCAGGAGCACTATTACTTTTAAGATTAAGAATTAATTTATCTATTTCCCTGAAATCTGTGGGGGTTAATGACATAGAATTAACGTTCAGTGGGGATCCCTTATTTAGTAGATCTGATTCATTTGTTCTAGTTTTTGTTAAGATATCAGAAGCTAGTTTTTCACCAATAGATGTGAAATAATTGTTAACAAGGTCAAGTGATTCAGTTGGAGATGGTGCTAGTTTCAGCAGGGAGGAAGCAGCTGTTCGTGTATTTTTTAAATTGCATAATTCTTTTACAGTTTCCCAGGTACCTTTTAAATTTTTTGTATTTTTATTAAATTTGTCTCTATAATAGTTTATTTTTAAGTTTTTTACAGTCAGATTACATATATTACGGTAGTTTAAATATTGTTGTTTTAAATTTTCGTTGTCTGAATACTTTTTGGATATTTTATGCATCTTGTCTCTAATTTTAAGGCACTTAATGATACCTGGAGTAATCCAGGGCTTTAGGGGTCTTTTTCTTTTAGTGAAGGTAGTTGTGGAAGTATGTCGTATCACGAGATCTTGAATAGTTTCAGTTAGCATTTTTGCTGCAATATTTGGGTCATCCTGTGCTAGAAACGGATTCCAATCTTTTTCAGCAATAGCATTTTTCAGCGCATCATAGTCTATTTTGGTTCTAGTAGCGGAATTTAAGGTTGCAATTGTTATTTTATCAGGGTGTGAAATGCTCAGTACGATTGGAAAGTGATCTGTAATGTCCGCTTCGATTACATAGGATTGAGCATCTAGAACTAGTTTACACATGAAGTGGTCAAGGCAAGTACGTCCGTGAGTCGGGTATTCAATGGCTTTGTATAATCCGTGGGAGCCTATAATCTCTAAATAATCCCTGCCATTACTATTTGTAGTGTCAATAGTGTCAATATTAATGTCACCAGTAAGTATTACATTTTGTGTTTTGGTGAAGGCTAAAAATTTGTCCAGTGAATCTAGGAATACGTTTAAACGCTTAAAGCCATAGGGGCGGTATATTCCAATTATAGTCGTATTACTTATACTCGCCATTAAACAGTTTGCTTCGTCTAGTTCCACTTCTCGTACTGAGGCATTTATGTTATTACGAAAGTACATGATAACACCATCATTTTGATTAAAACTACGTTGGGTGTAAGACATAGCGTATCCATCGATTACAGGGGGGACTGAATCCTTGTTACACCAGCATTCTGATAGGACGATAATATCAATATCTTATCTAACCTAGTAAGAAATATAAGGAAGTTGTCAAAATTTTTATTAACGCTTCTGACATTAAAAGAGATGATGTTTAATTTAAGTTTGTCGATTTTAAAATTTTCAATTTCGTGTTTAAGATTCTTAGGATTGTTGATTAATTTACATTGAATTTTAGAGGAGTTGTCTATATCGTTTTGCAGTTGAATATTATCCATTATATTTAAATTTAAATGAAGTAAGATAGTCAGCATGTAAATTAGGCATTTCAGGCATGGTGTACTGAATAATTCTAAAAGACTGTGTCTGAACCTCTTTTTGGAATTTATGTGTATGTCTGAACTTGTACAAGTATATGAAGGTAGGCAAGATGTAACAATGGTAATAGATAACGATTTGTACACTAATGCAATAAAATCTACTTAATACTATACAATATTTAACACTTTGAACACCGTTTATGGCAATTCTCACAAAAGTTTTGATTATAACAAACATAGATGTCGGATATATAGTTACACACTCTATCAGTCATTTGTTTTGTAATTATATTAGCATAATTCATGTTTTTGCGAAACTCTCTCGCGAGGAAGTATAGCCGAGATGCAGTCGGGGTTAGATGTTCCGAGAGATATATTTCCACCTTTGATCCTTCGAAACCCATGTGCGATGAATTTAATTGTTCCGTTTTAAGCTTGAGGGAGTTCAGTTTGTGATTCTTAGCTGCCATTAAAATTCTATCCTTCTCAAGGGTGGAGAAAAATTCGGCCACTATGACCGTATTAATACGGTCTGATTTTGATGGCATTCGATACACATCGCGCAGTGTAGTGCTATTAACCCCTAGGGAGATCGAAAGCTTTTTAACTGCGTCAAACAAACTTTCCTTTGTTTCACCAGTTTGTTTTGGCACATTCCTAATTTGTATGCATGTCTTGCGTGAAATCCTTTCCAAGGTGTCACATTTATATTCAATATTAGCAATTTGCTCAGTAAATTGCTTACGCTGGGTTTCTAAATTCTGGATTGTGGATTGTAGGTCATCTAGTTTCGTGTTCACGAATTCGATAGATTTTTCAATATCAAGATTCGTTTTCAGAGTAGTATCATTCTGAGCTTTAATTTCAGCGACATGTTGTTCAATTATATCTAGACGGGCATTTTGTTGCTGTTGTATAGCAGTCATCATGTCCCGCAATTCTTCTCGAATAATTGCTCGGAAGTCTGTACTTTCGATTAGCGTACATTCGCCAGAAATTCGACGCCGTTTGTTGTCTCTTTGAGTGACATGGCCAAACTCCGTTAAATACATGGACGTAGAAGTCGATGCCAAATTATTAATGTCAGACTCTGACAGGCTTAATGATTTGTTCAAAGGTGGAGAGCGTTCCAGTGGCATTGTGTTACGTTTACGAAAACGCTACCGCTTGTGGTTTACAGCAAACAAGGTAAGTGACGTATACGCACGTTAATGTGACGTTTACTGTGAACCGACCGCAGCAGCTCGCAGAATTATAGTGGGCTCCTGTCGCTGTCCTTTTCGTACACGCGTTTATACACCTCCTGAACTTTATGCGCGCCTAGTACTTCACTGAATTTGTTTGGTAAATATTTTAATTAAATTTGTTTAAAAATTTTAAAAAAACTTGCACAAATTACACGTCTAATCACGTCCACAGCCCGGGGGGAGAGGAGTAAATACATACAACAAATGCTGTTCACAGTGTCAGTCGCACTCAGGTAGACATGAGGCGTCTAATGTGCGAGTGGATCCAAAAAGATACACATTTGGAAATTTCAGCATTGTTCATAGAACTGTAAGCATATTATGTTACTTTAAAATAATCATCATGACCACCATCACCATACCATACATAATCATATGATGAAATAAGTATTAATACAAATATACAATACTATTATTGGAACGAAGTTCCTTATGGCGCATTGCGAATTGTATTGGGGCTAGACGGATTGAATAGGCACGACACTTTTTGCCACTCGAAATCACAATGTAATAACGACTATTAAGAATGATAAAAAAACCGACCTTATCACCTTGACAATAATGTAGAATTTTGCAATTCCAAATTGTGACTGTTATGACTGTTACATATTGTGACTAGCTAGCCGGGCCTTAGGTATGCGAGCGGTGTGACGAAAGGAGCAAGCAACCCGCCCTCTCACCCCTGTCCCTACCTAAGGCGCGGCCAACTAAACACACCGGCATATTTAGCGGAACACAAAAAAAGGTCCGTAATTAAAAAAATATGGTTTTATTTTAAAATCTACTTACTACACTTCTTTTGTTATTTAAAGTTTTATTTGTTTTACTTAAAATGAGATCACATTAAGAACAGATTTTGCGAGTCAAGGCTATTTGTGAAAAATTTTACATTTTTTAACTTTTCATATAACCGGGAAAAGCGAAAATTAATATTAAAATAACAATTAATTAAATTAGAAAAATTGTGATTAATATCGCGTATTTCCTCCACGTGCTCTTATTAAAGTTTCTACCCGTCTTTGCATACTGATAATGATGTTATCGATGGTCTCCTGGGATAGTCTCCGCCATTCCTCAACTACGGCGATTCGCAGTTCACCCACGTTGGCAGGAGCTGGAATTCTGGACTTAACTTTTCTTTTCAGCAAGTCCCAAACGTGCTTTATTGGGTTGATATCCGGTGATCTCGCCGGCCACTCCATAACAGTGATATTCATATCAATAAGATAAGCTTGAGTTACCCGAGCGGTATGCGGCCGAGCATTATCCTGCATAAAAACAAAATCGTCACCGATATATGGGGCAAACGGTTACGACATTTTCTTCTAAAACTTCTCTGATATAGCGGTCTGCAGTCAGACTCCCTCTGTCAATCACTACCAAGTCTGTGCGAGCTCCCAAACAAATGCCCGCCCAAACCATTATTGATCCACCACCGTATGCAACTGTAGTTTCAAAATTTGTCTGAATGTATTGTTCTCCTTTGCGTCTGTATATTCTTTGCCTGCCGTCAATTTGATTTAAGAGAATTCTGCACTCATCACTAAACAATACCTTACTCCATTGGTCCGCGTTCCAAAGTCAATGTTCCTGAGCAAAAGTTAACCTGTTTCTACGATGATTTACCTCGAGCCTTGGAGCCTTGGCGGGCACAAATGAACCCAAACCAGCTTCTTGGAACCTTCTTCGTACCGTACGCTCACTAACGGTTACACCCCGCACTGCTTCTAACTCATGTCGGGCTTGGACGGCCGTCAAATGGGGGTTCCTACGTACACGAAGCCGAATGAAACGATCATCCCTACTCGAAGTTCGTCTTTTTCTGCCTTGTCCTGCTCTTCTCACATAAGTACCGGTATCCCTGAACCGTTGAATACTGCGATGTATCGTTGAAACTGGTCGACGAAGATATCTGGATATCACTCTGTAGGTTTGACCATTTCTTCGCATTTCGAGTGCCCTAGCAATCTCCGTTGGGGCTAAGTCAGACATAATTCAGTCCTCAACTCCAAAAAGATACGCGATTAAAAAAAACTAACAAAAAACAGTATTTCAATGAAATTTTAAATCAAACTCAGAAGGAAGAAATACTCGAAGTTCGCTCCAGATAAGGTGTATTTGAATAAAATTAAAACAATTGCATAAAATGTGATGTTAAGTTGTTTTCTTAATTTGAAAATATTTCTATTTAAATTAAATGACGTATAAACCAGCCAGCAACCTTATATGATACTGATATCAAACCCTTATTTTATGTTCCGCTAAATATGCTGGTGTGTGTATATACTTAGTTCAACTATTTGTTTTGTATAATATAATATATTATATCTATACAGATAAACAAAATTGAATTGTCTGTTTGTAATTTCAAATTAACAGCTTTTATTTTCACTTAATTCTATAATATATACTATAACTTCGTTCCATCCGGGTGTCCCTTGACACCTCTCAAGTTTTTTTTAATATATTTATAAAATATATCACTATTAATACTAGTCCCATCATCATCATCATCATTATATATTGTGTGTTAACTGTTACATCATTTTCGCTGTCAACTTAATTTTTAGGTAACCTAAGCAAAAGAAAACAAAATGTTAAGGAATACCCTGGTACCAAAAGCACTAAATGGAACTCATCAGTCTTTAATGATACACGTTTGGAAATTTTGGAATTGTTTAAGGAACTGTTGTGAAGATGTATGCGAAAGGTCTGCAAATGTTAGAGGTCTTCTTCCAAAGCTAGGTCTTATCCCTGAAAAATCACACCTTTTTTAATTTTTCTTCCATCATATAACAATACTTCAATAATTTCGACACTATTAATGTCAGCTGGATGGTAGAATGGTAATTTGTGCGTTGTTTACGAATTGGTCTCGGCATCAATTCCTGGTCAGATAAATATATTTTTGATTACTTTTAACCCCCGACGCAAAAATAGTAGTATTATAAGTTTGACGTGTCTGTCTGTCTATGTGTCTGTCCGTGGCATAGTAGCTTCCAAAGGGATGAACCGATTTTGATCTTTTTTTTCTTGTTTGCTAGCTGACATGATCGAGTGTTCTTTTGTCGAAATGGGAACTAAGCTTTTAAATTCTGCTAAAATTTAACTATTTCTCTACTCAATCTTATTTTTATGAAGTCGGTACCAGCCCAAACAAACGTGTTAATCGTTTAATAAAAAAAAATCGTTAATTTTAACACAACTACATCCTTATACAATATTGGTAGCTAGAGTACCTACATACAAACAATATTAGTAGCTCTTTAGCTAAATAGCTAAGATAGTGGACTGTATTTTTGATGGGAAATATGATTCAAGGAGGAATTTAGTGAGCCAACCTGTACGTTCTGCAGCAGGGAATGTTGTGAGGCCTCCTTTTATAGTCTTCCTTGGTTGTAACGGCTAACTTTCACACAATATTTTATCTTTGAACAAGTACGAGCGGAGTTCGGTCGCGACGCGGAGTTGTGTGGTTTTTAACTGTCACACGCGCGTACGCACACGCGCTTATTATATATTATACTAGATTATTATAGAGCTTATTATAGAGCTCACATTGGCGGGGTGCGGGAAAAACAGGACAAGGATTTGAAATATTTTTTTATTTTATTTTAATTAAAAAAAGGATTTGAAAACGTACGTTTAGCGGATTTTTAATTATGGATTCCCTCAATTATATTTTTAAAAATTTGGGACCGTCCAAATATTATAAATAACTCACGTTCAAATTGGCTGGTACCGACTTCAGAAATAAGAAGATTGAGTAGATTGTTAAATTTTAGCAGAATTTAAAAAGGGAAGTATTTCGACATTATGAATTATTTCATAGTTTTTAGTAATTTTTAAGATTGTCGTTTACTTTGGAAGTCGGCTTATTTATTTTTTTTATATTTTTTTATTTTTAACTATTGTGTACTACTTATCTACCTACAAAAATTTAATAAATCAAAATAATCTGTCGACGTAACAAATTATTATTGTTACAGTCATCTGTAGGCTTAAATGTGTCGATGTATGATCTTAATATAATAGTTTATACTCCCGAACTGTAATATTCAGCACAAAAATTAAGAATAGTGAAAAGGGATATATAACATAAACTTCAGGTAAAATTAAGGTATCCAAAACTTAAGTCGTGTCATAGGCACCAATTGCAAAACAATTTTTGTTTTCCGACTTCAAAATTAAGAAGCTTGAGTAGAGAAAAAGTTAAAATTTTGTCCGAATTTAAAAGGGGAATTATTTAGAAAATAAGTTTTATTTTATACTTTTTTTGTGCATTTTTACTTTGGAAGTCGGTTTTAATTTTTTCTTTAAAATAATAATTTTTCGCTTTTCTTTTCCTGGCAAAAATATAGCAGTAAACATTAAATATACTATAGTGATGGTGATGATCACGAATATAATTTTGGCAATAACAAAATTTCAAAGATCTTGATATCGGTGCATAAAACTCTCATGAGTAGTTATTACCTATATCATCATAATAATATTATATGTTGGTTTTTCTTGTGAAGATAGTGGTGATGATGATGATGATTGAATTATTTTTTTAATTTCCAAATGAAACTTAACAAGCTTTTTTCGGAAAGTCAACAGAAAAAGCTACCACCGGTTCAACCCTAACCCGCCGAGAAGAACCGGCGCGCGTAAAAAACCGCACGGGGCCATCTTTTAGAAAAAAGATGGAAAATTGTTCTTTTGAAAGAAATAAATATTTTACATTGTAAACTTAAGTCTATGTTAAATCTTCTCTATAAGTTCAATTTTAATATTCCTTCCAGATCCCGTAGATATAACCCTCCACTGTTAGTCCCAGTTTACAACACTAACTATAGAAGAAATTCCTTTTTGGTGCGCGCAAGTATTGCCTTCAATGCACTATGTAAAGAACTAGACTTACTCGTAGATCCCTTTGTTACTAAAGTTGCTAAACCAAGAGCGGAATTTAATAGAAATTTTTTTGATATTGATAGTTAATGTAAGTATGGTACTTGTATTATTTTTAAGTATATAGTCAAAATTTCTAAGCTCAAATTTCCATGTACTTATATCTAGGTTCATTTCTTATTGTTGTTGGTAGCTTGTGATTGTTGTTAAGTTTGTATAATTTATATTTTATTGCTATTAGTGGAAACTTATTATTGGCTTAACTCTCAACTGTCTGCTTTCTACTACTGTTGGTTCCCCGAAAAAATAAATAAAATAAAATAAATATAAAAATTAAGTCAGAAGTACATAAGTTCATAGAGGCAGACAGCCTTGCAGGGGAGCATCTTATTCCCAAAGTGTGCAATCGTTAACAAAATCATTTACTTTATAATAAGCTTTAGCACACAAACGTTCTTTGACTACTTTTTTAAATTTATTATTATAAAGGTTTTGAACGTTTTCTGGGATCCTATTGTATAGGCGTATACATTATGCTTATTTCTAGTATTTATACAATGATTATCACTTTTCTTCTTGAAATTGCTTAAGTTTTTCTAACGTTTAATAAATTATCCAAAATATACTGAGAAGCTACGGTCAGTACACCTATTTCTTTAAACTTTTCTCTCAGAGATCCAAAAGGGGACATTTTATAAATAGCACAAATTGCTCGCTTCAGCAGCACAATTGAATTTATGTCGGCAGCATTTTCCCATAAAAGTATGCTATAAGACATTCTACTATGAAAATAGTTGAAATAAGTCATGCGTGCCGTTTCTTAATCTGAAATTTCTCTAATTTTTCTGACTGCATATGCTGCAGAACTGAGTCTAGTTGCTAGGTTAGCAATATGAGGACCCATTGTAATTTACAATCTAGCACAATACCTAGGAATATAGTGGAGTCTACCAAGTTCATTTTCTCATCATTGAGTAGTAAATTGGTTTATACTTGCCTAACATTTGGCAAGCTAAACTTTAAACTTTTTGTTTTATTTGCATTTAAAAGTAAATTATTACCACTAAACCAGTTTACTATATTTGATAGAGCACTGTGTACCTCGTTGTAATTTGACTGTTGTCACGTCACTTTAAATATTAGTGAACTGTCATCGTCTAAGAGTACTATCTCATGCCTATTTTGAACTAGATAAGGCAAGTCATTTTTGTAGATGAGAAAAAGAAATTGACCTAAAATATATTCCTGTGGGACACCTAATTCTATTTTAGTCCCAGTGGACTTATTACTATTAACCTCTACCCTTTGAGTCCTATTTTAAAGATAAGAACTTAAAAGATTAAGAGCTGAGTCCCTTATGCCATAGTGGTGTAATTTTCTGACTAGTGTAGCATGGTCTACACAAACAAATGCTTTGGAAAGGTCGCAAAAAACCCCTCATGCATCCTGCGCCTCCTCCCTCGAATATACTACAAAGAAGCTCGACCTGCAATGCAACCTGCATCTGACTCGATACCTGCATGACCGACCTTTAGTAAAACTGAATTGTGTAGTATGCAATAAATTATTTGTATTATAGTGTACTGTTAGTTGATTTAAGATAATTTTTTCAAATATTTTACTAAAAGTCGATAGTATCGATATCGGTCTATAATTTACTGGGTCAGACTTAATTCCAGTTTTGAAACGAGGCTGTGGCGGACCAATTAGGGCCACGACCCTGAATTGCGCTATCGAAGTTTTCACAGCTTGGCGCTATATACACAACATCCGAAATGCATACAAGTGGGCTTCGGTCTGACCGAGCATACCACCTCGCTCGGCCGGAGATCTCCTCTTCCCACAAGGCATAACCTTACTATGCTTCATTAAGTAAGGAAATACACCACTTTTTATACAATTGTTACATAATGTATAACAGCCTCCGTGGTCTAGTGTTTTTTTTTTTTTTTTTTTTTTTCTTGTTCCCCCGACCATTAGCCAGGACAATTGTTTGCGTTGTTTTTTAATTATGGCTAGTATATTTTAATTTATTCCTATTACAAGGTCTAGTGGTTTAGAGCTTGGCTCTCGACTCCGAGGTCGTGGGTTCGATTCCCGCATTGGAACAACATAAATCTTGTTTCCAAGTTTGGTTAGGACAATGCAGGCTGATCATCTGATTGTCTGACAAGAAAGATGATCCATGCGTCGGATGGGCATGTAAAAAGTCGGACCTGCGCCTGATATCTCACCAGTCGTGTCGGTTATTCGTCCCACTGGGTTACGAGAGTAAAGGAAGAGAGAGTGCTCTTGTGTACTGCGCACACACTTGGGCACTATAAAATAACTCCTGCGTAGCTGGCCTGGTTTCAATTAAACCGGCCACCGTCACTGAAATCAGTGTGGGGGAGCTATTATACAATTGTTAAATATTAGGTCTTTACATTTGAAATTGCCGTTTTGTATGAAAAAATTTAAACGAATTTTTTTCATGTATTTTTTATTTGTATTAATCGAAGTAATCACCCATGCAATCAATGCATCTTTGCCAACGCAGTGGCAGTTTATTGATGCCCTTCTTAAAGAAATCAGCTGGACGGGAGGCAACAAATTTTGTACTGCCTCTCGGGTATTGATTTTTTTTCCTGCCAAGAAGTTATCCAAATTCTGGAAAAACTAGTAGTCTGTAGGCGCAAGGTCTTAATCTTAAATAAAGCTCTTAATCTTTTGAGTTCTTATCTTAAAAATAGGACTCAAAGGGTAGAGGTTAATAGTAATAAGTCCACTGGGACTAAAATAGAATTAGGTGTCTCACAGGAATATATTTTATCTAATCATTTTTGAATATTTTTTTAAATATATTTTAAGTCTTTCAGTATGATTTATAGATTTTTCGTTATGTAATTCGAATAATCTTTGCTTATTTTTTATAATTCCTGCAGTTAACCAGTCATTAAAATTTATTTTATTACTGTTGGGTCTGACCGTTTTTGAAGTAAATACTGAATTAAATTGTGTTCTTACTAAATAAACTATTATAAATAATAAATTATAAATAATAAATAATAAAGACTCATCTGAGGTGCTGGACTCATCCCAGTACTGAATATTTTCAGCTAATTGACTTCTAAATTTCTCTATACGTTTTTTTAATTATAGGGGTAAACACAATCTTTTCTTTCGGATTATTGTCATATTTAATATTAAATGAAGCGAGCTGTCCACAGTGATCAGAGCTAAGCATATTAATTATTTATTTTTTATAAAGAGTAATATTAGTAAAAACATTGTCAATGCAGGTAGCAGTTATATCACTTACTCTTGTTGGTTCATCAAATAAGTTAAAAAGATTATACGATTTTAACAATGATGTGAATCTAACAGTGGTGGAGTTTGAGTCTAATAAATTAATGTTAAAATAACAACTTACAATTGTTAGATGCACATATTTTTGTTAATATTTGTTCCATAATTTGTTCAAATAAATCGTATAAACCAGATAAAGGCCTGTATACGCTTACAATAATAAGATGACTCAACTCTATACAAGCTACCTCAGTTATTCGTTCTGTAGAGAGGCTCACAATATCTTTACGTTCCTTAAATTTTAAAGTCTTTCTAATTAATATCAAAGAGCCTCCTCTAATGGCTTTTTCTGTACTAAACGATTACTCTAAGTGGTATGATGGCATATGCTTGCAGTTCTTTAAACAACGCCAGAATTCCCAAACATGTATCTTTAAGGACTCAGAAGTTCTACCCAGTACTTTTGGATCCTGAGTATATATACCTTGGTGCAAAATCTTACTTTCCTTTATCTTTATTTAATATCACTGAGCCACATAGGTCGTTGAATAGGTATTTTAAAATAAAGGCCAGGTTTTATACATGACTTTTTTACAAAGTCAACCATTTTCGAGTAATCGTCCTCCAAAATGGTTTATAAGTTGGCCCCTAGCATTTCTAAACTATAGGAGATAGAAACTTGTAAGTTTCCATGCTAATAGATCATGCTTAAAACTCTTTAGGAAAATGATCGGATTATATAACGAAATCGGATACTAGGTTTTGAAGTAATTTGAAAAAAACCTATTACGCGTTGATACTTATGGAACCCTTCTTAGACATATGCTGACATGCCCAGAGCGTGTTATGCATTGTTAGGTTTTTATAATCTACACTAATATTTACAACAACTGATAGAAACTTATAATAAAAATAATAATTAGATATATCAGGGTACACCGTTTTCAACAATATACCTACTATAGTACTTAAGAGAACAAGCATTGCTCGGAGTTTTAATAGTGCGAAAAAAAATTAAAATTATTAAGTATAGATAAAGAAAGAACAAAAAATATATTCGTCTGACCGGGATTCGATCCCGAGGCCAATAGGTCAGCAACGCTAAAAGCAACGGATATCTGACATTAGATGGCGAAATTACTCATATCATATTAATATTAAACGACGAAAGAAAAAACATGACAAACAAAGATCCTCATGTCGTCGGCATATAGGTCAAGTCGGAGGTAAAATAAGTATAAACGGAATTTCAACAATAAATTCGAATGATTTTTGAGCAGAAAAAAGCGGAAGAAATGACAGTCTTCATAGCAAGAGGCGTATGCTACTGTCGGGTTCCATAGATATGAAAGAGAAAGAATGACAGGTCGCCATTTCGCGATGTTTTATCCGACTCGTCCGAATTATTTTTCATTGAAATAAATTAATCCTAACGAATATCTTATTCCAATCGAAAAATAAAAACGACAATTCCCTTCCTTTTATTATGTATTACGAAACTGTAATTAATTTTCTCATTTTTGTTCACAAATAATACATTTACAACTCCAAGAATATCAATTTTAATGGTTATTTTATGATTTTTTTTATAGAGAAAATTGACAGAAAATATGTAATATGATCAAGCTTATCTTTTTTTTTGCTGTAATAAAATGTATTCATTAACCTCAAAAAAATATTTAAGAAACCTACATATTTTTACGATGTACCGCGCTTTAAGCATTACAGCAGGTAACATTATCCCGGTCTGTCTGAGTTTTAGGCAGGTTTGAGCATGAAATACCTACGGTTTTTCTAAAAAGGAGAATGAGGCAAACAGATTGACGTATATCTTTACCTTGTCTTATGACCTTTTGTTTCTCAAAATTCTTACACGTTCAGGGCGGTCGGTCTGGCAACTGGTCAAAAGTAGGATTGCCAGACTTGCATTTTTATCAGTTTTTAGTTGGTGCGCAGCCGTGTATCAAAACACTTTTCTTGTACCTTATGACCTTTTTTACTCAAAAAATCTTCACACTGTTGGTCAATAAAAAAAAATCTGCCAGGTTTAGAACCACCAGACCAGCAGTTTTATATCAAACTTTTGGGTCTCTAGCGATCTACAGTGATCCAATGTTTGTTCGCGATGACCGTCTTCTTTAACTGACTTTCAAAAAAAGGAGGCGGTTATACGTTCGGCTGTATATATATATATATATATATATATATATATATATATATATATATATATATATATATATATATATATATAAACACACCGGCATATTTAGCGGAACACAAAAAAAAGGTCCATAATTAAAAAAATATGGTTTTCCTTTAAAATCTACTTACTACACTTCTTTTGTTATTTAAAGTTTCATTTCTTTTACTTAAAATGAGATCACATTAAGAACAGATTTTGCGAGTAAAGGCTATTTGTGAAAAATGGTACATTTTTGAACTTTTCATGTAACCGGAAAAAGTGAAAATTAATATTAAAATAACAATTAATTAAATTAGAAAAATGGTGATTAATATCGCGTATTTCCTCCACGTGCTCCTATTAAAGTTTCTACCCATCTAGGCATACTGAGAATGATGTTATCGATGGTCTCCTGGGATAGTCTCCGCCATTCCTCAACTACGGCGATTCGCAGTTCACCCACGTTGGCAGGAGCTGGAATTCTGGACTTAACTTTTCTTTTCAGCAAGTCCCTAACGTGCTCTATTGGGTTCATATCCGGTGATCTCGCCGGCCACTCCATAACAGTGATATTCATATCATTAAGATAAGCTTGAGTTACCCGAGCAGTATGCGGCCGAGCATTATCCTGCATAAAAACAAAATCGTCACCGATATATGGGGCAAACGGTACGACATTTTCTTCTAAAACTTCTCTGATATAGCGGTCTGCAGTCAGACTCCCTCTGTCAATCACTACCAAGTCTGTGCGAGCTCCCAAACAAATGCCCGCCCAAACCATTATTGATCAACCACCGTATGCAACTGTAGTTTCAAAATTTGTCTGAATGTATCATTCTCCTTTGCGTCTGTATATTCTTTGCCTGCCGTCAGTTTGATTTAAGAGAATTCTGCACTCATCACTAAACAATACCTTACTCCATTGGTCCGCGTTCCGAAGTCGATGTTCCTGAGCAAAAGTTAACCTGTTTCTACGATGATTTACCTCAAGCCTTGGAGCCTTGGCGGGCACAAATGAACCCAAACCAGCTTCTTCGAACCTTCTTCGTACCGTACGCTCACTAACGGTTACACCCCGCACTGCTTCTAACTCATGTCGGGCTTGGACGGCCATCAAACGGGGGTTCCTACGTACACGAAGCCGAATGAAACGATCATCCCTACTCGAAGTGCGTCTTTTTCTGCCTTGTCCTGCTCTTCTCACATAAGTACCGGTCTCCCTGAACCGTTGGATACTGCGATGGATCGTTGAAACTGGTCGACGAAGATCTCTGGATATCACTTTGTAGGTTTGACCATTTCTTCGCATTTCGAGTGCCCTGGCAATCTCCGTTGGGGCTAAGTCAGGTATAATTCAGTCCCCAATTCCAAAAAGATACGCGATAAAAAAAAACTAACAAAAACAGTATTCAATGAAATTTTAAATCAAACTCAGAAGGAAGAAATACTCGAAGTTCACTCCAGATAAGGTGTATTTGAATAAAATTAAAACAATTGCATAAAATGTGATGTTAAGTTGTTTTCTTAATTTGAAAATATTTCTATTTAAATTAAGTGACGTATAAACCAGCCAGCAACCTTATATGATACTGATATGAAACCTTTATTTTATGTTCCGCTAAATATGCTGGTGTGTGTATATAACATACATACATAATTATTTTTTTTCATGTTAAGGGTACCAGTACAGGGTACAATGACCAAAGGGAACTCTTCGAAATTTATATGGACACATATGTGTCTATATAAATTTCGAACAGTGATTTTGACTTTTTCTGAAGTAAACCAAGTATATGCTATCAAAAAGTATAATTTTTCATCTAGGTATACCCTGGACCCAAAAGTATTGAACAGTATTCCTGACTCCTTATAGATACATGTTTTGAGATTTCGGCCTTGTTTAAAGAACTGCTAGCATAAGCCGCTATGTCAATTAAAGTAATCATCATCATCACCAACATGTTCATCACACCATATAACATCACATTATGACGATATAACTTCTCATAATATTTTACACCGACATGGATAATATCTTTGAACATTACTCTGCCGTTTGTAGACATATTTGCAAAGTTCTATTGTTTCTGTATAGAGTATAATTCGAAATCGGTCCTTTAATCCCTAAAGTTGATTTTGAATCTATTAGCAAAATAATTTACTGTAGTGATGTATTGTAGTCTAGCGACACTGCCAAAAATTTTGGCCTAATTATTGATTGCAACCTGTCGTGGTCTGCTCATATTATTGGTATAAGCAAAAAGTTACATAATTATTTGCATACATTAAAAATACTACAAAATTTTCTTCCTCTATCCTCTACAATTCTTCTAGCACAATCCTCATTATTATTTTCATCTCCATCCATCCATTCCATCAAATTCTTGTTATGTCAACTGATAGATTACGCTGACTCCTGTTATTTGGATGTAACTGAGGAGCTCTTGTGTAAACTTGAACGTCTCCAGAATTTGTGCATACGTTTTATTTTTGGACTGCGCAAATTGGTTCATATTACCGAGTTTCGGAACAAATTACAATGGCTTCCCATCAGCCTTCGACGTAATTTTCACATTTTAACCCTGTTGTTTAGAATTCTAAAATTGTCCGACTCTCCTTCTTACCTATTTGAACGATTTTCATATACTGACCCGAGCGACAGGCCTCTGCGTACTTGTAACCCAAAAAAAAGTACTCAACGCCCCTTGGTGTAACTCAAATTTTTACGCCAACCCGTACACGGTCCGAGCTGCCCAGCTGTAGAATGCTTTACCTGAACATGTGCGGCAGACTCCAACAGTGGACACGTTCAAGACTAGGCTGAAGAATCGTTTCTTATTGTCATCAGCAACAAAATAGTATATTATTTAATCATATTATTGTTATTTATTAGGTTCATTAATTTTCGTTTAATATTCTTTTATGTAGGTATCATTATATTTATAATATGTATTTATCTTTCTCTTTTCCTTTTTCTTTTATCTTTCCAATCTGATATTATTCTTTGCTGTACTACCTGTGTCCTTCTTATTTTATTTTTCCTAAACTCTGTCTAAGGTCTGCTGGCAGAGATCTCTTTTTAGAGATAAGCTCGCCTTTGTCCATCTCTTTTGTATATTTTGTTTTATTATGTTGTGTACATGAAGAATAAATAATAAAATAATAAAGTAGTGACTTGATGATGGGATCCATGATGAATCGAGGGAACTCTTCGAAATTTATATGGACACATATAGTGATTTCGACTTTTTGTGAAGTAATTCAAGTATATGCTATCAAAAAGTAAGCTTTTGTACAAAGGTATACCCTGGATCCAAATGTACTGAACAGAACTCCTGAGTCCTTAAATATATACATGTTTGGGGATTCCCGCGTTGTTTAAAGAACTGCAAGCAAATGCCATCATACCATTTACAGTAATCATCATCACCACCATCTTCACACGAAACACCAACATTTTATTACGATGACTACTCATCAGTTTTGTGCACCGATATAAATCGTCTTTGAAATTTTGCTATCGCAAAATTCATATTCGTGATCATCATCATCACTATAATATTTTTAATGCTTACTGCTACATTTTTTCCGCCGACTACTACAATAAATAATAATAATAATTTAATATTACAGTGTCTAATCTATTACATCACTGGTGATTGTTGTAGGTCCACAGATTTGTAATACTTATTTGGGGAAATACCACGACCTCTCAGAAAACTGCCATAAAATAACGCTTGAGTTTGTTTTGCCGAGAGAGTGATAATAGCTTTTTTGCATTTTTATACTTCTTAAATTGTGTTAATAAAAATATAATAAATATAACTAAAAAGAGCAAAATTACTTGTTTGTAAACATAAAATTAAAACCGACCTCCAAAGTAAAAATGTACCAAAAAGCATGAATAAAATAATTTTCAAAATAATACCCCTTTTAAATTCGGCTAAAATTTTAACTAGTTCTCTACTCAATCTTCATAAATTTGAAGTCCAGTACCAGCGAAGTTGAACGTTAGTTATAAAATATATATATTTTTTATTTGGGATTGAACCTACACACTCTTGTAGGTCGTTAACTGTCTAATCACTAAACACACACAGGCCACAGTTCATTGACAGAATCGTTTGAATTTTAGTTCAACAAAAAAGTACCCGTTTCTTGCAGCTTGTTAAGATCTATGGCTAATATGACGACTAACGCCATCTAGTGACAACCGGGAGAAACTTGAAAGAAGCCTCTGAAACTTGAAAGAATCCTTTGGTCGCCATTACGATGACTTCAATTATTCGATCGACAGCTTCGTCATCTCCACATAAATTTTCTGTTATTACGTACCAAGTATTATTGTAATTTGTTTAAACGTCAAAATAAAGTATTCGTCTCGATAAATAAAAGCAATCATTCAAGTAAAAGCCCGATTACCTACCGCAACGCTAACATTTGATCCATCAACACCGGATGACCGTTGAAGATACCAGTGCCTCATCAATACGCCAAGATTCAGCAGCGAACGGTCAGGTCTCCATCATTTTACTACTCCTAACCCTGTCTCGAATTGTGTTAAAACCGTTCAACTTGTGTTTTCCAGTTCCCGTATTTCGAGCTTCCGATAGCCGCGCACGCCTTGTTGAATTACACGTGAGTAACCTACTTGTTCTTAAGGTTTATCAAAATGAGCGAGGAATCTAATACTAAATTAACTGTGCCATCCCGTTCTCCTAGTAAGAAAACTAAAGAGGAATATATTGCAGATTTAAAAAGACAAAGGGGAAATCTAAAGGGCCGTTTGACTCAGTTCAAAAAATTCGTTGATTTTGTAAGATTTTCACTTTGCTTTTGAAGTAAATTCAAAAGCAAAGTGAAAATCTTACAAAATTGCAAATAGAAAAATTAAAATTAAGATTGCAATCAGCTAGTGATATATTTCAAAAGTTTAACGTTGTAGAAAGCGATTTAGAGTTGTATTCTTTGGAGTCGGAATTTTCGAGTAATTTAGAATACACAGAGAACTTAGAATCATTGTATTTTAGTGCTATGGCTAGTGCTAACTGTTTAATTAAATGTGCTGAAGCTGGTGACACACAGTGTAGTAAAACAAGTGAGTCTGTTCTCTCAAACGTTAAATTACCAGAGATAAAATTACCTAGTTTCGATGGGTCGTATGATCACTGGCTGGAGATCAAAAATTCCTATATAACCATGATACATAAACGCTCAGATCTTGATTTAATACAAAAATTTCATTATTTACGTTCCTCGCTATGTGGTAGTGCGTTACAGGTAATCGGTGCACTAGAATTTACTGCTTCTAATTATGTTCGTGCATGGGAGTTACTAGAAAATAGGTTTAATAATCACAGGTTACTTATTCACAACCATGTGAAGTCGCTGTTTACCATTCCACATTTGAAACAAGAATCTGCTTCACAAATTCGAAAATTAATTGATACAATTTTAAGAAATTGATGTGCACGTAAACTTTAAACGAACCAACAGATTCTTGGGATACATTGGTTATATATTTAATTGTTACTAAGTTAGATGCTACGACGGAACGTGAGTGGGAGAACCACAAGGGTTCTTTTAGTTCTAGTCTTACACATAAGTTGACTTTAGAGGATTTGTTATCTTTCTTACGTAACCGTGCAGACATGCTCGAAATGGTGAGTGCTACAAATTCTAAGCCACATTGTAAATCGCATTTTAATGAACAAAAACATACGCAGGCTCTAAATAGTTATGTTTTGACGAGTAATAATAGTAACAAAGGTAAGTTTACCGATAAACAGCGCAACAAAGTATGTATTTTGTGTAACGATAATCATGCATTATATTCGTTTATTAGGTTTCTAAATATGCCAATTCGAGATAGAATTAATTTTGTAAATACGTAGAAGCTGTGCAGTAATTGTTTACGAGCTGGGCATTCATTAAACGATTGTTTATTCGGACCTTGTAAGCAGTGCAAGGAAAAACATAATAGTTTGCTACATTTAAATAACAGTGTTAAAGAAGGTAGCTCGCTCGGAGCCGTCGCCGGCGGCCGGGCGAAGTACCTGTCACACGACCGCGATTCATTCCATGCATCATTTATTCAATACATATATGAATAAAGCGACACACTCACGAGTTGTACTACAACAGGTTTTATTATCTACGGCATTAGTGGAGATAGCCGATTCGAATAATGATTTTCAGTTAGCTCGCGCCTTGTTGGATAATGGAAGTCAACATAGTTTTATGTCGGAGAAGCTAAGTAAACGATTAAACGCGCCTTGTATACAGTCTGCTATTAAAATTTCGGGTGTGGGAAAAAACGTCACACACTCAAATTAATTATGCGAAATATTTATACGTTCTTGTTCAAGTAATTTCAGTACTCGTTTACGGTGTGTGGTCTTGCCGCGAATAACGTCAAATTTGCCTTTGACCCACATAGATTTAGAATTTATACGTATTCCCGAAGTTATACAACTCGCAGACCCTAACTTTTATGCGCCGTCAGAAATAGATTTACTGATAGGTGCAGATACATTTTGGGATCTTTTCCATGAGGATAGAATTAGATTACCTAACGGGCCCTATTTACAAAGTTCAAAATTGGGCTGGTTAATTTCGGGACCTATTTATTCGAAAAAATCGAACTTAAATGAAACCACTTGTAATTTTACACAAAGTTTAGACGTTCAGCTCCGAAAGTCCTGGGAACTTGAGGAGGTTTCACATTCAGGAAATATTAAATCACATGATGAACAATTCTGTGAAGATATATACGTTAACACTACTAAACGTGATAAAAACGGGAGATTCTCGGTTCGAATTCCGCTAAGAGAATCAGCTGACTCATTAGGTGATTCTTATACGTTAGCGAAAAGGCGATTTTTAAGTTTAGAACGTAAACTAGAACGTTGTCCTACACTTAGACGGATATATTGTGATTTTATGCGAGAATACATTGAGTTAGGTCACATGACGTGTTTAGATAAGCATAGTGAACCTAACTATTTTTTACCTCATCATGGGATCTTTAGAGAAAGTAGTTCTACTACTAAATTATACGTTGTTTTTGATGCGAGTGCTAAAACAAGTAACCAAAAATCTTTAAACGGTATTCAGTTCACTGGTGCAGGTCACTTCAAAATGATATTTTTTCCATCTTACTACGTTTTAGGCAATATAAATACGTGGCATGTGCTGACGTAATGCAGATGTTCCGCCAGGTCCTAATCCAGTCAGATCAACGTTCACTACAGCTAATTTTGTGGAGAGATAATCCTGCAGATAATTTACACGTTTATCAGCTCAATACGGTAACATACGGAACTGCCTCAGCGCCGTACTTGAGTATGCGGTGCATAAGACAGCTAGCTCTCGAGTGTAATGATGACGTCATCAGACGCGTCATTAATGAGGATCTGTTCGTCGATGACCTCATAACCGGTCACGATAATCATAAGATTTGACTATCAATGTGTGAAAACGTCTCCAATATTTTAATGTCTGGATGCTTTCCACTCCGTAAATGGACGTTTAACTTTGATAAATGTCAAGATACATCGGATATGTTTGAAGGTGACTTGACGCAGAGTAAAACGCTCGGACTAGGGTGGTTTAATGATAGTGATGAGTTTTATTTTGATATACGAATGAGTAGTGAATTTAATTCATCAAATTTAACTAAACGTATGATACTCTCAATGGTTTCACAAATATACGATCCGCTAGGCCTTCTTGCACCGTCTATTATAATTGCTAAAATTCTATTACAAAAGCTGTGGCTTAGAAAACTAGACTGGGATACTCCGGTGATCCAGGAAATCGTTGAAGCGTGGAAAAGTTTTGTCAGCATACTAGATAGCTTAAAACAACTAAAATTGCCGCGTCATGTCAGAAATTTTACTAAGTTCACAGAATTACATATATTTACAGACGCATCGCAGGATGCCTACGGAGCGTGTGCTTATATACGTTCGTATGACGATAACTCTCAATTTAGTGTAAATTTGTTATGCGCGAAAAGTAAAGTGGCCCCTTTGAAAACAGTTACTATTCCGCGCTTAGAACTTTGCGGGGCGCTAGTAGGTGCCAAACTTTATAAGAAAATAATAGATTCCCTCAGGTTAACTTTTCATAAAGTATATTTCTGGACGGATTCAACCATCGTTATGGGATGGATACGTATGTCCAATGTATGTATGTCATCTCCTAAAAACGTTTGTCCAAAATCGTGTGTCAGAGTTGAACGAGTTGACAGAAGATTCGCCCTGGCTTCATGTAAAAGGTGAGAATAACCCCGCCGATTTATTGTCAAGGGTCAACTTTGATAATTTAATTAATTGCGAGTTGTGGTGGCACGGTCCATCGTTCTTGCATAACACAAATTTTTTTCCAGAATCAGACTTTAATGATTTGGTTGATTCTAATAATTTACCAGATTTAAAGAAAACCCGTACACTAAATCACGTTTGCTTATTAGGAATTAATTTTATAGATTTTAAAAAATATTCATCATTTCAGAAATTAAAACGCATCTTTGCTTATGTTATTCGCTTTACAAAAAATATGCGCATTAAAGGTAAATGTAAACACGACCGTCAGACCCGTTTGTTATCAGTTGAGGAGTTAGATACATCGTAGCGCATTCTTGTTAGATTCGCACAGATGCAGTCGTTCCCCAGTGTGTACCATTGTTTAGTAAATAAAATGCCTATTGAGAAGTGTATTAAAAATAAAAAAGAAATTAATCGCGTTCTAGGACTTAATGTGTTCTTAGATAAACATAAACTAATAAGAGTAGGTGGCAGGTTAGATAACTCTTTAACTTTTGATTATAATAAAAAACATCCGATTTTATTATGTTGTGGACATAATTTTACGGTGTTACTTTTTAGACATGAACACATACAATTGTTGCACGCTAGTCCACTTCTTTTGATATCTCACATACGTGAATATTGGTGGCCTCTGAGGGCAAGAAATTTAGCTAAAAAGATAGTGAATGAATGTATCACTTGCACTAGAATTAAAGGTAAGACGTTGTCTCCTATAATGGGGAATTTACCAAGCGAGCGTGTGGATCCTTGTTATCCTTTTATAAAGGTCGGTGTAAACTACGGCGGACCAGTGTTCGTACTAAATCGAAAGGGACGTGGGGCTCGTTTGTTAAAAGCGTACATTTGTTTATTCGTTTGTTTTACGACACGAGCTTGGAGCTTGTCACTAGCCTCAGTTCTAATGATTATATTTTAGCTCTAAAACGTTTTCTAAGTAGAAGAGGCAAACCTCAAGTTATATTTTCAGATAATGGTAAAACATTCGTAGGTGCTGAAAAGGAATTTCAGTTATTTTTAAATAATATTTCAAAGGAAGTAATCGACTATTCTAGTAAATACGGCATACAATTTAAATTTATACCTCGATATTCTCCTCATTTTGGTGGCCTTTGGGAGGGTGGTGTGCGATCGTGTAAATATCATCTAAGACGTATTAGGAAATGCTAATTTAACTTATGAGGAATTTTATACGGTTTTAACACAGGTCGAAGCGGTCCTCAACTCCCGTCCGCTATCTCCTATGTCCTCTGATCCTCACGAACTTCTCCATCTCACACCTGCCCACTTCCTGATCGGGCGCACGCTGACGGCCACTGTGAGCGACGACATGACGACAGTACCGGCATCCAGGCTGTCACGCTACACCAGGCTCGAACAACTTCGGCAGCACTTCTGGCAGCGCTGGTCCCGCGAGTACGTGACGGAGCTGCAGCAGAGGACGAAGTGGAAGACTAACCAGAAGGACATCGGTCTCGACACGTTGGTGCTTATCAAGGAGGATAATCAGCCGCCTCTCCGATGGAAGCTGGGTCGCATTATCCGAACATTCCCTGGCGCTGATGGGGTGTCACGCGTGGCTGATATTCGCACTGCCACTGGCGCCACTCGACGTGCATTCTCCAAAATCTGTCCATTGCCGTTACCAGAGGAGGAGAGGAAGTAAACGCTTAATACATATTTTGAAAGCTGGAGCTTCCAAGGCCGGCGATATGTTAAGATCTATGGCTAATATGACGACTAACGCCATCTAGCGACAACCGGGAGAAACTTGAAAGAAGCCTCTGAAACTTGAAAGAATCCTTTGGCTGCCATTACGATGACTTCAATTATTCGATCGACAGCTTCGTCATCTCCAAATACATTTTCTGTTATTACGTACCAAGTATTATTGTAATAATTTGTTTAAACGTCAAAATAAAGTATTCGTCTCGATAAATAAACGCATTCATTCAAGTAAAAGCTCGGATACCTACCGCAACGCTAACACAGCTATTTAAGTAATAAAAAAACTATATTATAATGCTCTAAATTTATTTTCTCAAATTTTAAGATGTATCCATTTAACATACATAGTACAATAAAAATTACAGATTTAACAATTTAGATATGGCTGTCCTCTTCTTCCTACTCTAATGATATACTGAGCACGGCGAAATGGACAAACTGGACGAACTCTTCCTCTTCCGTGAGAGGTTGACGAGCTTATCGACAACGAGGAAGGTGATTGATCTTCACTTATTATTACAATTTGAGGATCTTGTAGGTAGGATCTTGCATTAGCAGTAGCTCCAGAAGCTGCACTCGATCCGAATGAAGCAGATGCGCCCAATCCTCCTAATCCACCGTATCCTCCACCAAGATTTTGTCCGGAAGAGCTTGACGTGCTGCCAGAGCCAGCACTGGAGCCAGATGAACCTCGGCCTTGGTTGATGATGACTTGGTTGCTGCCATCAATGACGTTGTATAAGTTGTTAAGACCAGATCCAAGTGAAGATGAAGATGATGCAGCCGAAGCAGCAGCCGAGGAAGCAGCACCAGAATTGTCATAATGACCGGAGCCCAAACCGCCTAAGCCACCTGGCAGCAAGTTGCCCAGAACATTACTATAAATATTTTCGCCTAAGCCGCCAGCATTAGACAAAGCAGAGGAGGAAGCACCTGATGCAGCACCCGATCCCAGGCCGCCTGAACCGGCACCTAATCCTTGTCCGTATCCATTTGATCCCGAAGAGGCCGAAGAGCTAGAGCTTGAGGCTGATCCTTGTCCACCTTCGTTAATGATCACTGAACTGCCGGCTCCATTGTTGCGTCCAGACGCAGCTGCAGCAGCAGCAGCAGCTGCGGCGACATTTCGTTCACTGTTAGAAGCAATGTTTGCGTTTTGGAGTCCTGCATTCAGACCAATTAGAAGTGAGTCGATCATCTCACTTTGTTGAAGAGCATCGTTCGATCCTGATCCCGCAGAGCTCGATGAACTTGAAGAGCTAGAGCTCGATGATGCATCGTTCTCGTTGATCAATAGTGTATTGCCGTTGTTGTTGTTGGCAGCAGAAGCAGCGGCCGAAGCAGCAGCCAAAGCAGCGGCGGAGGCAGCGGCCTCATTGGCAGCTTCAGTAGCCCCAGACACCAAAGATCCTATTTCTTGAGCAAGTTTTCCTAAACCACCCAAGCTAGATTGTTGCAAGGAACCGAAGGGACCCAGTTGGTTGAGGCCACCAAGAGCAGCAGAGGAGGAAGCAGCAGATGCAGCACCCGATCCCAGGCCGCCTGAGCCGGCACCTAAGCCTTGTCCGTATCCATTTGATCCCGAAGAGGCCGAAGAGCTAGAGCTTGAGGCTGATCCTTGTCCACTTTCGTTAAGAATTACTGAATTGCCGGCTACATTGTTGCGTCCAGACGCAGCTGCAGCAGCAGCAGCAGCCGCGGCAGCATTTCGTGCACTGTTAGCAGCTATGTTTGCGTTTTGGAGTCCTGCATTCAGACCGATTAGAAGTGAGTCGATCTCACTTTGTTGAAGAGCATCGTTCGATCCTGATCCCGCAGAGCTCGATGAACTTGAAGAGCTAGAGCTCGATGATGCATCGTTCTCGTTGATCAATAGTGTATTGCCGTTGTTGTTGTTGGCAGCAGAAGCAGCGGCCGAAGCAGCAGCCGAAGCAGCGGCGGAGGCAGCGGCCTCATTGGCAGCTTCAGTAGCCCCAGACACCAAAGATCCTATTTCTTGAGCCAGTTTTCCTAAACCACCCAAGCTAGATTGTTGCAAGGAACCGAAGGGACCCAGTTGGTTGAGGCCACCAAGAGCAGCAGAGGAGGAAGCACCAGATGCAGCACCCGATCCCAGGCCGCCTACACCGGCACCTAAACCTTTTCCGTATCCATTTGATCCCGAAGAGGCCGAAGAGCTAGAGCTTGTGGCTGATCCTTGTCCACCTTCGTTAATGATCACTGAATTGCCGGCTCCATTGTTGCGTCCAGACGCAGCTGTAGCAGCAGCAGCAGCCTCGGCAGCATTTCGTGCACTGTTAGCAGCTATGTTTGCGTTATGGAGTCCTGCATTCAGACCGATTAGAAGTGAGTCGATCTCACTTTCTTTAAGAGCATCGTTCGATCCTGATCCCGAAGAACTCGATGAACTTGAAGAGCTAGAGCTCGATGATGCATCGTTCTCGTTGATCAATAGTGTATTGCCGTTGTTGTTGTTGGCAGCAGAAGCAGCGGCCGAAGCAGCGGCGGAGGCAGCGGCCTCATTGGCAGCTTCAGTAGCCCCAGACACCAAAGATCCTATTTCTTGAGCAAGGTTGGCTAAACCACCCAAGCTAGATTGTTGTAAGGAACCGAAGGGACTCAGTTGGTTGAGGCCACCAAGAGCAGCAGCACTCGATCCGGATGAAGCAGACGCGCCCAATCCTCCTAATCCATCGTATCCTCCACCAAAGTTTTGTCCAGAAGTGCTAGACGTGCTGCCAGAGCCAGCACTGGAGCCAGATGAACCTCGGCCTCGGTTGATGATGACTTGGTTGCTGCCATCAATGACGTTGTATCCGTTGTTAAGACCAGATCCAAGTGAAGATGAAGATGCCGCAGCCGAAGCAGCAGCCGAGGAAGCAGCACCGGAATTGTCATAATGGCCGGAGCCCAAACCGCCTAAGCCGCCTGGCAGCAAGTTGCCCAGAACATTACTATAAATATTTTCGCCTAAGCCGCCAGTATTAGACAAAGCAGAGGAGGAAGCACCAGATGCAGCACCCGATCCCAGGCCGCCTACACCGGCACCTAAACCTTGTCCGTATCCATTTGATCCCGAAGAGGCCGAAGAGCTAGAGCTTGAGGCTGATCCTTGTCCACCTTCGTTAATGATCACTGAATTGCCGGCTCCATTGTTGCCTCCAGACGCAGCTGCAGCAACAGCAGCAGCCGCGGCAGCATTTCGTGCACTGTTAGCAGCTATGTTTGCATTTTGGAGTCCTGCATTCAGACCGATTAGAAGTGAGTCGATCTCACTTTGTTGAAGAGCATCGTTCGATCCTGATCCCGCAGAGCTCGATGAACTTGAAGAGCTAGAGCTCGATGATGCATCGTTCTCGTTGATCAATAGTGTATTGCCGTTGTTGTTGTTGGCAGCAGAAGCAGCGGCCGAAGCAGCGGCGGAGGCAGCGGCCTCATTGGCAGCTTCAGTAGCCCCAGACACCAAAGATCCTATTTCTTGAGCAAGTTTTCCTAAACCGCCCAAGCTAGATTGTTGCAAGGAACCGAAAGGACCCAGTTGGTTGAGGCCACCAAGAGCAGCAGAGGAGGAAGCACCAGATGCAGCACCCGATCCCAGGCCGCCTACACCGGCACCTAAACCTTGTCCGTATCCATTTGATCCCGAAGAGGCCGAAGAGCTAGAGCTTGTGGCTGATCCTTGTCCACCTTCGTTAATGATCACTGAATTGCCGGCTCCATTGTTGCGTCCAGACGCAGCTGCAGCAGCAGCAGCAGCTGCGGCGACATTTCGTGCACTGTTAGAAGCAATGTTTGCGTTTTGGAGTCCTGCATTCAGACCAATTAGAAGTGAGTCGATCTCACGTTGTTGAAGAGCATCGTTCGATCCTGATCCCGCAGAGCTAGATGAACTTGAAGAGCTAGAGCTCGATGATGCATCGTTCTCGTTGATCAATAGTGTATTGCCGTTGTTGTAGTTGGCAGCAGAAGCAGCGGCCGAAGCAGCGGCCGAAGCAGCGGCCGAAGCAGCGGCGGAGGCAGCGGCCTCATTGGCAGCTTCAGTAGCCCCAGACACCAAAGACCCTATTTCTTGAGCAAGGTTTCCTAAGCCACCCAAGCTAGATTGTTGCAAGGAACCGAAGGAACCCAGTTGGTTGAGGCCACCAAGAGCAGCAGAGGAGGAAGCACCAGATGCAGCACCCGATCCCAGGCCGCCTGAGCCGGCACCTAAGCCTTGTCCGTATCCATTTGATCCCAAAGAGGCCGAAGAGCTAGAGCTTGAGGCTGATCCTTGTCCATTTTCGTTAAGGATCACTGAATTGCCGGCTACATTGTTGCGTCCAGACGCAGCTGCAGCAGCAGCAGCAGCCGCGGCAGCATTTCGTGCACTGTTAGCAGCAATGTTTGCATTTTGGAGTCCTGCATTCAGACCGATTAGAAGTGAGTCGATCTCACTTTCTTTAAGAGCATCGTTCGATCCTGATCCCGAAGAACTCGATGAACTTGAAGAGCTAGAGCTCGATGATGCATCGTTCTCGTTGATCAATAGTGTATTGCCGTTGTTGTTGTTGGCAGCAGAAGCAGCGGCCGAAGCAGCGGCCGAAGCAGCGGCGGAGGCAGCGGCCTCATTGGCAGCTTCAGTAGCCCCAGACACCAAAGACCCTATTTCTTGAGCAAGGTTTCCTAAGCCACCCAAGCTAGATTGTTGCAAGGAACCGAAGGAACCCAGTTGGTTGAGGCCACCAAGAGCAGCAGAGGAGGAAGAACCAGATGCAGCACCCGATCCCAGGCCGCCTGAGCCGGCACCTAAGCCTTGTCCGTATCCATTTGATCCCGAAGAGGCCGAAGAGCTAGAGCTTGAGGCTGATCCTTGTCCATTTTCGTTAAGGATCACTGAATTGCCGGCTACATTGTTGCGTCCAGACGCAGCTGCAGCAGCAGCAGCAGCCGCGGCAGCATTACGTGCACTGTTAGCAGCTATGTTTGCGTTTTGGAGTCCTGCATTCAGACCGATTAGAAGTGAGTCGATCTCACTTTGTCGAAGAGCATCGTTCGATCCTGATCCCGCAGAGCTCGATGAACTTGAAGAGCTAGAGCTCGATGATGCATCGTTCTCGTTGATCAATAGTGTATTGCCGTTGTTGTTGTTGGCAGCAGAAGCAGCGGCCGCAGCAGCGGCCGAAGCAGCGGCGGAGGCAGCGGCCTCATTGGCAGCTTCAGTAGCCCCAGACACCAAAGACCCTATTTCTTGAGCAAGGTTTCCTAAGCCACCCAAGCTAGATTGTTGCAAGGAACCGAAGGAACCCAGTTGGTTGAGGCCACCAAGAGCAGCAGAGGAGGAAGCACCAGATGCAGCACCCGATCCCAGGCCGCCTGAGCCGGCACCTAAGCCTTGTCCGTATCCATTTGATCCCGAAGAGGCCGAAGAGCTAGAGCTTGAGGCTGATCCTTGTCCATTTTCGTTAAGGATCACTGAATTGCCGGCTACATTGTTGCGTCCAGACGCAGCTGCAGCAGCAGCAGCAGCCGCGGCAGCATTACGTGCACTGTTAGCAGCTATGTTTGCGTTTTGGAGTCCTGCATTCAGACCGATTAGAAGTGAGTCGATCTCATTTTGTCGAAGAGCATCGTTCGATCCTGATCCCGCAGAGCTCGATGAACTTGAAGAGCTAGAGCTCGATGATGCATCGTTCTCGTTGATCAATAGTGTATTGCCGTTGTTGTTGTTGGCAGCAGAAGCAGCGGCCGAAGCAGCGGCCTCATTGGCAGCTTCAGTAGCCCCAGACACCAAAGATCCTATTTCTTGAGCAAGGTTGGCTAAACCACCCAAGCTAGATTGTTGTAAGGAACCGAAGGGACCCAGTTGGTTGAGGCCACCAAGAGCAGCAGCACTCGATCCGGATGAAGCAGACGCGCCCAATCCTCCTAATCCACCGTATCCTCCACCAAGGTTTTGTCCAGAAGTGCTAGACGTGCTGCCAGAGCCAGCACTGGAGCCAGATGAACCTCGGCCTCGGTTGATGATGACTTGGTTGCTGCCATCAATGACGTTGTATCCGTTGTTAAGACCAGATCCAAGTGAAGATGAAGATGCCGCAGCCGAAGCAGCAGCCGAGGAAGCAGCACCGGAATTGTCATAATGGCCGGAGCCCAAACCGCCTAAGCCGCCTGGCAGCAAGTTGCCCAGAACATTACTATAAATATTTTCGCCTAAGCCGCCAGTATTAGACAAAGCAGAGGAGGAAGCACCAGATGCAGCACCCGATCCCAGGCCGCCTACACCGGCACCTAAACCTTGTCCGTATCCATTTGATCCCGAAGAGGCCGAAGAGCTAGAGCTTGAGGCTGATCCTTGTCCACCTTCGTTAATGATCACTGAATTGCCGGCTCCATTGTTGCCTCCAGACGCAGCTGCAGCAACAGCAGCAGCCGCGGCAGCATTTCGTGCACTGTTAGCAGCTATGTTTGCGTTTTGGAGTCCTGCATTCAGACCGATTAGAAGTGAGTCGATCTCACTTTGTTGAAGAGCATCGTTCGATCCTGATCCCGCAGAGCTCGATGAACTTGAAGAGCTAGAGCTCGATGATGCATCGTTCTTGTTGATCAATAGTGTATTGCCGTTGTTGTTGTTGGCAGCAGAAGCAGCGGCCGAAGCAGCGGAGGAGGCAGCGGCCTCATTAGCAGCTTCAGTAGCCCCAGACACCAAAGATCCTATTTCTTGAGCAAGTTTTCCTAAACCACCCAAGCTAGATTGTTGCAAGGAACCGAAAGGACCCAGTTGGTTGAGGCCACCAAGAGCAGCAGAGGAGGAAGCACCAGATGCAGCACCCGATCCCAGGCCGCCTACACCGGCACCTAAACCTTGTCCGTATCCATTTGATCCCGAAGAGGCCGAATAGCTAGAGCTTGTGGCTGATCCTTGTCCACCTTCGTTAATGATCACTGAATTGCCGGCTCCATTGTTGCGTCCAGACGCAGCTGCAGCAGCAGCAGCAGCTGCGGCGACATTTCGTGCACTGTTAGAAGCTATGTTTGCGTTTTGGAGTCCTGCATTCAGACCAATTAGAAGTGAGTCGATCTCACGTTGTTGAAGAGCATCGTTCGATCCTGATCCCGCAGAGCTAGATGAACTTGAAGAGCTAGAGCTCGATGATGCATCGTTCTCGTTGATAAATAGTGTATTGCCGTTGTTGCTGTTGGCAGCAGAAGCAGCGGCCGAAGCAGCGGCGGAGGCAGCGGCCTCATTGGCAGCTTCAGTAGTCCCAGACACCAAAGATCCTATTTCTTGAGCAAGTTTTCCTAAACCACCCAAGCTAGATTGTTGCAAGGAACCGAAGGGACCCAGTTGGTTGAGGCCACCAAGAGCAGCAGAGGAGGAAGCACCAGATGCAGCACCCGATCCCAGGCCGCCTGAGCCGGCACCTAAGCCCTGTCCGTATCCATTTGATCCCGAAGAGGCCGAAGAGCTAGAGCTTGAGCCTGATCCTTGTCCATTTTCGTTAAGGATCACTGAATTGCCGGCTACATTGTTGCGTCCAGACGCAGCTGCAGCAGCAGCAGCAGCCGCGGCAGCATTACGTGCACTGTTAGCAGCTATGTTTGCGTTTTGGAGTCCTGCATTTAGACCGATTAGAAGTGAGTCGATCTCACTTTGTCGAAGAGCATCGTTCGATCCTGATCCCGCAGAGCTTGATGAACTTGAAGAGCTAGAGCTCGATGATGCATCGTTCTCGTTGATCAATAGTGTATTGCCGTTGTTGTTGTTGGCAGCAGAAGCAGCGGCCGAAGCAGCGGCCGAAGCAGCGGCGGAGGCAGCGGCCTCATTGGCAGCTTCAGTAGCCCCAGACACCAAAGACCCTATTTCTTGAGCAAGGTTTCCTAAGCCACCCAAGCTAGATTGTTGCAAGGAACCGAAGGAACCCAGTTGGTTGAGGCCACCAAGAGCAGCAGAGGAGGAAGCACCAGATGCAGCACCCGATCCCAGGCCGCCTGAGCTGGCACCTAAGCCTTGTCCGTATCCATTTGATCCCGAAGAGGCCGAAGAGCTAGAGCTTGAGGCTGATCCTTGTCCACTTTTGTTAAGAATTACTGAATTGCCGGCTACATTGTTGCGTCCAGACGCAGCTGCAGCAGCAGCAGCAGCCGCGGCAGCATTTCGTGCACTGTTAGCAGCTATGTTTGCGTTTTGGAGTCCTGCATTCAGACCGATTAGAAGTGAGTCGATCTCACTTTGTTGAAGAGCATCGTTCGATCCTGATCCCGCAGAGCTCGATGAACTTGAAGAGCTAGAGCTCGATGATGCATCGTTCTCGTTGATCAATAGTGTATTGCCGTTATTGTTGTTGGCAGCAGAAGCAGCGGCCGAAGCAGCGGCGGAGGCAGCGGCCTCATTGGCAGCTTCAGTAGCCCCAGACACCAAAGATCCTATTTCTTGAGCAAGGTTGGCTAAACCACCCAAGCTAGATTGTTGTAAGGAACCGAAGGGACCCAGTTGGTTGAGGCCACCAAGAGCAGCAGCAATCGATCCGGATGAAGCAGACGCGCCCAATCCTCCTAATCCACCGTATCCTCCACCAAGGTTTTGTCCAGAAGTGCTAGACGTGCTGCCAGAGCCAGCACTAGAGCCAGATGAACCTCGGCCTCGGTTGATGATGACTTGGTTGCTGCCATCAATAACGTTGTATCCGTTGTTAAGACCAGATCCAAGTGAAGATGAAGATGCCGCAGCCGAAGCAGCAGCCGAGGAAGCAGCACCGGAATTGTCATAATGGCCGTAGCCCAAACCGCCTAAGCCGCCTGGCAGCAAGTTGCCCAGAACATTACTATAAATATTTTCGCCTAAGCCGCCAGTATTAGACAAAGCAGAGGAGGAAGCACCAGATGCAGCACCCGATCCCAGGCCGCCTACACCGGCACCTAAACCTTGTCCGTATCCATTTGATCCCGAAGAGGCCGAAGAGCTAGAGCTTGAGGCTGATCCTTTTCCACCTTCGTTAATGATCACGGAATTGCCGGCTCCATTGTTGCGTCCAGACGCAGCTGCAGCAGCAGCAGCAGCCGCGGCAGCATTTCGTGCACTGTAAGCAGCTATGTTTGCGTTTTGGAGTCCTGCATTCAGACCGATTAGAAGTGAGTCGATCTCACTTTGTTGAAGAGCATCGTTCGATCCTGATCCCGCAGAGCTCGATGAACTTGAAGAGCTAGAGCTCGATGATGCATCGTTCTTGTTGATCAATAGTGTATTGCCGTTGTTGTTGTTGGCAGCAGAAGCAGCGGCCGAAGCAGCGGCGGAGGCAGCGGCCTCATTAGAAGCTTCAGTAGCCCCAGACACCAAAGATCCTATTTCTTGAGCAAGGTTGGCTAAACCACCCAAGCTAGATTGTTGCAAGGAACCGAAAGGACCCAGTTGGTTGAGGCCACCAAGAGCAGCAGAGGAGGAAGCACCAGATGCAGCACCCGATCCCAGGCCGCCTACACCGGCACCTAAACCTTGTCCGTATCCATTTGATCCCGAAGAGGCCGAATAGCTAGAGCTTGAGGCTGATCCTTGTCCATTTTCGTTAAGGATCACTGAATTGCCGGCTCCATTGTTGCGTCCAGACGCAGCTGCAGCAGCAGCAGCAGCCGCGGCAGCATTTCGTGCACTGTTAGCAGCTATGTTTGTGTTTTGGAGTCCTGCATTCAGACCGATTAGAAGTGAGTCGATCTCACTTTGTTGAAGAGCATCGTTCGATCCTGATCTCGCAGAGCTCGATGAACTTGAAGAGCTAGAACTCGATGATGCATCGTTCTTGTTGATCAATAGTGTATTGCCGTTGTTGTTGTTGGCAGCAGAAGCAGCGGCCGAAGCAGCGGCGGAGGCAGCGGCCTCATTAGCAGCTTCAGTAACCCCAGACACCAAAGACCCTATTTCTTGAGCAAGGTTTCCTAAGCCACCCAAGCTAGATTGTTGCAAGGAACCGAAGGAACCCAGTTGGTTGAGGCCACCAAGAGCAGCAGAGGAAAAAGCACCAGATGCAGCACCCGATCCCAGGCCGCCTACACCGGCACCTAAACCTTGTCCGTATCCATTTGATCCCGAAGAGGCCGAATAGCTAGAGCTTGAGGCTGATCCTTGTCCACCTTCGTTAATGATCACTGAATTGCCGGCTCCATTGTTGCGTCCAGACGCAGCTGCAGCAGCAGCAGCAGCCGCGGCAGCATTTCGTGCACTGTTAGCAGCTATGTTTGCGTTTTGGAGTCCTGCATTCAGATCGATTAGAAGTGAGTCGATCTCACTTTGTTGAAGAGCATCGTTCGATCTTGATCCCGCAGAGCTCGATGAACTTGAAGAGCTAGAGCTCGATGATGCATCGTTCTTGTTGATCAATAGTGTATTGCCGTTGTTGTTGTTGGCAGCAGAAGCAGCGGCCGAAGCAGCGGCGGAGGCAGCGGCCTCATTAGCAGCTTCAGTAGCCCCAGACACCAAAGATCCTATTTCTTGAGCAAGTTTTCCTAAACCACCCAAGCTAGATTGTTGCAAGGAACCGAAAGGACCCAGTTGGTTGAGGCCACCAAGAGCAGCAGAGGAGGAAGCACCAGATGCAGCACCCGATCCCAGGCCGCCTACACCGGCACCTAAACCTTGTCCGTATCCATTTGATCCCGAAGAGGCCGAATAGCTAGAGCTTGTGGCTGATCCTTGTCCACCTTCGTTAATGATCACTGAATTGCCGGCTCCATTGTTGCGTCCAGACGCAGCTGCAGCAGCAGCAGCAGCTGCGGCGACATTTCGTGCACTGTTAGAAGCTATGTTTGCGTTTTGGAGTCCTGCATTCAGACCAATTAGAAGTGAGTCGATCTCACGTTGTTGAAGAGCATCGTTCGATCCTGATCCCGCAGAGCTAGATGAACTTGAAGAGCTAGAGCTCGATGATGCATCGTTCTCGTTGATAAATAGTGTATTGCCGTTGTTGTTGTTGGCAGCAGAAGCAGCGGCCGAAGCAGTGGCGGAGGCAGCGGCCTCATTGGCAGCTTCAGTAGTCCCAGACACCAAAGATCCTATTTCTTGAGCAAGTTTTCCTAAACCACCCAAGCTAGATTGTTGCAAGGAACCGAAGGGACCCAGTTGGTTGAGGCCACCAAGAGCAGCAGAGGAGGAAGCACCAGATGCAGCACCCGATCCCAGGCCGCTTGAGCCGGCACCTAAGCCTTGTCCGTATCCATTTGATCCCGAAGAGGCCGAAGAGCTAGAGCTTGAGGCTGATCCTTGTCCATTTTCGTTAAGGATCACTGAACTGCCGGCTACATTGTTGCGTCCAGACGCAGCTGCAGCAGTAGCAGCAGCCGCGGCAGCATTACGTGCACTGTTAGCAGCTATGTTTGCGTTTTGGAGTCCTGCATTCAGACCGATTAGAAGTGAGTCGATCTCACTTTGTCGAAGAGCATCGTTCGATCCTGATCCCGCAGAGCTCGATGAACTTGAAGAGCTAGAGCTCGATGATGCATCGTTCTCGTTGATCAATAGTGTATTGCCGCTGTTGTTGTTGGCAGCAGAAGCAGCGGCCGAAGCAGCGGCCGAAGCAGCGGCGGAGGCAGCGGCCTCATTGGCAGCTTCAGTAGCCCCAGACACCAAAGACCCTATTTCTTGAGCAAGGTTTCCTAAGCCACCCAAGCTGGATTGTTGCAAGGAACCGAAGGAACCCAGTTGGTTGAGGCCACCAAGAGCAGCAGAGGAGGAAGCACCAGATGCAGCACCCGATCCTAGGCCGCCTGAGCCGGCACCTAAGCCTTGTCCGTATCCATTTGATCCCGAAGAGGCCGAAGAGCTAGAGCTTGAGGCTGATCCTTGTCCATTTTCGTTAAGGATCACTGAACTGCCGGCTCCATTGTTGCGTCCAGACGCAGCTGCAGCAGCAGCAGCAGCCGCGGCAGCATTTCGTGCACTGTTAGCAGCTGTGTTTGCGTTTTGGAGTCCTGCATTCAGACCAATTAGAAGTGAGTCGATCTCACGTTGTTGAAGAGCATCGTTCGATCCTGATCCCGCAGAGCTCGATGAACTTGAAGAGCTAGAGCTCGATGATGCATCGTTCTCGTTGATCAATAGTGTATTGCCGTTGTTGTTGTTGGCAGCAGAAACAGCGGCCGAAGCAGCGGCCGAAGCAGCGGCGGAGGCAGCGGCCTCATTGGCAGCTTCAGTAGCCCCAGACACCAAAGATCCTATTTCTTGAGCAAGTTTTCCTAAACCACCCAAGCTAGATTGTTGCAAGGAACCGAAGGGACCCAGTTGGTTGAGGCCACCAAGAGCAGCAGAGGAGGAAGCACCAGATGCAGCACCCGATCCCAGGCCGCCTGAGCCGGCACCTAAGCCTTTTCCGTATCCATTTGATCCCGAAGAGGCCGAAGAGCTAGAGCTTGAGGCTGATCCTTGTCCATTTTCGTTAAGGATCACTGAATTGCCGGCTCCATTGTTGCGTCCAGACGCAGCTGCAGCAGCAGCAGCAGCCGCGGCAGCATTTCGTGCACTGTTAGCAGCTGTGTTTGCGTTTTGGAGTCCTGCATTCAGACCAATTAGAAGTGAGTCGATCTCACGTTGTTGAAGAGCATCGTTCGATCCTGATCCCGCAGAGCTCGATGAACTTGAAGAGCTAGAGCTCGATGATGCATCGTTCTCGTTGATCAATAGTGTATTGCCGTTGTTGTTGTTGGCAGCAGAAGCAGCGGCCGAAGCAGCGGCGGAGGCAGCGGCCTCATTGGCAGCTTCAGTAGCCCCAGACACCAAAGATCCTATTTCTTGAGCAAGGTTGGCTAAACCACCCAAGCTAGATTGTTGTAAGGAACCGAAGGGACCCAGTTGGTTGAGGCCACCAGAGCAGCAGCACTCGATCCGGATGAAGCAGACGCGCCCAATCCTCCTAATCCATCGTATCCTCCACCAAGGTTTTGTCTAGAAGAGCTTGACGTGCTGCCAGAGCCAGCACTGGAGCCAGATGAACCTCGGCCTTGGTTGATGATGACTTGGTTGCTGCCATCAATGACGTTGTATCCGTTGTTAAGACCAGATCCAAGTGAAGATGAAGATGACGCAGCCGAAGCAGCAGCCGAGGAAGCAGCACCGGAATTGTCATAATGACCGGCGCCCAAACCGCCTAAGCCGCCTGGCAGCAAGTTGCCCAGAACATTACTATAAATATTTTCGCCTAAGCCGCCAGCATTAGACAAAGCAGAGGAGGAAGCACCAGATGCAGCACCCGATCCCAGCCGCCTGAGCCGGCACCCAAGCCTTGTCCGTATCCATTTGATCCCGAAGAGGCCGAAGAGCTAGAGCTTGAGGCTGATCCTTGTCCACTTTCGTTAAGGATCACTGAATTGCCGGCTCCATTGTTGCGTCCAGACGCAGCTGCAGCAGCAGCAGCAGCCGCGGCAGCATTTCGTGCACTGTTAGCAGCTATGTTTGCGTTTTGGAGTCCTGCATTCAGACCGATTAGAAGTGAGTCGATCTCACTTTGTTGAAGAGCATCGTTCGATCCTGATCCCGAAGAGTTCGATGAACTTGAAGAGCTAGAGCTCGATGATGCATCGTTCTCGTTAATCAATAGTGAATTGCCGTTGTTGTTGTTGGCAGCAGAAGCAGCGGACGAAGCGGTGGCGGAGGCAGCGTCCTCATTGGCAGCTTCAGTAGCCCCAGACACCAAAGATCCTATTTCTTGAGGAAGGTTGGCTAAACCACCCAAGCTAGATTGTTGCAAGTAACCGAATGGACCCAGTTGGTTGAGGCCACCAAGAGCCGCAGCAATTGATCCGGATAAACCAGACGCGCCCAATCCTCCTAATCCACCGTATCCTTCGCCAAGGTCTTGTCCAGAAGAGCTGGATGCGGTGGCAGAGCTGGCGCTGGAGCCAGATGTTGATGCAATTGGGTTAAGTATGACTTTGTTACCTGTGAATCCGTTATAGCCATTGTTAAGACCAGATCCAAAAGAAGACGAAGCAGCCGAAGCAGCTGACGAAGTAGCCCCGGATACCCTCTTTATTTTGTCTTCTTCTTTTATTATTCTTTTATGTCCTTCACTATCTGTTTCAACTACATACGTTACGATTTCTACGTTTGCTTCTTTGTCTTCGTCAAAGTTTGCATCGTTGTCGATTACTTCAAAGTTCGATGATGTGGTATATGTATTTCCCTCTTTGTCGTTTATTTCAGAGCTTGTATTATTCTTATTGTTCGCTAGTAAACTTATTAATTTGTCGTCATTAATTCCATTTCTATTAATAAATTTGACGATGCATGCTGGAACAAATTAAATTAAACATTATCACATTTTATAATAAATTATAATCATATTTTTAAGAGTGATCACGATAACTTAAAAATGCGCTTCTCAGGGTAAAACCTAGCTTGATCGACTTTTCTCTCCCAAAACTAGTTTTATACTTAATATCACGAACTGAAGTAAATAAATAACTACCTACATATACCTACAGTGTCTATACCAACTACCTATTCCTACAATCTACACCTACTACCGACACCTACAATCTACATATACTATCTACTCATACCTACAGCAACCCGTAGACCTTCCACCTACCCGTACAGCCTAGGTGATATGTGAAAGAGTTTTTGACACTGAGTTAGGAGTACAACAATAGGTGTTGGTGTTAGAAGTGTCAAATGTAAAAGTTTATTTGTATTATAAATGCTAAATAACTAAAAATGGTTAAAAGATGTAAAAATATTTAAACAAATTTGGGGTTGGACACCCCTTATTACTTAGGGGGTATAAAAATAGCTTATTATCTTGCCTATTCTCATGCCTATCTAATACACCTGCAAAATTTTCTTGACATCGGTCAAGCCGTTTCGGAGGATATCTAATACAAACACTGTGACAAGAATTTTTTTTATACGGTTGGTAAAATCACTTACGGATATTTTGGGCATATGATCATACTCCATATGTAAAGACGTTTAGGCAGAAAAATAATTTAAAATTTCGAAAGACAGCCTATCGCTATCCATAATACGACTATCCTTATCAATACCAACGTGATAACAGTCGATATTATGGCTCCCCAGTCACCAACTAACTCAATACCTACATAAACACTGTGTCCATTAGTATTTATATTATTTGTTATTATTTTTGTACTTAGTTATTATTTTTTTTTACCTTCAGATTTTATATTGCTAAAAGAAATTTAGTTTGTAAGAAATTTACTAACCTCATTATTTTCTTTGTAATAAATTTAAAATACGAGCGATCTGTGGATGCCTATTGTTGGCTTTTTTCGTATTCTATTAAACTGCTATTAATACTAGCTAAATATTAATCCTAGCTGTAAGCTACTAAAATAAATTAAAAAACACAAAGAATGGAGGAGAGGAGAGGTATTATTTAGATGGAAGAAAGATAATATGATTTATTTAAAACTTATATTATTCATTATTTGTACATATTGTTCATTATTAGCAGTTCTTTTTCTTGAGATTTAAACAATTTTAAGTATATCGAATTTGTTTTATCGATATAAATTGATTCCAGTCCCTTGTTACATCAAGCTCAAAGAGTTATTGAAATACTTAATAATAATAAATTGTTATACAAAAATATATTACACAAAACGCTAATATTTTCTGGCTATGTTGCAGACGGTTTATAGGAGACTTGCTTTAGGACACTAACTAGACTAAATTGGTTTTAAAACGATATCTTTATAATAATTTCAAATTTTCATCCCCTATTTTACCTTCTTAGGGGCTGAATTTTAGAAAACGCTATAATACGTAACTCATAATATTTCGTACTCAATTCATACGAAATGTCATGCAAATATGTCCAAGGAATAAAAAGTTTCATACAAAAAATTTTTCCCTATTTTACCCCCTTAGGGGTAGAATTTCGAAAAACCCTCCTTAGTGGATGCGTCATATGAAAAATACGTGTGCAAAATTTCAAATTTCTAGCCTGTTCGTTGATACTTCAGTCAATCAACTCTGCTTTTTATATATAATTATATAGATAGACAAATATATAGATTATAATTAATAATATAGGAAAAAAACTTACTTGGAGTGCACAGCACAAGATCACGAAGGTTGTGACTCTCATGTTTTTGAGAGTGGGAACCACACTGATGATTTTCATAAAATTTTGAAACCTTTTATACCAAAACTTTGAATAAGAATGACGTAAAACAAAACGTGTGTTTGAAAAAGTATTTAAATATTGACATAATTATCGATTATTATTTAGATATCTTATTTAAAACATGTGGTGTTGTTCAATTCGAAACAATAAGCACAAATTAATGAACACCCATTGTTAAAATTCGCAAAAATAATTGTTACATTTACTTATTGTATATTTAACATCATCACCCAATAAGTAAATGATAATTACAGGTACGAGTACAATTTTTGTAAGAGATTTTACCTAAGGTTAAGGTGTGTAGTTTTCAGCGTCAGCTATATTTTTTGTTGTTTCAGTTACTAGAAATATTCGTAAAGCAATTTTTTTTATATAGCAAAAATAAATTACCATTCCAAAAATTTGATTAATGCACATAATATGAAACACAACAATGAACTTGTCTCTGTCGTTCCATATAAAGTAAACAGAAACAAAACTTCCAAATGAGCTATTCGACACATATTAGGCGATTGTGAAACAGGCCCCTAATATTGTTTAGGATGTAGGCGTGGGAAGAAGGCCGAAAGACCTGGTTTAGCCTCTTGGTGTCTGTGGGAATCGGAGGGGCTTTAACCACGCGGGCACTTAGCTGGATCCGGGAATGCAGTCAGCACGTGGCGCCAGGAGCACAGCTTCCGGTAGTGTCTCTGTCGTTCACCGCGACGTAGACCGTCCAAGGGGCGGCGCAGACTGATTCCAAAACCAGTCAGTTCAGTCCGGAATAACTAGCGGCACTCAGAAATCCGGATGTGTGAAAATCAGCCACCAAGTCCATAAAAAAAACGGTGCCTTGATCCCGGAGTATAGATCCCTGGAAAATCCATAAAAACGTGTGGATAGGAGTCCCACAGTCGGCGTGATCTTAACCCCAAACGATCAAAATCACGGGCTGTGTGACCATCACAAAATAAAGGGTAAGTAAAATAATAGATGATATACAAGAATAAATAAAGCATGGATACAAATATCCTAATATTATATCAATGCAAAACGGAAAGAATGAGCACGTGGTTTGGCCAATCAAATTTTGTCAACTAATTTTACAAGGTGATAATTTACATGAAAAAATAATGTGTTTTATTACAAGCGTGATTTATGAAATAAAACTTCACAACACAGATATAAAAAAAACTTACCGTGAAAACGGGATTAAGAATATATGATACACTTGTATCCAGAAAAACTTGAATAAATGGATTCAGCAAGAGAAAGGAACTGTCATATCGCGACAGCCCTTATATATCATATTGTTTTTTTTCTTTAGCTAACAACTAGCGGTAATGCATAATCCATATGCATAAAGAAATATTGGAGATGAAGATCCAGTTAGAAACGTTTGCCAATAGATGGCGTCGTTTAGTATAAATTAGCTATTATAATTAGCAACAACAGCTAATAGATGACGCAAGAAGCGTCGTTTTTAGCTATATTAACTACGTTAAAAATGTAGCTTTGCTACAGTATGTATAGAAAAAATTGCTGGGGGAATACTAAAAACGACGATTGAATTTTCCCATAGTAACTGTTCACTGTGTTTGTGTTTAATGAATAAATAAATATTTATTCCCATTTTAACACTTACACTTCCACATTATAATTAGTATGAAAAAAAGAAAAAAAAGGAAAACAAAAAAAATGCCCAAAAAATTTTAAAATACTCGTAATATATTGAATGTTATAATATTCCCAAAAATAAGGAACTTGAGTGATGATACCCTCATCATCGCTCAAGTTATTACAGCGAAAGTCGCCGCTGTCCCTGGTCTTCTATGATTTTATCATATGACTGTGAAATATTTATAGGTGCGGTCAGTAAGTTTTAAGTAAGTTTGGTTTATTTCGGAAAATATCGGCCGGCCCCAGTAGGTTAGAATGTACATTAATGTAGGTGTAGTTTTTAGTGTTGTAATTGTAAGTGTATGAAGGTAGGTTAGTAGATTGTTAGGTGTAGATGTAGTTGAAAGTAGGTGTAGGTGTAGATATATTTATTTATATAATCTAGTTTATAATTAATACAGAAAAACGTGTGTCGGGACAGCTAGTATTTATTATTCTTTTCTTATAAATTTAATATCTGTGGCTCAGTGGTTAGCGCGTCTAAGCTCAAGCCGAAGGACACGGGTTTGAATTCCGCCGAGGGAAGAATTCCTGGTTCACGAATGTGTATTAAATATGTGCATAATATATTAAAGATCTAAAATATATTATGTAATAATAATATCATAATAATATTATAATATAATATATTTGAACCATACACATTGAATAGGAAGAATGCAAGAGATAAGCTAAACCTTAACTTTTTTGAACAATAAGCTTTGTTAAATTTAGATTTATATAAGTACTAACTTTGATTTTGAATGTTGTTGCAAGTATTATACATAAGTGTTTGCTTATTTGTACTTTTCTTTAGTCACTAATTGTGAAAACCTATAATTGGATTCGCTTTTTCTATGCCTAGACTATATTTGTAATATTTATAAGCTGTTGGTTTTCTAAAATAATAAAATAGAATAAAATATTTTTATTTCTCCCAAAGACGAGGAGCTCAAACTAAGCCTGAGCCTGTATATTGGTGCCCCCAGGCCGCCCCTCAAAAACTATTAACTTATCTATATAAACTTTTATAACCTATAAAAAAATACATTACAAAGGACACTGGATATTTTCCACGCAACAATTACGGCGGAGACCAAAGACAAAATAAGGCTAGATGTAAGCGTCATTACAGCGACAAATATCACATATCTGCAGGAGCTCCGAATTAAAATAATTATAGGAGATACAATGTGTATGAAAACCGTACAATATATTAGCATTTTAATTTGTGGTCGACACTTTTTTAAACAGCGGATCTTAAGAGCCAGCGGGGCATACGAGGCCGGCACTGAAAATTTCGGGAATCAAGGAAGTGACACAACATTACTATTTAAAAATGTATTTATTGCTTTTCGAAGTATTCTCCGCGAAATTTGATACATTTTTCCATACGATGGAACCAATCATTGAAGCAACCATTCCATTCGGAAGTTGGGGTCTCCAAAATGGCCGTTTTGTAGGCGTCCACAGCTTCTTCAGGTGATGAAAATCTCTGACCACGCAATTTATTCTTTATTTTAGGGAAAGTATAGAAATCATTAGGGCTTAGGTCGGGGCTGTACGGCGGATGGTCTAATAATTCTATGATTTCTTGCTCTAAAAACTCTTTTGTTCTGTGCGCGGTGTGAAAACTCGCATTGTCGTGATGGAGGATGATGCGGCGGTTGCAGTTCTCTTTACGGAGTTCAGAAACGACCTGTGGCAAACAAATGTTAGCATACCATTCTGCATTAACCGTTCTTTGTCCCTCAAGAGGAATAGTCGCAACATGGCCGGTTTTGGAGACAAACGTGGCCACCATTTTTTTGCAACACTCCGTGAACGAACAATTTTTGTTGGCTTTAACTCATTTTCGAACACCCAAACTCGTGACTGGTTTTTTGTTTCGGGTTCGTACGCGTATATCCAGGATTCGTCACCTGATACGATGTTGTATACAGCATTTGAGGATCCTGCGTGGAACCTTTCGAGAGTTCTGACGCACCAAGTAACGCGAGCCGCTTTTTGCTCTTCACAGAGCAAATGCGGTATCCATCGGGAAAACAACTTTTTTACACCTAATTGTTCATGCAAGATTATTTGTATTTGACCCATGGCAATGTCTAAAGTTGCCTGAATTTCGCGGTATGTCACATGTCGATCTTCCTCAATCAGCTTACGCACAGCATCAACGTTTTCTTGGGTGACTGCAGTTTTTGGACGACCTTGACGGGGATCATCACTGAGCTTGACACGTCCACGTTGAAATTCAGCAAACCAGCGATAAATTGTGGTTTTGGATGGGGCTTCATCACCAAATGCAGAAATCATCCGGTCAACACACTGTTTTTGGGGTAAACCACTTCGAAAGTCATAATAAATCATCGCTCTAGAATTTTCTCCAGTCAATTCCATTTTCTCAACGACTAAACAAGTTTGACAAGACCTTGTGACAAGACCGAGAATCTTTTTTTAAATAAATAAACGGTATTCGATTTTTAAAACCAAGGAGTTTTAAATTAAAAAGATTTTAATATGACAGGAACAGTGGAAATATTCCATTCCCGATACTTTTAGTGCAGCCCTTGTATGTAATATGTATTATTTTATAAGTATTAAATATACTTCCCGTTGTTTGGTACCTGTAACACAAGTTCTTCGGGTACTTAGCACGGGCCACGTGGACGTGGTGTGAAGCGTCCATTGATATGTATTTATTTACTCTCTTACTAATAAAAATATTTACATAGTGGGTAAGCTATACAATGTTTTGTTCTTGTCTTATACTTTGGAAAAATCGCTTGACAGACAATGTGAGTAATTCAATCAAGTTTCGAGTGTCGAGCTGTCATATTATATGACATTGACATTTGACTCGACACTCGTGTGTTCCATTTTCAACTCTATTGTATGAGAGCAGAATTTTACTTTCAATGCTCTGAATTTTCATCGGTGTTCCGGATTCGGGAGCATAATATACTCCTAGCCTAAGTCTGTGATCTCGCAATTAACTAGCCTGAACTTTACCGTCGCTTATGAGTGTATTGTGATTGTGGATACGTAGTTTACTTGTTGTAGAGCAATCCAATCGACATTTCACATGCATAATCGATACTATGTAGCTGTCTATCTGGTCCTAGCTTTCTTTAATTTGTGCCTTTAGTATCCAACTATAAAATTACAGTTATACTATAGTTATACAGCGACTATCTACTAATTATTATTATTGTCTGGCCCATGAGAACCATAGTCTGTAATAAAAAGTACCTAGTAACCACTCTTACAAGTGAAGGTCCTCTGGAAGTCCGGAACTAACATTTTTACAGAAAAAATAATTATTATTATTAATGTCCTACAAAAATCTGCCTTGGGTGCCATAATTCATTTTGGATGGATGTAAGAAACAAAACACTAGTTACATCAATATCTAATTATTTAAGAGGATTAATTAATTTCGTACTATGATAATAGGAACCATGGTCTCCAAATAGTTCCTACTGGTTCCATATCCGCTAGCTATTGTTAAAATATCAATTAAAATGTGTCGGTTGGCAATTTATGAACTTTGGCATTTATTTATTATCTTATAATTTTAATAAAGGCCTTACAATATGATACTTTTTCATAACTTTGTTGGTATAAAAACCGGTGCCTTTTGAACTTAATCGCCATAGGAATAAGGTCGAAAAGTTGTGTACCGGATTTGTTGTTGACAGTACACGAAGTGTATGATAGTGTTTTTAAAAACACATTCTTAAGTTATACAAAAAATACTGGACAAAGTGAAAAGATATAAGATAGAGCAAATATTACCTCAGGCCAAGTAAAGGTTTGTCTTAATTGGTCGTGTTTGGAGAGGCGCGCAAATATTATAACGGCATTCTTTGCTCGTAAACCCCGCCGTGTCAATTCTTAGCGTCTAATTAACGGCGGGAGATTTATCGCCTTCCACGGCAAAGTAAACCTCAACCGACGCTTGCGCACTTCGTTCAAACGTGGGATAGCCGTGCTACGGCACAAATTGACCAGGGGGTCTAAAAAAGCCACTTTAGGTGTTTCATATTATGTTTCATTTTTTCTTTCAACTCATATTATGTGCGCCATCTTACGCATTTCTATTGAAAAATGTCAAAATTGCTGTTTTCTAATATGTTGAAATCAGATGAATCGTGTAGCCATTTTACCAGTTCATGAATTTAGTATGGAAAGAAACATTATATGAAACATAATATGAAACACCTAAAGTGGCCTTTTTAGACCCCCCAGCTCACACGCTAAATACGGCCTTGCGGAAAACCAGCTTGATAATTATAATATAATAGATAGTATTAGTATTAATATAATAGATTCATCGTTCGTAAGGTAACCGGGCAGAGAGGAGTTTAAGAGATCGGTAACGGTTTTACTTCTCATATTCTGTTGCTGGTGTCCATGGGCAGCGGTAATCACTTACCATCAAATGACCTTCGGCTCATGGTCAATAGTCACGTACGCGTACTATAAATGTGTATTGATGTAATAAAAATAATTTTGCAGTTCACTTATATATTATCAGTTATTATTACACTTATTATAGTGCCTACATACTACTGCCTACCTACAATAGACAACTAGGTAGATATCAATTAGGTACAACAAAATAATCTTGTGATGCTTGCCTTTATCTATTTCTTTAACTATGTGCCCCATGTTTACCAAAAGATTGCCAACCCCTGGTTTACAGCGTTAAATTTAACCAAACTGTGCAATTTTATTGTTACGTATGTAGTAGGACTTACTGTCCTACAGGAATTAAACATTTAAACCGTCTTATTTAGGAATATAAACTAGCCTATTCCCATTATTAGATGTAAATGTTTTTACCCAATATCGAATTACTAAGTTTATGTATACAAGCAAAGCCAAAACCTAATCATTTGTACCGACCATTGACAGCCTAATCAAGAAGTAATAAAACCCCGAGCTAATTAGCATGAATCATAAATTAAAATTTAAACAATTTAAAGTAGTTATTATTACAACAGAATAGGATACCCATGAAATTAATATATTTCAAATTCAAAAGCAAGCAAAAACCCCGTCAAAATATTCGATATACTCGTACAACTAGATACAGATAAAGTTTTAAATATTTTAGGGGTACCTTTCCAAACTATACATCCCACTTTCTAGACATTGATAATAAGTAAATATACATTTTCAAATACCAAAATAACATAGGTTAAGGTAATATTAAACGGTGACATTATAGGAAATACACATTTTTAATTAAAGTAGACGTAAAGAATAATGAAACACGATAATAAGTTCAAACGCTTTATTATTACATGACTCTTTTTAATCAAAATATTGATATGCACAAGATTCTATAATCTATAACTTTTGCAATTCGTATTATATTATAAATTATCTACTATGCATTATTATTGTTTTATCAATGGCCATAAAAAAGTAAAAGGAGCGACAGGTTCATCCACTTTTTAAATTTAGAGATAGCTGACATGCTGACGGTCATAACACCAGGAGTCCCTTTTGAACGTTATAATCATTTTTTTAGTCCAACGACCAACACATGTCTTTTGTTAATAATTCCTATTCCTTGTCTTGTTTGCACGTTCATTAGTACTTATTGCTTTTTTATTATACTCTCGACAATGTTTTTTTTACAAGATTTTTATTTCGACACGATTTACGATGGCAACTTTGTTATAGCATCTGGTACTTTATAGGTCATCCCAATATATTACTAAAGCCTCTAGCCAAGTTGTCATCGCTAATTACGACGACAAGGTTCGAATACAAAAATGTATGGGATTTGACATAATATGCATCGCTAAATGACATAGCGATGCATAAGTCACTTAGCGATGCTTATTTCAAATCACGTAAGTCATATTTGTTTCCGTCGTCGTAATTAGCGATGGCAACTTGGCTCAGGTACGAAAAAAACTTGCTCGACGGCGCGATGGCTGCAGTTGTTGGCTGGTGTTTCACATGGAGCTGTTGAATCTGAAATTACATAAAAATTATGAAATTAATAAATTTTGCAAACGGAGGAGTATGAAATTTAGCGCAGTCAAAGTCAAAGTAGAAAGCTAAAATATATTTTTTATATAATGCTTAGATATACATAAAATTCTTCAAAAAAAGTTACACACACTATGTGTGTGCGTGTGTGTATAATAATAATAATATCTATGAACGCTTCACACCACGTCATCGGTCTGGCCCCGTATCAACATTTGTCGAAGGTTTTGTCCGCGTCCTGATAGAACCAGATACCCTCTATTTCCGTCAAGACCCGCGTAAGTTTCAATTGATAATTGTGGGAACAAGTTGGGTATCCAAGTTATTAGCTGTAAAGCGACTGATTGCCTAAACGGCTACGAAACTCGGACTTACCTCACTCAAGTTGGAAACAAGATAGTTCTGCAAATTGTTTGATTGTCCATCTGTTTCAGCTATTGCTATTCAAATTGAGATTGCGAGGCCCACAACAGATATTCGACAGTCCCCGCTGTGCCACCAGGAAACAAACAAATATTACATGTAACAATAAAACAGACAAATATCTAAAAAATTTGCTCATTATCATCGTTATAGTTGTAGCAATATGTATTTTTTTATTAATATCTATGGACGCTTTTCACACAACGTCAATTTGGCCGCGTGTTAAGTTAGAACTTATGTATAGGTACCAGACAACGGGACGCATATTTAATACTTTTGTTCTAAACACATATTTAAGATATTTACTATTTTAATAAATGTTGCCCGCGACTTCGTATGCGCAAAAATAAATCCCGCGGTCCCCAGTGGTCTACTCTATGTCTGTGCCAAATTTCAGCAAAATTTGTCCAGTACTTTCGGAGCCTACCTATTCAATGCAAACAAACAAGCAAACAAATCTTTCCTCTTTATTATATTAGTGTAGGTACACCATAAACGTATATATTATAGACGAGGCATGTTAGGGCAAAAACTGTCTCCACTTAAATGGCCCCACAAAAACAAGATATAACTTTTTTTTTGTATGAAGATTTGTTCTGTCAAATGTACGTCATAGCCTATATTTAGTTTTGAAATCTTTGAGATACACATATTTAATACACACGTTTGACAAAGGAACAATGAAAAGTTTTTGTTCCCTCGGCGGATTTGAACCCCCGGCTTGAGCGCCGACGTGCTTACCACTGAGCCACAGAGGATGTCATGCTAAATGACTTGGAGAGTTACTCGTAGGGCGTGTACCTACTGCATTTGGATCAATTTTTATCTGTGTAGCAGTAAGCTTGTAGTCAAAAGCAGTAATCAGTGGTAATAATACATGTTACTTATGCCCTCAGTGTCTTAAGAAATAGGGTTGGCACCCTTGCGTTAAGGCGCATCCTGTTACTTTCTTGTGACCACGAACCAAGACGGGCGCGTGCGCTACATTTACTTACCCAACCATTAAAAATATGTACTCTAAACAAAGGGCATAAGGTTGCTAACAGCGTAACAATATTTAGGTGTGGCCGCCAGTTGGCGCGTTTATGGAAATAGGTGACTTCCGCTCGTGTGTCCAGCACGCGTACTATCCGTGCGTTATGCATATGCGAGTAAGCGGATGACGGTTAAGTTTAAATAACGTAAGAAAAATAATACTAGTAACGTACTTAACGTTACTCCTAATTAATAAATTATATGACAATGACTGGTTGGATAATGTTATTGTATAGCATAGATGTAGGATCCATTTCATATTATCCTAAAAATTTATTCAAAATGTACGGCTACCGTAAGAGAGATTTTCGATTTTACGCCAACGAAATTGTTAGTTTTAGCTAGTTTTATATATTAACTGACTTTTTTTAGCGCTCTCTCTTCCTCTTTATCTATACCAAAAAGTTTTTACAGTGCTAGTCATATGGTCTTGAAAAATTATAGATGATAGCTTTTGCGCGCGGCTCCGCCCGCGTAAATATAGTATCCCTCGGGAACACTGAACTTTTTCGGTAAAGAAGTATAAGGTAGTAAAAGTAGCCTATACGTTAATCCAGAGCTGAAATTATTACCATACGAAATTTTATCTAAATCCATTTAGTCGTTTTTGCGTGAAAGAGTAACAAACATCCATGCGTTCTCACAAGCTTTCACATTTATAATAGTAGTAGGATAATATTTTTGGTGGGATTAAATTTAGCCTAAGATTCAATTCACAGCGAAGCGATACGATACGCGACATGGCGCTGCATTTTTAAGATAGCTAATCAAAATTGAACTTTATTCATTACACAATCTTCTTGTGTTTACACGTTTCATTGTACGAGTTCGAATCTAAAATGGCATTGCGCTGCACAGCGCATGTGCAGTGTATGACTGATGTCATATGAAACTTGTATCTTTTTGTGTAGTGATTTAGTAAATAAAGTTCAATTTTGAATAGCTCAATCATCAAAATGCATCGCCGCGTCACGTCTCGTATAGTCGCGGTGTGAAATGACCCTAAGTTACTCAGACCACAGAGAGGCCGATAGTTTCAGTTAGAACTGACGTCAGTTCGCCCCTTAGATTAAAAACGCCTAGATCGATAGTTTTCAAACAAACGCATCGTACAATGTGAAGCAAGTAACAGATAGATGTAGGCATAAGCATTACATACTTACGTTCGCTGACACGCACACAAACAAAACTTTAATGTTGTGGAGTGTATACAGTTTTAAGGGACAATTTCCCCGAAAGTGGGTTGCACTTAAAATTGGAATTATTGTATTTGGTTTTCTTGATATCGTGAGATGTAAAAATATAACTTATATTTAATTTTAAACCATCCAAACATTATTTGTGAACATTATTTATATTAAATGGTATTAAGGAATATATTAAGGATTATCTTAATACTGGCAATACTTTAAATTATATAGTTAAAAAAATCAGAAAATATTAAAAACTTTATCTTAGTTACAACTATTAGTTAGCCGTAAAAATTCCTAGTAAAACTTTTACAATTCACAATAGGGCAGCAAGATGGCGACATAATATGATTTTATTGTAAATGTTTTACATATTTGGCTTAATACATGTCAAGTTGTAGTACTTACGTATGAAATGTTATTTATGTCCGAAGCTTTTTTATTATTTTCCGATGCATTGTGACACCCAATAACGACACAAACCGTCATAATGTATGCACAGATGTATGCACTAGCGCTTGACCTTGACAACTGACGGGTCGTTCGAACAAACTGAGCCGATATGGCTCAGTATTATTTGCTTCACTTTTCATGCGCGTACCCGGTTTCTAGGCGTTTTAATCTAAGGTTCGGCCTGAACGGATTCGAGCCCATACACGGAAAATCTCGGTTTGCTGCGAGCTTCGGTCTAATTTTTAGGGTTCCGTAATACTTAAGGAACCCTTATAGTTCTGCTCTGTCCGTCCATTTGTCTGTCTGTCTGTCCGCTCTCCTAGCTTCTGTAATAACTTTATGTCGATAACTTTTTAAGTAATTTCACGAAAACCTATTGTTGATAGTTACGGAACCCTCCTTAGACATGTCGTGACATGCTCTTGGTTAGGTAAGCCTATTATTTTATTTATTAATTATATTTTGCTGCAACTGTAGTCACGCTAACGTCAAAACCGAATTATTGTGCCATACATTTTTCCAGTAATATGTTATGGAAATCATTTCTCTTTGTTTTTATCATAATAGTCTTTACATTTTATCAACCATAGTGGCTCTAAAGTTTTAAATACTTCAATGAACTTTCATAAATATTCTTTAGATCACGTTGCCATTTTAGGGTTCGGTACCCTAAAGGTAAAAACGGAACTCTATTACTGAGTCTTTGCTATCCGTCCGTCAGTCACCAGGTCTGTAATATCTTAACCTTCATTTACCGTGATAGCTCTTCAGTTGAAATTTTCACAAATTATGTAGGTGTAAATGCCGTTATAACAACAAATACTAAAAACAGAATAAAATAAAAATTTGAGGCTCTCATACAACAAACGTGATTTTTCTGTTTTGTACGGAAACCTTCTTGCCGATTATTCGCACATGGCCGGTTTTATTTTACACTCGAATTTTATTATCGTTCAGTCCATCTGTTCAGGACGGAATTAATATAGCCAACTTAGTTGTTTTACAAAGTTTTACTACTAAATTTAGTATTTTATTCCGTCTTTAGTAGGAATTAGTTGTTAGTAGTGGTTTTGTAAAATATCCAGACAGTAATCATAATAATATGCAAAATTGCCTGCTACTATGTGCTATTATGACACCTTATCATGATACCACATAGTAGCACGCGTCCGTTAATTTCTATATACGGAATATTTCCTACTATATTTTTTTATTTAACGGTAAAATTATCATATTTTCAATATATTAAAACTGAAAATGCAGTGGTTTAAGTGTTTTTTAGGGATTCCTAAGTTTCGTAGATTTTTTATAGTTTTCGGTACTCTTTTAGTAGTTTTTACTGTAAAACGACTCGATTTTAGTAGTTTCGCAAAAACAGAGTTGGCAACACTGGAACGAATCGCTTCAGTCCATCCGGCCGACTAATGCGATCTCGAAATTACACACGATACGATTTTGTATCCGTTCAGGCCGAACTGTAGAAAAACCGGACCATATATGTGACCCCTTAGACACTTGTGTACACAAAAAATATTATTACAATTATAGTATAATTTTTACATTTAAGCTTTAATTTTGGAATTCAACTCATTGTCTCATATTAAATCTATTTGCTTTATGTTGATGATCGTCATGATTATAATTATCGTTTTATTAATCTCTAGTGGTCACTAGTAGAAGAACCACCAAAAGGCTCACAACTACAGTGGAATGTCAGGCTATGATGAAAAAATAAAAACCGGCCAAGTGCGATTCGGACTCGCACGAACGGCAAAAAATCACATTTGTTATATGGGAGCCGCACTTAAATATTTAATATTATTCTGTTTTTACCGTCTGTTTATTTGTTGTTATAACAACAAATAAAGAGACAGACGGCAATAGAAATTTCCAAATGGCCTGGTATCAGACAGACAGACGGACGGACAGCGGGGTCATAGTACCTAATCGGGTCCCGTTTTTACCCTTTTGGGACGGATCTCTAAGGTTTATTGGTATGCTTGTAAATATCATTTCTGATGTTTTCTCCGTTTGTTTTTTTTTTTATTATAGCACAAAATCTATGAATTTATTTTATACCAGGTCATGTATTATTGTGATTTTTGACCTATTCAAAACAAAATGAATCGATATTTGTAAGCCCTACGTGAGTTACAATGTTGAAGTTGTACTTGAGTATAGAATATACAAATTATAATTATACTTGAGTTTTGAATAAATAATTTTAAAAAAATAGTTTGGCTTACCTATGTCAATGAGCGACAACGTAAGATACTCAGTCGCTCAGCTGTTGTGACTTATTTAAAAATACGTTAAAAGTTGGGCGCAGACCGAGACGGGCACGGGCCCTTACGCGAGACTTATTGTTAAGGAGGTCCCATATAGGTGTCGCAAACCTTTTCCTATAAATTTTGTTAAAAATAAATAATTATAAAGCTACGATGATGCAAATACGTATAAGTTTAGTATATTTTACAAAATTAATTCTAAATAATCACTAGAATATTATGCATATGACAAGAAAAGAAAACGAGACGCTTCAACTATTGCGATTTGAACATAACTGCACGTAACAATAAATTGAAATTATAGCATCATATCAAAATATTATGCTACGTTATCATTTCATACCATTTTTTCGGAATAATCTAAAGTATATAATAATGTAAGCAGTAACTAGTGCTGTCTTTTATATTTTAGTACCTCTGTGCTATTCTAAACTACATACACTATTAAATTTTTACTGATTTGTTGATATCTTACGCCGTTCTGGAATGGATTACTGTGACCACTAACATGTATTTGAAAAACCGGCCAAATGCGAGTCGGACTTGCGCACGTAAGGCTCTGTACCAATATACCAATATTTTACATGTTTACTTATTATTTCGTTATTTTGCACGAAGTTTTCCAAGTAAGGGTATTTAGTTTCACAAGTTAGGCATCTATAACTCCTAAACTAACAGTTACATAACCCGTATATTTTTCCTTTAAAGTTCATCACATGGACTACCATCATGATTTTCAGATTTTTTGAGCCAGCAGTTTAGCTTTTAGAAGGAGGGGCGACAATAAATAACAAAAAATCCGATTTAAAGTTGAATATCTCGCATACAGAATAAAATAAAAAATAAATAAAACGGAACTCTAAAAATGGAAAATAATAAAAGAATTGCGTTATAATTAACTATAGTACGTTATTCATGGCATAATCATATTTAGGTAAATGAAAAGTAATTTAATGATAGTAAAATATAATTAAAATAATATGTCGAACTAGCTTTTGCCCTCGGCTTCGCCCGCGCGTACGTACTTAGTGTTTTTTTGGGATAAACCCATGTGCTAATCCAGTACCTAAACTACTACCATTCCAAATTTTATCAAAATCCGTTAAGTAGTTTATGCGTAAAAGTGTTACAAACATCCTATCCATCCAGTAAGGATTAAGTGTGCCTAAGGTTTAGTATTTCTGTACGACGCGACGCGTGCTCCGTTGTGACCGTTAAAAATAAGCCACCGTGCAATACTTCCTAGCACAGGGACGAATTCTAATTTATGAAGGAATTTTTATTACCTTGTAGCTCCAATGATAGTGATTCACTACTTGTTGTCACTACAACATACTTCATTTTAACGATAATTATTATAAGTATTTTTTCATAAAATACCTAAAGGCACCTACTTAATACTTGGGATGTCTTATACTTTAAACGAGGCAATCTTGTATATATATAATGGTAATCTCGAAAACGGCTGCAAGAACTACCATAAAATTTTGTATGCAGGGAGTACCACTAGTACAAAATGATTAGTCATTACAATGCGCCGATCAAGTATTTGTTCATTGATTAGGTATTATTATTTTTTTTTTTTTTTATTATATAGTTACAGTCCGTCCCTGTCGACATTGTCGCCTTTTATGAACCAACAACAATATGAACGCAAAGAAAGCTCACCCTTCTAAATAAACATATATTTTTTACTTTAGTTCCAATATCAGTAGGAATATCAGCATTTGTGCTTAGTAAACACAAGAACTATTTTTGAATGTAAAATAAAATTGCTACAAGCACCTACCTACTAAACTTTTAGCCTATCTAATGAAAATAATGCTAGTAAGTAATAATGCTAGTAAGTAATAATGCTAGTAAGTAAAAATAGTTTTGGTCTTTGCCTTTTTGTAATAATGAAATAATATGTTTTTACGATTTTTGTTTATAGGATTAAGATATTTTAATATTCAGAAGTTATAATAAAATTTTTGGATATTCATTTTCTCAATCCTTGCAATTCACAGAAATCCATTCATAGAAAAAAAATGCCATGTTGTACTATTTCTTAATATAAATAAACAAATTAGCAAATAAATCGCCCCTCCACTAACACCTTTATCACAAAATTAACGATGGGGATCGAAGGGCCCAACGTCTTTCGCCCCCAAGACGTTTGAGTTCCTTGTGGGACGCCGGGTGTGCGGGTCATACTTCCCGCGAACAAAAATACAAGCCTTTAAAAAAACCACTTATTTTTTTTTTCATCCAAATTTGTGTTTAGTGCAATAGTGCAGTGTAACTAAAGTCTGATGTGCCTGTGATACTAGTTAATATTTATATACCGGAATTTTGGATCTTATTGGTAAGTATTTAAAGGCGACTAGTTGCATGATAATTAGATTACATGTAAAAATTTAATTTGCTCTTCGCCTCACACCTTTAAAACTTGTTATTTAAATCAGCTGACGAGAGGATCATATTTTTTCGGTTAATGCTGTACCTACTAATATTCTAGGTTCCTACTATTATAAATAAATAAGATTTAAACGTTATAACTTATTATTCAAATAAAAAAAATTGATTTAAGGGATGAGTACTTTATTTCCCACATTGGTTTATATATGTTGTTTCTTAAAACTCTATACAATTTATTCTATATGTACCTAATAAATAAGAATAGATCAAAATCTTTATTCAATTTTAAATTCGTTTCTTGACCGTGAATTGTGAGAATTGATAAGACTCACAATTCGTTATCATAAAATACGTTTACAAAAAACTCAATAATAAATGCAATCGAGTACAACGTATCATTGTGTAAAAAAGTGTTGACGAAAACAGCCCAATTAATAAAATATAAAATTAAAAGCACCATTATCCGGCGGCCTTGACCGTCCGTAATAACCGGGTGCATTAACCCGGCACGATCAATAACTCATTACTCTTTTATTTCGTTTAACGTTTAAAAATATCGCGTTTTTTCGCGTTTCGCGCCGACCGCTCCAATTATTGGGTGAAGGTTGTATTGCGAGCCAATTATGACGTCACAGCCCGCGTGACATAGTGTTGCCGTATTATAATTCCAAAATACCTCACCATATTATGGTAAAGTGTAATTTTGGTGCTATAAAAATAAGCGTATTGATTAACATTTTATATGAGATTAATATTATTAGACGTTAAAAATATAATGTGGTTTTCTATTTTAGTAAAAAAAACTGATATTATTGTGAAGTAATAAACAGTAAATTTTTATTTTAGGTGAATTAACGGTGCTGGTAATACATATTGAACTTTTTATTAAAGATAATATTATAAAACCATAAGATTATATTAAATATGTATATGAATCCAATTACACTAAATCTTAAGTTGCGAAAACATGAAAATTACGTACTAAAAAATATTTTAATATTTAAGTATATTTTTTTGTGCATTTAAATAAATAAATAAAAGTTTATACAAAGTTTCTGATTTTGTTGGAGCACATTGTAGCTGGCAACCCCATGGGTGACGTAGTGTCCGTAGACCGTATTACGCGTATTAATGTATTTTTATTTATGTTTCGCTCGCAATGAGAGTTTTTTTTTGCCAATGAACTGAATTCAGTTACGAGAGCGGATACGAAAGCGACAGCGCCACGGTGAAGGTTGTACCTACTCATTCCACCTGATAATGTAAATAAAGAGTTTTCCAACATTTTACTACTTTTTTTATATTTGTGGCAACACAGATTTAGGTAGTAGTAGCATAGGAGGGGTTGAATAGAGAATTCAATCACCACCTATATGACACTATATAATTATATTGCCAAATTGTATTCACTAAGAAAGGAGTTACTGAAGAAATTTAAGTTTAATACCTGTTTGTTATTTGGGTTTATATATTCAGTATAAGTTATGAAGGGGCTGGCATGCCTTGAATGGTAAAAGCCTCCTAAATAAAATAAAGAAAATAAACACGTTGGTACTAAGAAACGCTACGGGTTTTACAAGAGTTCCTGCATCTATTCAGTCCAAAAATGTCCTACGGAATTCTTAAACGTTACTCAAAGTAGGAGCCCTCTAAATCTTAGGCTGACACTGAATGACAAGATCAGCATGTGACATGAGACTTAATTTAAGCAGCGTTTGAGTATTTGGCCGTTGGTCTCTTAGCTAACTATTGGAAATAGCCTCCGTGGTCCAGTGGTTTAGAGCTTGGCTCTCGACTCGGAGGTCGTGGGTTCGAATCCCGCATTAGAACAACAAAAAATATTATCTCCTGATGCAGACTGATCACCTGATTGTCTGACAAGAAAGGTGATCCATGCATCGGATGCTCGCCAGCCGTGTCGGCCATCCGTCCCACTGGGTTTTGAAAGTAAAGAAAGAGAGAGTACTCTTGTGTACTGCGCACACTTAGGCACTATAAAAAATAACTCCTGCGAAGCTGGCCTGCTTTCAATGAAACCTGCCACCGTCACCGAAATCGGTGTGGGGAGCTATTATTATTATTTTGACTATTGGAATTGACCTTAATAGTAGTCGAGATTATAATTAACACCGTCAGTACCGAGTGTGTCGTGGACCGCAAGGAACTGTCAGCCGGAGATTTACGGCAAAGGGGACGGAGGGCTAGGGCGTGTTCTCTAAATTGAAAGTTCACTATAAATAAGCAAAGCTGACCACTGGACCGACGTGATTTATTCCAGTTAAACTAATATTGAAGGCAATTGAAGGAAAATCGTCTAGTTTCTGAATAAGCGGCAATTCACACCATGCATCAGCTTTAAAATACCTATTCAAAATCGAACTTTATTCAATACACAAGACGATACACGTTTCATTGTACGAGTTCGAAGATCAAGTTGCACCACACTGCACAGCGCATGTGCAGTGAATGACTGCTGATGTCATTTGAAACGCGTATCTTTTTGTATACTAAATAAAGTTCAATTTTAAATAGCTATTTAAAATCGCAGCGCCGCGTTGCGTCGCATATCGTCGCGGCATGAACTGACCCTTAAAGTAATAGCATAGTATTCTTATGAACAAGAGTGTGCATTACATACTGATGTGAAATGTCTTCGTTATACGAAACAAAACGACATTGCTTCATGTTTTACACGACAATCAACAATTATTCTAAAATTAGTCTCTACGTTTTTGATTTTTACAGAAAAGTAATCAAAAATGTTGAGTCAATGTGTAAACAATGGTCATCCATAGACTGCTAAAACACCAAAGGAATTAAAATGCGTTTTAGATTATAAAATAATAATAAAAAATATAATTAATAACAATTATAAGTGCGTTTTAAATTATAAAGTAATAATATAAATTATAATTAGTAACACCGATCATATTAAAAGTTACAAAATATTTTAGCGCAGGTTTTAATTATAGCAGCCAAATATCGGCGTGTATGGTGTATGTTTTGTTTCAATTCCGCTAATGACACGCGCCAACGATTCCACCGTGCATGCTCGTATATCTACGTATAACACGACCAAAATATATAATGCATGGAATCTATGGAACTGGCAAAACATGGGTTTGACAAAAACATTAATGTATCGTGTGTGTACAATGTACATAGTAAAAGTCTACGTTTTATAGTTTGTATATTACTGCGACATATAAATAAGTTTATCATATATATGTATATATATACAGCTAGCTATATATATATATATATATATACAGCTAGTATTATACATATATAATACTAGCTGTTTGTATACTATCGAGTATCCCGCGGGAACACTGTACTTTTCCGGGATAAAAAATAGCCTTTGTTTTAATCCAGAGTCTAAACTACTACCATACCAAATTTCAACAAAATCCGTTCAGTAGTTTTCGCGTTAAAGCGTAACAAACAAACTTACATTCACATTTATAATATTACTAGGGATTGGTAGGAAGAGTCTAGTAAAATACTCCGTAATCAGTAATGTTCGTAAATGTTTATGACGTGTATGTTTGGAGGATAGCGGTTGGGCAGTCTACTGTCCAGGCATGATGGACGCGACTGCAGGATCCTGGACTAGGAGAGATTTACGAACTGGACTCATTAGTTATCATTTTAATCAGTAGCATCAGATCTGTAATTGTCTCGTCGTCGTCACATCTCTACATTTTTGTGATTTTTGGTGATATTTTGAGATACATGTATCATTTGTAGAATTATAATCCTCAACATTTCTACGCTTAATGTCAATTTACACCAAAAACTAAACGATTTACGATACGCGACAAAACGCTGAATTTATACGACAGTTATTCAAAATTAAACGTTATTCATTACACAAGAAGGTACACATTTTATTGTACGAGTTCGAATGTCAGGTTGCACCGCGCTGCACCGCGCATGTCCAGTGATGTCAAATGAAACGTGTATCTTATTGAATAGTAAATAAAGTTCAATTTTCAGTAGCTATCTGAAAAATGCAGCGCCGCATAGCTTCGCGTATCGTCGCGGTATGAACTAACCCTTAAATTAAATGTAAAAACATAACCTGATGTTAATATAATAAAATTAAATTGTATGTTTATAATTAGTATTTACATCATAAACTATTCACTCTACATAATATAGAGCCAAGAAAAATTTAATTTACAACTGGTATTTTAATCTCTTTGAAAAATACTTTAATCACAAAATATAATAAGTCCAAGGCAATAAACACCAATAAAAGCCTTCTTGCTTCTTTAGATTCAAAAATCGTTTGGTACGAAAGAACCACAATCCTTTTGAACGTTCTTTGTGAAAGTTATTTCGTTACAAGACCACTTGTTAGACTTATTACGGGGATTACTGGCCCTTCTAGACTCATTCTTTGTCTACAAAGGGTAGCGTCTTAGTTGGGAATCTTTCGCTTCATTATAAACTGTAAGTATATTCTCTTTTATCAGCTTATTTTGATTTTTAAATGCGGCCTGTGCCTGCTGAGCATTTTAGTTTTCATCAAGCCTTTCCTATCCTATCTTAGCCGTAGCAATAAGTAGTTTAAGGGTTAACTCACTCCGAAACGTGATGCGGTGCTGTAATTTTAAAATAGTGATTCAAAATTGAACTTTATTCAGTGCACTAAAAGATATACTTTTCATTCCAAGAGAGGCGCCGCGCCGGGCTATGCAAGGCGGTGTAGTTCAAACTCTTGCAATTAAACGTGTATCTTCTTGTGTAGTGAATAAAGTTTAATTTTGAATTGCAATCTTTAAAATGCAGCGCCGCGACGTGTATCGTCCCGTTTCGGCGTTAACCAACACTAATTTCTAAAGAAAGTATTTTTGTAAATGCGATGACAATGACCATAAATAATAATTGCTACACTTTAACACGGGTATCATCACCGCTAGAATAAAATGTCCGTAATTCTTAATGTTTTTCGGTTACCGTCACACTTAATCTTGTTTTATTATGTCTTTACATGAACGCACCATAAAAACGAAATTTGTTTCCCGAGCACCGGTCTCACAGAACTCATAAACGGACTTAGATTTATCCCAACATTATAAGATAACAATGCTCCGTAACACAACACATCAAAAAGGCGATTCCAAAGCAAAATATGCGAGAATCCACGGTGAAAATAAAAAAGTCGCCACCAACATTCCTTGATTTGCAACTTACGACTGTATTCTACGGTAACAGGACTCAAATTAGTAATACGTATATTTAACTTCAGACTTCGTAGCAGGGGAGAGGTTAAACTTTTTATCTATCGGTGACATTCAAATCTTAACTCGTATCAAATAAATCTAAACCTTTTGTTGTTGACATAGAGTTTATTGTATATAGGCGATTTCAGTCCACGAAATAAAAAACCCATATTCAAAGTTGTTGGAAATTAAAGGTACGTCAGTAAAACCGAAGTTAGCTTCTTGCGTTTCGTCCAGGGTTGGCAATCTGTAAGACCCGATTGTGACTGTACTTAGTTTTAACTTCTAACTACTTTTGTCTATGAACTTCTCAATAAACACTTTCTACAACTTTTTTTAATAGGAATTATGTTTTTTTAAGTAAGTATCGAACTCTGCTACGCTCTCAAGTCTCAACCAAAAACATATAAACGTATTTTTGATCTACTACTCTTTACTTGATTATAAATATTGTGACTTCGCCTGACCTTAACCTGATAATACGTACCTATTAAAAGCGGCAAAGTGCGAGTAGGACTCGCGCATGAAGGATTCCGTACAAAACGGCAAAAAAATCACGTTTTCGGCTGAGACTATATGCTCCAGAACTCGGAACGCCGGTGAAAATTCAGAGCACTAAAAATAGAACTCTGCGCTAATACAATAGAGTTGAAAATTGAAGTTTCGAGCGTCGAGCTGTGATATATGACATTGACATTTGACTCGACACTAGTGTGTTCAATTTTCAACTCTATTGTATTTGCGCAGAGTTCTATTTTCAGTGCTCTGAATTTTCACCATCATTCCGGATTCTGAAGCGTATAGTCCCCACCTAATGTTATGTTTTTATTATTCTATGTTTTTATTATTTGTTGTTGCGGCAACATAAATACATCATCTGTGTACATCATCAAAATTTCAAGTAGCTATAACGGTTAAAGGAGATATATTCTGGTGACAGACGGATGGATAGACGGACAGACAAACAGCGAGTAATAGAGTCCCAATTTTATCCTCTGGATACGGAACCCTAAAAAGATTTAGAAAGGATAGAAGAATAAAAGAAAGAAGAAGATAGAAGGAGATATAGAGACAACCCTAATAACAATATAAGGTGAGAGGCCCGAAGGTGATGTTTTACAGCTAAAAATAAATATACTCATAAACTAAAAGGACAAATGGTTACATTTTAGTGTTTTTGTATTAGCCGCTATTTGTATTAAAAAATAAAATGTCTACTTATGTAGTACTATAATAATTAATAACTCAAAATAATTGTAAAATATGTATGTACTTAGGAGTGCTTACATTAGGTTATGAATTTAGTTAATAATGTTGAATAAAAAAGGTTTATTACTTTTTTTTTAAGTTTTTTCGGCGGTTTTAAATTCTATGTTAAAAAGTTATTATTGTACGCCTCTATCAATGTTCCCGTACGCCACAGGGGCGACACTCTCTTCAAATGACAGCTCGAGCACCGGCGAATGTTAGCAATGTTGACGCAAGTCTAAGGTTGACACCGAAATTATTTTAAACGTCGCGTTAAACAAATCTATCATAAATATTATGAATTTATATTATAAATAATGTCAAGACACGAAACGACCAGCGGCCAGCCCGGTGAACGAAAGTCCTGGCTGGACAAGACTCACGCCCCGCACGCCTCCGCATTCGCCCAGCCACGCGCACGCAGCCGCGAACTGTCATTCGTGTAAGTCGGTGGAGTGACGATCCTTTACGTTAGTTAATATTTATTATTTGCCTACGTACCATCTTGAACTAACTGACACTATCTAATTATTTTCATTAGCTACTAATGTTAAGCGTGGAAGAGGCGAACAAATAAGTACATCGATTCTAATTATTATTATAAAAAGATAAAGTTACCTAGCATTTTAGTCCTGACATTATGATAGTGATATTGATATGATAGTTCATTTGTCTAAGTGAGCGATCAGTGCAAATTTCAAAATGGCTTCAATTTAGACATTTGCACTGATGCGTCACAGCAAACTTAACGTGAATGAACTATTATGTTGTGCGCTGTAGAGGCAAATAAGTAGATCGATTTAGCCGGTAAGTCAATCCGGGGCAGATAGGGCGAGACGTTAACGAGGCATTTTGTACAGGGGATACAGGGGAACACTTTACGAGCCACGAAATATCATCTTCTCCACGAAGCAATACTCGCAGTAAGGTGGCAAAATTAGAAACGCTTTGGCGGTGACTTAGCGCGCGTACTACAATCACTTCACTCCACGGAAAGTGTAATTTTTTTACTAGCAGTAATATTGTTTCTTCCGGACTATTGTCAAAATCTAATAAATAATGTAAAACTATGAACTAATCTGTTCAGAAATTAACTTAATTGCTTAATTTAAAATGATTAGCTTTTACATCAAGTTCAAAAATGGTTGTCATTTTATGCTAAAACACAATGTGGACTAGAGTCTAGCAAAAAAAAGTTGAACCTGGGTTATTTGCAAACTTTTAGTTTCTTTTATTTTCAAAGTAAATTTGATATAACAAAAAAAAATTACATAAATTCAGTGGTTTTTGCTTGGAAGAGTAAAAAACATTTATTTCACATTTTATTTATCATGTTAGTACTAATTAATTAATTAACAAATAACTCAGCTAGAAAACTCAACTAGAATGTTGCCACCTTTAGATTTTTAATTTGCCGCCATTCCTCAGGTTCAACTTTCGTTTACCAGACTCTAGGATGCCAATCTTTATTGATATTTATTTTAGATTTTTTTACAATCGCTTTTTAAGACAAACTGTCAATTTGTGCTATGGCATAACTAAAGTACAGCTCAATATACAGATGGCTCTAGGTGTACAAATTTTTATATTTCTATTCTTTACGAAGTGATGTTTATAGGCACGATAAGAGTATTTTTGGATTAAATAAAATATGATGAATGAAGTTCCACTTTTGCCACGAGTACAAGAGTACACGACATGTTTTTTCTTACTTTTAAATTAGTATCAAATACTTACACCGTAACGAACTATCATCCTCGGTATGAAAGAATCTCACGTTAGCGCGGCACATTTAAAACAAGTAATGTTAAAAGTTTACGTCGGTGTTAAGTCGGTTGAGGTGGCGCCCTAAAACGTTATTACATTGTTCTTTTATGGGCCATCCCTGGTGTATTCACAATCCTATTATATAAACAACATTACTGTTTTTGTATTCGGAAATCAATGGTCTTGTAGTAAAATGTACTTTTTATACAAGAAAATTAATAATTAAAACTTAAAAAATGAAATTTATAAAATATGAACAAAGAACGTTCCGTACGATACTATGGGGTACATTGAATTAAATAGTTAGATATCTTTTTTATGTTAGCATATAGGTAAATAGTTTTTGACGTGATAACGTCTTATAAATCGATGGAGCCGGCTGCACGCACGAAAAAACATGACTCATGCGTTACCTGTTACCCGTTATCGTTACCAAGTACCGTTACCAAGTACCAGCGGTACCTCGCATTGCCTTTACCTTATTATTATTATTGTTGTTGTTGTTGTTGTTGTTGTTGACGTTGTCACATTCAACTATCGTCAGTAAACCGACTTTACAGACAACCGGTATTTTTTTTCATATCTTATCTTTAAATTATAATCTATATTATTATTACACTTATATATAATCTATATAATAAATTATAATAAAAACAAAAAATCATAAACGAAGACCCAACCACGCAATAAATGCGAAATAAAATAAAAATTATCCAAAACGATTGAAAAGTCTACTTATATTATTAAAAATCATTATGAAACCAAAAGCAGTTTCGAGCCAAATAAATAATATTTAGGTAACTAAACGTTTTATAGATTTAAGTGAAAAATAGTGCTCAGTTATCAAAATCCTTGTAATGACTAAAACAAATTAAATGAAACAGGCAAAAGCTTTATACTCGTAAAACTACGGCAAGTTTGTGGCGACGCGACGCGCGGATGTTGACTACAATGAAGCAAAATATAAGACCAAATGTACCTTGTAGCGCCATCTACATTTAAATGCATGTAATTAGATATTTAATTATTTCATGTTTCGAATGTAATATATTAATTAGTACCTGGGTAACCTTTCTCGTAGATCTAGTAGATAAAAAAAACACAAAAATATTATACCGGGGTTTGAACCCACCACATTCCGATTTTTCGAACAACGCAAAAATTATAAATAAGGGTCCCATATACGGTCCGGTTTTCCTTCAGTTCGGGCTCAACAGATGCAAAATCGTATCGTCTATGTGCAAAAAATCTACTAAACTTAAGAATCCCTAAAAAACACATAAACCACTGCATTTTCAGTTTTAATATATTGAAAATATAATAATTTTACCGTTAAATAAAAATATACTAGGAAATATTACGTATATAGAAAAAAAAACGGGTAGTTTTAAGCAAATTACGATGTATTATTATGATAAGGTGTCAATTTCTTTTTGTTTTTTTATGCCTAACCTAGGTCATTTTAAATCATATGACTACTAAAATACTAATAACGACTAAATCCCTACTAAAGAGGGAATAAAATACTTAATTTAGTAGTAAAACTTTGTAAAATAACTAAGTTGGCAACATTATTTCTGGACTGAACGTATGGACTGAACGTATGGACTGAACGTATGGACTGAACGGATCATGCCGTGCGGGCGTGTATCGTGTACAGGTTAATAGTAAACTCGTATTGAGTTTACTATTAATAAACACGACCATATCTCGCAGCAAACCAGAACGAACTGATATGATTTTTCCGTGTGTGTTCTCGAATCCGTTCAGGCCGAAATGACGGCAGTTGGGTCGAATACTATTTTTTTTCGTGTATGTGCTCGAATCCGTTCAGGCCGAACTGACGTCAGTTCTTACTGAACCGATCGGCCTCTCGTCTGTGGGAGACTTAAGCATACCAATTTGCCAATCGGACTGACGTACTAGAGTCGAAATTTTAGATATTTAATCCTATTGTTGCACGAAACGCACGAAAGAAAAAACGTATGTAGCTTAAAAATGCGTACTTTACAGGGACAAGACCTAGCCAGATCAATTTTTCTCCCCCAAAACCCCCTGCATACTAAATTTCATGGTAATATTTGCATCCGTTTTTGAGATTACGTTCAAATATATTCAAGATTGTCTCGTTTAACATTGCGTATTACTTTAAATAAAAATATACAAATAATTATTTTAGACTAATCACTAGTCGCACATGCAAAAAAATACATTCATATTAGGATGATTGTATAAGTATTAGATAAAATATAAATTTGCTGTACAAAATGAAAGTACAAGTGTAATAAAATTTTTAGAAAATTCTTAGTAGAAATTTTTAGAAAAAGAATCGTCTAATAGGTATATATTTTAGTAATTTTACGATGGAAACTATTTTATTAATAATAATTAATTAAAATTCGCAAAAGTTTGTAAAAATAGTTTTCAAACTGATGCGACAGCTTTTTCCTACATGCGTTACCCAACTTAAGTTCACTCATAATATAATATTTTTTTTCTAGCCGAATACTTCAGTAAATTAAAGTTTATAACATAATGAATATTGTAATAATTACAGTACAACCATGACCCGAATGTCTTTCGGCGATCGTCGTTTTCATCATCTTACATTACATCGTATGTAATTTTCATAGAAAAACGAATTATTAGCAACATGGTTTACTGTACATATCACTCCTGCAGCGCCATCTGTTAAGAATATACTTCATCAGTAATTATTATTTTGAATTATTTGAAACGCTAATTTAATTAAAGTTCAAACTAAATATTTTAGTAGCTTATGCATTTGTTCAAACATTCCATTTCATATAAAATTGTTCATTGTTCAATAAATGCTGTTGACAGATTTGAACAACCGTTGAAAACTTAATAGACACTACAATGTATGTTACGGAGAGCCAATTCCGCGACATGATCAAAACGTCTGTGAAAAACCAATGAAAACGAAAAAGAAAAAGTAAACGAAAATGGCTGTTGAATGCCAGGCGAAGTGAACGTTGCACTTTCACGATTAAAAAATAAAAAGGTAAAATAACGCGTTAGAAATGAACCATCGTTTTATAGTTTCCATTGACGCGGCAGGCGTAGCGGCGCTAGTGTCGCGCCGGTGTCGACACATGTTATGCTTAGTTCAGCTACTCGACACTCTTTAATAATGGCAGCACCATCTATGATAACAAATTAATTATAATTAATTGTGAACGTGCTTACTAATAACTATAATATTTTGTAATAACATAATAAATAAAATTTAATAAATATAAATTAAAAAATTGTTACAACCGCAACAAGACCAGGGATTTAATAAAAAATATTTTTTCTGAGTCAGAACTTTGCAGCCGCATCACTGTTGTTGCTGAATAGATTTTTTGTTTAAAATGTTCTAAATATAGTGAGTACAATAGGTTAAATAATATCTTTGATATTTGCAATATTTCAAATAAATAAATATTTGTACGTGTGCGCTGGATTAGGGCACACGTAAGAAACGACCTTTAGAAACGCGTATTTCGTATTTGTAATAAAAAATAGCGCAAAAATTGTCGATCATGTGATCGGTGGACAGATCGAAGCGGGTCATGCACAACAGGTGAGTTGCGGGGCGCATCAACTAAAAAATAAAATATCGAAATGCGAAAAAATAATAAAAATCAGCAAATATAGTAAATTAAAAAAAGAATAGGGTCGTCCCTTTCCGTCAAGGGGCTTTCAATATGCTGCGTCCCTGTCGCGAGTGCGCGCACGTGGTTTTCGGCGGTCCCGCTACGGGTGCCGGGAGGGCGGGCGCGGGCGCGCGGGACGCTGGAGGACTCAAACGCCACATCCCGTCGCGGCCCGCGCCGTCCGGCTGCGTTGCCCGTAACCTCCGATTGACCTCATTTTTTTTCTTCAATGTAAATATTCGGCTCGTTTTGCCGCATAGTCTATAAGTGGTATTAAGTTCCTTCGGCGCGTTTACATTTTCTTTCGGATTCTTTTATTTTGTAATTCGAAATTGTTTAAAATTACAGTGTTAAGGACTTCGCAGGTGATAAAGACTCTAAATTTTTCGGGACTGTGTTACTTAGAAACTTTGTAAAAAACAAGTTTTCTAATTAGATTATAAAACTGGTTTTGTTAGTTTTTAATGGTGTTGTCGGATTTTTGGGACGTTGCAACTGCAAAAATAAACATTTTTCGTAGTTAATACATTTGAAGATCCAGGAAGATTTGTTAATTGCCATCATATAAAGGTATTTGTACAAGACGTGACTGATTTTATTGTTGTTTTTATACAGTGTGTAAGTTGAGAAGCTAGAACATTTTTTTAGTATTTGTTATTTTTAGTTTTATTAAGTTATATTTTTTACTATTTATGTGTTTTTGTTAATTTCGTTTACTTTTTATATTAATTTACTTACTTGTAAGCAAAAAGATTTTTTAACGTAGGATTGTCCTTCGCAGCACAAAAATATATTAATATTTATGCGCACAGCATTATGTTGTAAGAAAAGTTGCTAGTATTAGCCACTGATTTTGCATTTAAATACTTATTTAAATAAACTTGTAAAAATTACATTTCTAAGAATATAGCTATCTTGTGCCATTGAAAATCTCTTACTTTTGACAGTTTATTTTAGAAATAGTAAATTACTGTATTCCTGTTAATAGTAAACTGGCATAAGATTTTGACTTGTAAAGATAATATTTAACGCTATATATCAGGAAACATTAGTGATAAAATATTTTTAGTTCTCTTTCGCTTAATCGACATAAGGTTAAATTTTGTATTAGTCACAATAAATAAAATTAACGAAAACAAAAAAATGTCTCGACAATTTCATTTCGTCAATCAGTTATTTTGAATTTATATTCGATACAAGCGATGCGGTCATCGACACCGCAGCGAGCAGCGGGCCGCGGCTCGGGCGGCTCGGGCGGCTCGGGCCTGCCGGAACGAGCTCTGATAAAGGAATTATATTAATTCATACCAGACCGATACTTCACGTGCGAAATGTGCAATGGACTTCACTGAAATCGTTTCTGTGAGAGATCGCTTTAAAAATATAACGAATTTTTATTCCCCGTATCATAAATTACAACAATCTTACTAAAAGTAAAATAATTTTAGCCTCGTAAGTTTCAATTTTAAATGTACAGAAAATTTCAAATATAGCCAATAACTTCAAAAATGATTGCAGTCGTATAAAAAAATGTGTAATACTGCGGCAAATATGCAATAGCTAAGCATTTTCTTAACTTTCGAAAATTGTGTTCGGTGATTTTTTTTACTTAAGCTTTTAACTATTTTAACGGAATAAAATACAGTCTGAAAAATTACTTTTGCACCTTTTTTAAGTATATTTTGTCATTAAAAACATAAATATAAAAAAAAAATACTATACAAAGTGTGCGATTGAAAAACTGTAATATTCGTAGCACAAACACCTACGCCGTAGCTACCTACCCTCACGACAGCGTTCGATCAACTTGTAGATTGCTCGTAGAAGGTCGAATATTTTGTCATATAGTAATAGATTTTCATTTTGATATTATTTTTTACTAATATGTTGAATAACGATGATATTTAGATATTTTTACAGTGAAATTGTATCAATATTAATATTAATTTATCTATTTACCATTTAATGCTTTTTGAATGCGTGCTTTTTCTGATCGGTAATAATTAATTATTAATATATTTAGTATATATTTAAGGTGTATTTGTCGTAAATTTATTTTGTAAATTTTAAATGAAGGTGGCCTATGCTCGGTAAAGTTTTTATAAACTTATATTTGTGCCATAAAATGTAACTCGTATCATGTTTAGCTGTACTCAGCTAATGTTAAATAAAATAAATTAAAATATTGTTTGTAGAAAGTTATACATAAATCATGTTTCTTTTCGTTTTTTTTCTGGATAAAATTATTCAAGTTATTTTCGTTTTGTTATAGCTTTTCGTTTGTAAAGTAGAGGATTAATTATAATATTGTTTTAGCTTATTTAAAATTTCTTTTATTTATTACAGTAAAAGTTTTTATCAAAATTGTTATAGATTTTGCAATATAATTTGACTATCACTCATATTATGCTTGTAAAGTAAATAGTCATTAATTTATCTTCGTTGTACAATTTTAATTGAAAGTTTTCCACTTAACACATATCAAAAGAGTACATAAATGAGTGTAGGAAATGTATCAAAATAACGTTAATAATGATACTGAACCAATTGTGTAAAAGTCGCTTCATAATACTATTAATTTTAAAATTTAAATCATTCAACAGTTTATTGTTTACATTTTTTTAAGCCATCAGAATTTTCTGTGCACAAAATGCTCTCACCAGCAGCCATTATTATGCATAAAATGTGCTTTAAATACGTATCTCTCATTGATATTGTCGGTGCCGATTACGGGGATTTTTTGCGAATGATTGAATTTTATTTACAATTAACTCGGCCTCGGCGTCGAAAGCGAAAGTGACGATTAAATGCCATTTAAAAATAAAACAGCCCGCCGTAACACTGCAATGTCAATAATAATTTATATACGCGATGATAATGTGTACGTAAACAAAGCGGTCGCGAGCCATTTAGACGATTAGGCAACACATGTTCACGCGTGTAATATGTGCATTGACTCGGGACGGGCTAGCTGGTAGCCCAGCAGGGCACGCGTAACTCTTTGTTTAGGCTTAGCGGAGGTTCTGCACGAGTTTTACTTAAGAAACCGCCCAAATGCGGCCGGAGAGGGAACGGGGCGCGCCTAATTTGTCTTAGGCGGAAAAATCGCGCGGCGATTACAAGTGGCTCGTAACGAAGTCGGCCCCGCGGCAAGAGGTGCGGTAGGCCGTGGGGTGGGGAGGGGGTCGGCTCGGGGTGGCGGCGGGCCGCGGTTAGTCTCAGTCGTCCGTCTGGAGTCGCGGCGGCCGGCCGGGCCGCGCGGCGGAATACACGTTCCTCGTGCTCTTGTGATTATAAATTTTAATATTACAAAAATTCAAAAAACCTAAACTTTTAAATTCTAATCGCGTCTAATTGAAGATATTTTAGGCAAAATTCCCTTCACTTTTTTAAACTTAAACTGTTAGCAGCGGGAAAAGTTTTGCGAAATTTTTAATATTTATGTCGGTTACCTACATTTGTGAGAGATTAAACTTTTTGGCCGTTAAAAGATTTTTTATTTGAAAATTTATTTTTTCTAAAGCGACGACACTTCGTGTGAGCAATTGATAGATAATGTTAAGCGTTGAATTAATAATAAGTTTAATAATTGACTCCCACAAGTAATTGTAATAAGATTACTAGTTATATACGAACTGGTGTGATTTTACGAACAATTATTATTTAATTTTGTGCTACGTAAGAGACTATTCGTTAACGAAAGGTGGTGTTTTTCTTCCTTTAAAATTGTTATGCCTGCTTTCAATAGACATAAATGTAGAATGTAGATTAGTTTTGTTTTCTGTTTTTTTTTTCCTTTTTTTGTATAAAATAGTTTATTTTGAACATTTTTGTTACTTTGTGTAAGTGGTAGTAGTTTATTATATTATAATCAAAATAGGAAATTACCTTATTTTAATTGTTAATTAGTTCCAAATCATTGAATATCATAAATTATTATTTATGATTATGCTACTTTAAATGCTTCTTTTACCTTACTTAAAACATTTACTTAATAATTTTTCCGACGGCACTTTATCAAACCGTTAATCTCATACATTTTTGTTTGTGAATGTTTTTTGCCAATATATATATTTTTTTGTTTTATTTCATTACTTTTTATTTTAAGACTTTTATTGTAAAAAAAATATAAACCTTTTTGTTTTTATTTGATTTATTTATCCTCCTTTACTTTTTTTTCCTTTATTTACTTTGTTATCTAATTTGCATAACTATCTTTACAATGGCTATTATAATATTAATTTAAAATTTATTTGTAAATATAAATTAAAGACGCAAGAAGCTTGATTCCTCTATGAACACTGAATAGTAGATTTAAAAATTGAGTCAGAACATAAAAATAAAACACTACGTTCTACAAGAATTTGAAAATAACTTGCTGACTTCTTTTGACTGCTCAGTTTATAATTTCTGGAAAATGTAAACAACTGCAACAAAGGGAATAACATGTTAAAAAAAACGCCTATGCACTTATTACTCCTCTAGCGTTACGGGTTAACTTAGGTTATGTAGCAGAAATTACATATATGACTTCAACAAAGGGAGATTATTATTTTAAAAAAACCGGCCAGGCACTTACAACTCGCGTTGCCTTACAGGTTAGGTTAGGTTAGGTAAGGCAGCAGAAATTACTTATAAGTACAACAAAGGTACATAGATAAATATTAAAAAAAAAAAGCGCCTAGGCACATAAAGCTCCCGATGTGTTACGGGTTAAGTTATGCAGCAGAAATTACATAAAAGTATAAAAAAGGAGATAAATATTTTAAAAAAACCGGCTAGGCACTTATTATACTCGTTGTGTTACGGATCAAGTTAGGTGATACAGCAGAAATTACTTATCTTTAGGCGATCCGTCAGCTCGTTTGCCGGTCATATTACTATAAAAATTGTTATTTCAATAGCTTGTCGAGCTACTAACGCCAAATACAAAATAATAAACAAAAAATATATCCCCAATTATATTTTTACAATACTAGGCGTTATATTGTATTGCATATCCATTTAGTTAGATTATATTAGAATAAATCAATATTATCCACTGCATAAACACACACTACTTGTGTTGATAGTTCAGTTTTTTAATTAGGCCACATACGTTTAAGTAAACGATCTATATGTATACCTAAAACTCTATCTAAAACATAAAAATACATATTTCGAAATTTAAAATGTTTAATGTCAATTATTTAAAATATAGTTGCACAATATCTTACTAGATGGAGCTACTGCCATAAAATTAAATAATCATAAACCAATGAAAGAGTCATACCTCATAATTTACCAGTCTTTCTTTGATATCGTAAAAAATTAAATTTCTCATATTATATCCTTGTTTAAAAGTTAAGTTATTATTTATATTATATTTTGTTTATTGAGAAAGTGCATGTGCTGACATCTACAAATTTATGTTTAAATAACTTCACAATTGACATTTTATTATTGTACTCTTAAAGACGACATCTAGCGGTGAAAAGTGTAACTTGCAGGAATTTTAGATGCGATAGACGCACACGCAATGTAGGTAAGCCGACACAGATGTCGCTTTTGAGACCAACGCACGCGCAATGATGTACAAAAACGAAAACAGGTAGCGCTTTTATAACTAACACATGAGCAATAACGCGGGAAAATACGTCCAGGTGGCGCTTTAAAGACCAACGCACGCGCAATTTTCGGGAAAACAAATAGAGATGACGCTACCTACTTACATTCCTGCTGATAATGTTTTAATTTGAAGTATTTCGTTATTGTTGAGTGTGATAATCTACATTATTTGATACATCGTTAATATTTGCGGATTCTATTTTTTATTATTACCTACGTAATAAAATACTTGGCACCAATGTAGTAATGTACGCTTTTTATATTTTCAGTACTACCACCAAACGTCACTTGGTATTTATTATCAATAACTAATACGATACTTATAAATATTATTTATTAATACAATCATATTTACAGAAAGTCTTGTCGCTGTATGACTTATAAATGTTCTATCAGTATAGTTATGTAATATTATGTCGACATGACCTAAATTCTAATACGCCCGAGCCAAGGAGGTAGGCGTTTTCATATGGGTGGAGTTAGAAGTTAATCTAAGAAAGAGGGCGTACGTTCGCTCGACTCCTAAGAACCAGGGCGTGGGCATATGGGCGTGTATATTGAACGAATCCATTAATATTAGAATATAAATTTAACTCTAGTATTATTTCGAATTCGAATAAGTAATATCGTATATCGTATATATCGTAACTTATAAGTTTTCTATAACATTGAGACTTACTGTTTACGATTAGACAATACTTTATTCTTAAAGTCATGACTATAATAAAGTAAGAAGTTCGTTGGAAGTAATAGCAGGTGTAATATTAAAGATGTATATTATAGGTATTTGACTTTTGATTCTACTGAGAAGGTATAATCATTGTGTGACACACATACCCAAAGCAAGTAAATACCTATGTGCATAAGATACTCTACATTGGTAGTCAGATCTCTCTACCTTGGTAGTTACTCTACGCTACTCAGTAGAAAAGTATTGCTACGCCTAGTAAGCCCTCTTTAAGCTTGAGCTATTTTTAATTCCAGCCTCATTTTCTTCAAAACATAAAATCTCAATTAAAACTAATGCCGGACTAAAATATTTTGTAGTTTATATAAAAATTCACAATTGAAGAAACGAGTGCCGTCGTTCAAGTTTTTAAAGCGAACAAAAGAAACAATCAGAGGTCGTTTAGAGATTTGCTCCTGCATTAAGACTACAATAGGCTCCCAGCCTGTAATACGGCTTAGTGTACACTATACACCAACTATAATAGCACAATGTACTGGATATAGCATGGACTTAGCTTTATCTACGTTTTATTATTCTTATGTTTCCAATTTTGACTTGTGTGCTTCGGTGCGGTGAAACGTTTAGAATTTCCAAAACCCCGTGTCAGGTTTTAATAAAAATATCACTTCTATTCTATATATCTTCATATCAAATCTGTCCACAGATTTACTTAAATATACTTACGCTTAATAAAGCTTTATTAAAGGAAGTTAAGAGGTATTAAAATCTTATTTTAATAATACCTATGTAGCTTTATGTATAGGTCTAAGGTTAGGTTAGTTCGATATAAATAAGTAATTAAGGTATATCAACATTTAAAATATGATATATGCTTTCCCTTACAAAAAACTATCCAACACAGTAATAATTTTTCAATATGAACTAGTAGTTTTTGAGTTAAGCGCGTTCAATCAAACAAACAAACTTGTGTTTTATAGTATTAATATTATAGAGTTCCTACCTTCACAGACAATAAACCTTAAGTGATTTTTATCGATGAATATTTTATTGTTCTGCTCGGAAATAAAACTCGTCCAATGGCACAGTTCCGAAGTCGGGGGTGTGGAACCTTCGCGAGGGGGGAGGGGAGGGACCAAGACGGTGGGCGGAGACTTTACAAGACGCATGTCTATTGTTCCACTTGTTCTTGGAAAGTAGGTTGTAGGTACAACTGCTTATAGTCGACTATAGATGATACTTTTGTCGATAGTAGGCGTTTGTTTAAAAGCTATTTTTCTCCTTTGTTATCAATACAATATGGATGTACATAAATATGTTTGTAAAATATGTTACATTGGTTGTATTAATTTTTCAGATCTTACTCATCGAACATACGGACGCGTGAGTTCGGAATTCCACCACCTCATTTCGTAAGTACCTCTACTTTTATAACAATTATATTGTAATTTTATATAGTAACTTCTAACTAGGTTGGTAAAAATGTCTCCACTATATTTATAATAGTATTTGTAGGTACTTAGAACGTTATTAAGAACACACAAATTGTTTAGATTCACACGAATCTAGTGCGCTTTGTTCGAATCATTATTTATGACATTTTCAGGTTACTAGAATAACGAATGCATTCACAAAAATACATTCTAGATGCTACATAATACGAACACAGAACGCACTGAATACTTGTGCCACAAAAGATACCGCATTTCTAAAACCAAGAGAGAAATATAGAAAAAATATATTTCATAAAACATAAAGGCGCTATGACACGACCGCGTTCCGTAATGATCGCCAAGATTCCCGCTTCATCGCGCGGTCTTATTCCGAACGCTCCCCTAATGAGATCCACCTTCGTGGTGGTACAATGGCGGGCGCCGGGCGCCGGGCGCGGGCGCGTCATACGTGGGCTTACTTTTTTATCTAAAACGATTCAAGGACTAAGCGCATTCAGCCTTTCTGGAAACGTTTAAAAAGATGGAGTTTAAGTAATGATTCTGCATAGAGGTTCTGGGAAATGAGGTTGCATCTGCTTTTAATTTCGTTAGTGGGTTATTGTTAGCGCGAACCTAGAGACTCGTTCAATTTATCTTAGTGCATAGGTAGTTTTATAAAGTTTATTTTCTTTCCGATTTCACTGCAGGTATCTTTTTGTCAGTGAATCATTTTTATGAAACGGTCGTAATTTAAATATGAAAAATGGAGTTTAAATGCGTTTCTGGGCGTAATCGTTGTGTTCGCTGAAAGACAATTTTTAAAAGGCGCACAAATGCTAAAAGACTTCTAGGCCGTCTAAAGAGGTGCATCGGGCTTTCCATTAAAACTAAGAGGCCGGTGGGCTCGAGAGAGATGCGAGTCGCGATTAAAGGCTTAAGATACAGTCTGTAATTATGTCAGAACCTGTCTCAATCAGAACGCACTCACTGCCTTCAACGTCGTCCTTTAAGAAATATTTCATGTCATGTCAAATATTTAGACTTTCATGTAAATTCCAAGCTTTGTTGTTTATAATTATGATCAAGTTATTAGCATGAAAATATTTTGCCTTACTGTTTTATTTGTAGATTTTAAAGACTCTAGAATCAGAAGGGTACCCAGAGTGGAATATATTTTCCAATTAAAATATCGTGTACCTACTTATATTTTTTATTTTTAACCTTTGTAACAGTACTTAAATAGTGTTTCAACAAAATTTGTAAGTATTATGTAATGAATAAACAAAACTAAAAGTTTTCCCAACTATGTTAATTATAAAGCTCGTTCTTGAAAGATGTTAGTAATTACGCGCCGCTCGGATGTCGCCTAATGCGAAAACTTTAAACTCTTTAGCGCCTTTATACTCGCAAGTGACGACGCGTGGAGTGTTAGCACCCAAGTTGCCGTGTAAATGTGTACTTACGCTTAATATGCAAACACACGGACAAACACTCGCTTCTTAAACGCACCGAGAATTTTTTTAACGTGCATTGGCCCACCACGCATTCCACGTCGAGTATTTTAACAAAAGTGTTAAGAGATTGCTTATGTTAAAATTCTACTTTCAGAAGAAGTTCTCGAAATCTATTATCTATTAACTCGATTTTGATTTTCTGTTATATTAATTTAAATGAATCATAGGTTATATTTACTATTTACCATTGATTGTTTTGGAATTTTGCTGAATTGCTGAAATTGCTGAATGGAAGGAAGGCGGAAGCCACATAATATTATTTTTATCTAATTACCATAGTCAACGTTTACTATATAAATATTTAATAAATGTTCAATAAAATGTAGAACTAGAAAAACCCAAAGGAAAATGCGCACCTACTATTAACTTTTAGACGACTCTACGTAGAGTTTGCAGCCGTATGTGGTGTCCAAAGTGGCGGGTGTCTATTCTGCGGTGTCTCGTGAGTAAGTTGTGCGACTTGCCGCGGAAACACCTCTTTGTACTGAAACACCGCGTCACGCCATTTCGACGCACGGGGCGGCAAGAATGACACAGTCGGTTTTATGCTCTAAGATGACACATCACACCTCGGAATAATTACTTTAAATTCCGTTTTAAATTTTGACATTGTGTGAAACAACTATAAAATTTCAATAACCATTGGTAATTTTTTAAAATTATAATTTTCACTAGGTGTATAGGAACAATTTTAATTAATTTAGGCTGTCTTTATCTTATGATAACAATGTCAAATTACAATTTAATTTTGTAGACATACTAAATACCTCAAGGTTTCTTAATTACAATTTCAATAATTAAAATGTATTGAATTGAAATTTGCTGGGTCCATAGTCCAGACTTTGGTGGGAAATGCCATGTTTTCCTTGCATTGTTACTCTTTTTTCTGTTCCGCGGTTATACATGCGTCATATAAAGGAATATTAATACATACACCTACTTGTCCGTCCGTCCGTACAGTATTGTGCGGCGGGCACCGTGACGAACTAACATTGGGCGGGCCATTTCCGCTTCCTGAAGTCACACCAATTACTCTGCAAAGGGCACTACACCTGTAGGTTAGGATGTAAATACATAATTGTTTAGATATTGTAATTACATTTTTTTTAATGTGTCATTTTGAAATTTCACATAATAGTCTAAAAAGCAGTTCAAAACAAAAGTACAATGATGGCTAAATATTGACATATAAATAATGGACAAAATAACCCCATTTAAAAAGAAAAGAAAATTATATTTTTGTATATAAAATACTTTCATGAGATGACCATTAAATTGTACAACATTTTATAACTTGTTTTATAAATGTACTTTAATGCATTAAAAAACTAGGAACAAAAATTGATCAATGAGCTAACGCTGCCAGGTGTGAGGCAAAGACAGATGTCGGTGACTTATAGCTGAAATAAGGGTGTAATTCTTATTATGTAGGAATGCAGCGAGGGCGCCGAGTGCAGTTGCCATGACAATGTTCAATTATTATTATAAACCCGAGGAAAACCGGTCAAGTGCCACGCGCTCATTAGTCACAAGTACGGAATAGTTTTATTAATATATGCCGTGCTACACATGTGGAGTGATGTCAAGATGGATCCGAAGATGTGTCATCGAACTCTACTTCAATGCTAATTATATTTTTTTCTGCCATGATTGCTTTTATAATTATATGTTATTTTATTTCCGTAATTTAGAAATTAAATGGCAGATCTTCGAGCTATGCGAATATAATGTTTTAATGTAGATAGTAGATAGATATAATTCACAACATTACCATCGACAGACAGACAATTTGATTTAGTTTTGCACTGCTCGTAAACAATGCGTTGTAAATGTTAGTGTAATGTGCCTGTAATTATGATTTAATGAACACAATTTAGGCAGAACGCTTAGGCATATTGTACACTGTCGCGGTGCCACAATCGGCAGAAGCTCTGGGGTCGCGTGGCAGGCCAGGTGTGCGCGACCCCTCTCTTTCTGTCTCTATAATAATACTTATTATTACAACTCCTTATTATTTCTTGTTTTAATTGTTCCCCGACTTGCCTTTTACTCCCTTTGTTTGCGTTTAATGGTCTTTATTGTTTTATTTTGTTCGCGTGCCGGCTGCACCGATTTTGAGACTCGCAATTCAAGAATTTTTGACAACATTCAAGTAGTTTCATTCAAAGTAGTACTTTCATTTAGACAGTGTCCATTATTTTCGTGAATTTTAATAGTGAAGAAGATTTTTATTTGCTTGCCCGTAACAAGATGACGTTCATTATTTTGGCCAAAAAACTTCCCCTGCTGAAAATAGGCTTCCTCCGTAGACTCGACGTAGTAACATTTTTGGCAATTTTCTTTTCTTTTATTCTTATTGAGTCCAATATACTTATGAAAAATTATTATTAGTGTAGATATACTTAGTACATTACTTATATTGTTCTCAATTAAGGCAAGGAGGGAACAAGAAAACTAAACTTGGGTATTTCAATACCTAATTTATATTGCAGCTTCAGATGTAAAGTTAGATTAGCGAAATACCGCGCCCGCCGCAGTATGTGACGCCTTGTAAGGGCCGGTCCTTTCGCCAACTTGTAATTGATTTCTAAACTTCGTCGAAGATTTTAATGGCTCTACATTAGCTGTTTTTCCACTTACCAGCCCGGCACCGGCAATCGGCTGCCGGTGGAGCAAAAATGAATGAATATACACTATACAAGATTAAGTCGATGATGATATTCTCTGATGTTTTTCTTTGAATTCTTAAAATATATTTGAATGTATCGTCACCTCGTTTAACAACTGTTTAAACCGAGATGTTTTAGATTTAAAGTAAAAAAAATAAGACAATTGTTTTTTTTTTTTGCAATCTTCTACTACGACTTACTTTCATTGTTATTGGCATTAATGGTATTAAGAATAATAAAAACTTTAAAAATTATTTTTAAGCACACATTTTGAAACTAAAGGAGAGGAAAGAAAAAAAACATCGCCCGCGCCGGCGGGTGTCGGGCCGGTAAAAACAGCCATTATCGGAGAAAACATGTGAACTAAATGCTCAGACTTAAAGTTTTACACTAATGTTGTCTACATTTACTTACCATGTAAGAAACAGCTATCGAGCTTTAGCAAGCAAGCTAAGCAAAATCACACAAATATTTAACGACAAATCAGCTAATCAATGTTCTTGTTTTCATCGGATATTTTTGCAATGTATGTTCTCTCAGTTGAAGACGAAGACAATTGTTTTTAGCGAATCGTTTAAATATTTCATGGACGAGGAGGTTAGTGGCTTTATTATTGTATTGTAAATCAATAATTTCGTTTTTTGTTTTATGGCTACATATTTTGTTTTTAAAATATCACTGTATGTTGCAAATATATTTGTTACTTCGTATGTATTGACAGATATTGATAGTAAGTTCATGACAAAAATTCAAAGTTCAGTGACCTCATGCGTGCCTTCTGTCGGGCAATATGTTCGCCTTATCAACGTTATTGCATTCCAAATATGAAACAGGCCATAGATTAAGACAAAAAAAAATTACCACTATTTTTTTTATACTTTCAAATAACATTTTAAACTTCTTTTGGAGATAAAAAAATATTGTATATTTCTGTAAAAGCTTTTAATTTTTCATCTTGTTGTTTAGAATTTATAGTCCATCAAATTACTTATTGAAATAATAAAAGATTAGTAGATATTAAGAATTTAGTGGCAAAAAACATTCGGACAAAAAAAAACAAAGCAATATAGATTCAAAAAACCTAGTTAATATTGCAAAAGGTGTTTAATTTCGACCGCACGCGCTCAAATCTGACATGTGTATGGCCACAACGGGGATGCGATATTCAAACATTCGCAAAAAAGATGAGCCAAGGTGTTTTATCTATAGATTGGTAAACAGCTTTCGCGTGTTTTTATCAACTTTTTTTATTTTCATCTCACGTCAGATTGTTAACTTTGGAAGCAATACACAACAATCCGTGTAACTTTTTGCCAGTTAACTCTTTACTTCCGATGCCACAGAATTTTTTTATTCCATTCTATTTCTATTTTATTTGTGGCGTCCAATTTTGTTACACGAGTTTGAAGTAAGGTTACTTAATATTTTTTTAGAATTTGACATGTGGCCGAAAGGTTTTAGTTATTATTAGGGTTCCGTAATACACAAGGAACCCTTATAGTTTCACTCTTTCCGTCCGTCTGTTTTCTGTCTGTCTGTCCGTCCGCGCTTCTAGCTTCTGTAATTATAAATATAAATTGATAAAGTTTGGTACAGTTAAAGACTGTGTACAGATCTCAGTTTTGTCATCATAAAATAATAATAATTTTATATTTGAGGGGTGGCTCCCCATACATATGAAGTGGGGATGAAACATATTTTTTCATTCTACCCCATCGTGTATCATTATCATTGAATAGGTGTTTTAAAATAAAAGCAAGGTTTCATGCATGACTTTTTTATAAAGTTGACCATTTTCGAGTAATCGGCCTCCAAACTGGTTTATGAGTTGGTCCCCCCCCCCCCCCCCCCCCCTAGCGTTTCTAAACTAAAGAGATAGAAACTTGTAAGTTTCCATCCTAATATATCATGCTAAAAACTCCTTAGGAAAATTATTTTGAACGAAATCGGACAGCAACTTTTGAAGTAATTTGAAAAAAACCTATTACGAGTTGATAGTTACGGAACATTCATCTTCAAAGGGGTAATAATTAGTAACTAATAAATAAATAGAACTAATTATACCTACTAAAACTGTCTAAACAATGAAATAAAATGAAACAATATGAAGTAACTTGAATGTTTACAATATTTACGTGTAATTTACTACGGAATCACGGCGATAAACCTCAGTTTAGGAAGCACAATATGTTGAGGTCATTTGCGCGTGTACAGACACTTAAATATTAGGATTTGTACACGCTAACACGAAAAGCGGATATAAAAGGCTCAAAAATATTCGTTTTTTCAATACTTTAATTCTATGACCTCTCATTTTCTGTAAAAATATTTTGTCATACAATGTCTGCGAATATTTAATATATTATATTGTATGACCAATTTAATTTTGCCAAAAGAGAAAGTTAAAACGATTAGAATATAATAATAAACTGAATGTATCTACTCAATAAGTAAATTAATATTATTAGGAAAATATGACCTAATATAATACAAAAATAAGTTTTAGTTTTAGACCACAAACCTACACAATATTTGTGACTTTGAGAAGTTTATATAACTTAGTTATTTAGCTTAAACTAATTATTATGGTTTATGAATATTGTGATTTAATTATGAATATTCAGCCTAACTGTTTTCAATACTAAAACATATTACAATGTACCTATAATAAATTTTATGTACGTAAACAAAAATTAATAATTCTAAAACCGCTAAGCGTGTCGCTCCGCTTCCTTTCGTGTGCGCGGCTCAGCGATTACGGGTGTTACGGCGATTACACGGAGCCGAGCGTCTTGAGGAGCGAGGGTTAAGACGTTGGGGTGAATAGGGCTGCCCGCTGCCGCAACGTAAACAACCGCAAACCTTGAGCTTCCGGTTGATCAGAAAACGATTGGAGTGGTTGTAAATTTTGCAGGTCGCATGATTTCCTATTCATATATTGTCGATCCGAACTATGCCAATAAATTAAAATATTTTGGATACCTATTTATTTATTACTTAACAATAAAGGGACGAATAAAAATGTATAAATATTATCATAGTCAACAGGAAATAATATAATTGTAAAATTTAAAAAATGGCAGCTAATAATAAAATATATTCATAAAACACATTACTAAATTTCAGAATATTCAGCACAGCCCTACCTGCGTGGGTGAATACTCCAAGTGCCTCAAGATTTCCTCTCGCAAGACCCTCTTAATGGGACAGATACTGTTATTATCTCACTCCAATATTATTGGAACTGAATTTCCATTCTCGTCCTCATACAAAGACAATATTTTCTACTTTAGCTGCAATTAGAGTAGATATTATTGTATATAAATCGTCGCTTTCAACAAAATATTGAAATAATTATTTTAATTTAAAAATCACGTAGACAATTTCCTTATAGGTAGCTCCTGAACATGACTTTTGTCTTATCCTTATAGAAAAAAAAATTGAAATCGAAAATATAAATTAGGGCTTTTGCAATACCGGACTAACTAGTTCTCAGAAAAAAAAAGGAAGCCTAGAGTATAGTATAGTCTCTTTAAGCTTATAAGCTTCTAATTTGTTAATTTTTAGATAAATATCAAATATCCGGTGAAAGTACAGTCTCACAAAAGATTTAAGTGTAACGTGTTGCGGAGGGTGTTTCCCTCCTTCCCTCTTCACGTGCTATCATCATCATTAATTATTCTCATCTGATGGTGCAAAGATTCCATAAAAAGTACTCAGCAGCATTCTATGAACCTATAAACAGTGAAAGAATCCAATAGTCGTAAATAAATATTGATAGCTTCTATAAGTGATACAGTAAATCGCAGGGGCGTACTAGATAAAAACACCAAACGAAGCATTTGCACCGTGTAAATGCTCCACAAAACACAATCTAAAACATTTTGTAAATAATGAGTACAAGGTCTATTATAATGACAGCGAGGTTTTGTTTCATACTGAATATTCCTTTTTCAAACTCAAGAATTCTCGATATATTTCCGAAACTATTTTTAATATTCCCAACGGAGCGTCTGTCCATTGCGACAAAAAGGCAGTCATTAGTAGTATAAAAAACCAAAGCGGAAAAATTCATCACGTCACTACCTATAACACAAGATCGCCGCAAAAAGGCGAGCCCGAGCATAAAAAGCTCATAATAATAGAAACAAAACCGCGCCGCGAAACTTTCACATAGCGGCACATTTTACGCATTATCTAGCGTGTACAACCGAGTGCACAATTTCTAGACTATCGCATCGAGAAGACGAGCTTTTAATATCCGAGGAAGGCTGGAGACAATCCTCTTAATCACGGCGCAGACAATGGAAACCGGGCCACGCACATACGAGAATGATTAGCCGCTTTGTTGGCGAGTGTACCGCACTTTTGTTACCAACTGTACCCGCCCGGAACTTTAGCTCATATGAATTGTGACGCTGCGAGTCTGTAATTGCTTGGCTTTATTAAAAAACGTTAGCTTGAGAATATGAGTTAATGCTTCGAGCTTTATCTTGGCTCTGGTTTACCTATACGGTATGCATGCTGCAGGGACGCTACTCAATCGGGAGTGAACTACATAGACGTATACTGAAGTAGAAAAGTGTTTTGTATCTTTATTAAGTTGTGATTGACAAAAGGGGCATCCTGACCATCCAGCCTAATGTTTTGCTACTAATCTGCTTCAAGGCCGCACCATTGGATTGACAGGCTGGACGTCAAGCGTACAAATCCAGTAGCCTGTTAATAGTGTCAAATTGGAGCGGACTCAGGCAAAAATTTAAAATGATTAACACTAGTGACGATCATATGTACTGGCGCTGATTTGCAATAGATTAAGACTGACAATAGATTAAGTTAGTTATTATAATATGTTAAATTAAGTAATTTAGTGTCCCCCTGACGGGTGCTTTTTTTCTTACCACATTTTAGAAGTACGAATTCGTATCCGATATTATTTTTATTGATATTGTGAGAGGCACTATCAACACAATTAGGTTATATACCTACTATCAAAACAAACACAACAACACAACACATACAAGGCTATCAAGCCAAAAATAACAATTGATGGCTGATTTGGACAATGAAAATTTTATTTGAAATTAAATTCAGAAATAACTTCCACATGGTGAAATAAAACCGTCAAAGAATAATTCATATCAAAACAAAAGACCGCCAAACTCGCTCACTCGAGTTAAGAGATCCGTGAAAAGACGACGAAAAACCGCGAAATCTTTTGGCACCACACACGCTAAGCACACACGACGACAACATGACGCACGTCTAATTAAAAAAATCGTATAAAGACAAAGAGTCAACTGACGCGAGATTTCGTTTTATTGCGGGGAAAAAATCATTTCGTTACCATAGGAAAGAAAGAGGCGGGTAAAAAACACAATAAAGAAACAATGTAAACAAGTTAGGGTGTACTTGAGTAGCTCATTACGTAGCAGATGCGGCCGCATTAGCCGGCTCGCTCGCTGCGCCCGCCCGGCACGGCTCGCTTGCGCGCCGCCCGCGCCGCCCGCGCCACAGACGTAGGCTCTTTGTTTAACCTATTTTGGTTTAGATTACGCTATGTGATGAGCTCGCTTTAATTAATTAAAAATAATGACTATTCTGTTTTCGAACGACTCTTCACATTAAATTCACAGAACGCTGGATATCGCAACTCGATACTGCCGAAGTCATTATGTTTATTATTTTTACGCAAACAAGACAACGAAAGGCGGGCCATCGATGTGGTGCTTCAGGTTAACGTATTGTGGGTTTTGTTGGTTTCTATATTAGCGACAAAACGAATACTCGAATTTAGACACTCGATGCACTTTGGAGTCATGTTTCGGGTTTGTTCATTCCATTTCATTTTCCTTTTGTTTTCGATTTGACGATCCGCGGTAACCTGCATAGAGGTTTTGTTTTGTCTGAGTGCTGTTATTGTTTATTACGCGTGCATGGCCTCTTAGGACTCGTCATTATTATTTAAAAAATTAGATCACAGTAACGATATCCAATACCGCATTGTTACACAAAACCTCTTCTATCACAGTCTATTAAACTTAATTACCTTTAGAAACGCAAATAAATAATGAGTTTTCCAATGATATTTACAACTTTACATTGGCAACGTTGTATTGCAAATACCTTTATTTTTCAATTAGTCGCTTTAATGTATGTAGGGGAACCTGTTGTACCTTAGTCAGTTTTTCATTTATTCGTTATTTATTCCAATTCGACTTACTGTACATAAGCCATGTTTGCATATTTTCGAAGATCGGTAATTTGGGCATATCTCACCGAAATATGGGAAATGTACTTACCATGCTTTCGTGAATTTAAGACGTTTATAAAGGTTCTAAAAGTTACCAAGCTACAACATACCCGATGTACCTTAGCTAGTAGCATGTTGTACCTTGAAACTTAACTTAATCAAGAAAACTATTAACTTTTAATCTTTTAACTGTACCGAGTGATATACGAGTGTTTAACGAAGAAATAAATAGCATCAGTGTAAATAGTTTACAAAATTAACATGACGGAGAAGACGAAGGCTTAGCGATGATCGGAGAAGGAATGCTTTGTCTGAGATGGCGAACGCTTAAGATACTCCAAATAGACAATAATGTCAAATATCGTTAAGCGATGTATCAAATGCCAATGGATTAGAAACGCGGCAAGTTGGATTAATTATTATTATTATTTTTTATTATCTAAGTACCGCATTCCACGTACTTCGAACTCTTGTAATAATTATCTCGTTTTCCAAGTGTCCGAACAAAAATAGAAAAACCACCAAGACAACCATTCCTTTTTTTTTGACATCTTTCAATACTAGCATCGACCTCACCCAAATACCACCAACTTGGCGTTTCTAATCATAAACAGTCATAGATGATGCTCTTAAATACGCTTTCATAACCTTCAACAAACATAAACATTGTAAAAGGTCCTTACATATGAAATTGGCGTTTTGTCGTACTGGCCAGTTTGATCTCAAATATATCTTCTTTGGTTAGGAATTCTAATTTCAAATTTACACCGCTATTTACTCATGCATTTGTGTTTCGAAAACCGTAATTCATTTGCTTTTCCTCTTTTGGTTTTTTCTTTGCGTCACTCTGTTTCAAAATGAAAAACTTAAAATATCGTATTATTTTCGAGTACGAGTTCCACCGTGGCACCAGTGCCACAGAAACGGCTCGAAGGAATAATGATGTGTATGGCGGCGGTGTCGCAAAAGAAAACACACTGCGTTTTTGCTTCCAACGTTTGCGTTCTGGAAATTTCGACCTGCAGAACAAGCCTCGTGGACGGCCGGAGACCAAAGTTGATAATGAAGAATTATAGGCTATTGTGGAAGTGGATCCATCGCAAACCACGTCCGAGTTAACTGCAGCGGTGTTAGTGATAAAACTGTTTTAATCCACTTGAAGCAAATTTGGAAGGTGAAAAAGCGTGGGTTTTCCTTACCTCATGCACCTTTGAGTGCAGCAAACTGACAAACGCGCGTCGCCTGCTGCGTTACAATACTCAACCGGCACAATAATGAAGGGATTTTAAATCGAATCATTACCGGTGATGAAAGGTGGATCCTGTACGATAATCGGAAATGCTCATCGCAATGGCTGAACCCTGGCGAACGAGCTAAAGCCTGCCCCAAGCGAAAATTGACTCAAAAAAAGTTACTTGTGAGCGTTTGGTGGACTAGTGCCGGTGTCGTTCACTACAGCTTTCTTATATCTGGCCAGACGATTACGGCAGATGTCTTTTGCCAGCAACTGCAAATCATGATGGAAAAGCTAGCTGCTAAACAACCGAGGTTGGTCATTCGCTCTAGGCCATTGCTGCTTCAGGACAACGCTAGACCACACACTGCACAACAGACGGCTACCAAATTAGGGGAGGTTAAATTGGAATGTCTAAGACATCCACCGTACTCCCCGGACCTTGCTCCAACATATTACCATTTTTTTTTTCGAAATTTGGAATACTTCTTGCAAGGGAAAAAATTCAACTCCGATGGGGCAGTCCAAAGCGCCTTCAAAGATTTTATTGATTCCTGTCCGAATGGTTTTTTTACAAAAGAAATCAATGAACTACCTATGAGATGGCAGAAGTGCATAGATAGCAATGGTATATACTTTGATTAAATAAATATATTATGTTTAAAAAAATCGACTTTATGTTCCTCCTTTACAAAACGCCAATTTCATATGTAATGACCTAATATTATATCTGCTGATTATACAGAATACATTATAAATAGTTTACCTACAACATTTTAACTCATAAAACTAAAATATTTTTTCATCCATAAATTTACAACCGATCGACACTAGGCAAGGTACAACACTATGTCATCTTGAACAAAATCGCGGATTTTAAATATTTTAAAGTAACTTTTACTATATATGTATGTTACTCCTTTAATACTTGAAAAATAAAAGAAACATAGGCCAATAAATTTTATTTGATTATTATAACACATTTAAAACTATCAGACTTCATGTAATAGTAATAATAAATCTTTTGTCAGTTAAAAAAATTTGAACGTCGATAAATTCAAAGACTTATTGGTTGTAAACGACGGTTTATAAGTTGGTAGGTAGAGACGTTGTGAACACCCTAGGTATTAGAATTCAAAAACAAAGGATTACTTGGAAAAAGCCTACTGGCCAAGGTATAACTGGCTTCGAGTTACAACATATTCGCCTAATTGTAAATCAGTGGACGAAGTAACAAGATTATGCCATGTTTTAAGTGATAAGCGCAGGCGGAAGCAGCGCCCATAGCGCACGGAAGCGGCCGACACGATGTTGAGCACCGTTTCCGGTTCCTTCGAGTCACGCACCGGGGGTCTTAGTACTGGCCACACAAAAATCACAATGACCTTTCTAATATTCAGTACAGTAAACTAAGTGGACACTACTTGAATACACTGTACACAATATCGTTTTACAATGTTCTTTTTGATTTTAACCAAAACAAAATATATATAAAAAAAAAAATATTAAGCCAAGTTGTTTTATTTACTTTTCATTTTTATCAAACAGCTCAATTTAAATCGGTAATAAAAAAAAATATTTTCAAGGTGATGATAAAAAAAAATCAAACTATTTTCCTGACTGTACACGTTAACAGGTGTACAAATTTATTTAGTCACAGCATAACGACGCATAACCGCGCATAAAACCTCATCATAAATTATTTACTTATAAACTTAAATATTCACAGATCATACATTCTGACGGTGGGAACTCAAAATGAATTTACGTAGGGGTTAATCAATAGGCACACTTTTATATTGTTTAATTTGCGACATCATCCACGGTGGAGCAGGTACTTGATATCTTAATCATAGAACATATTAATAAATATAACTAAACTTAGGCCTTTTCATCCGTTATTGGATGATTTATACAGTATTTTCCGAACGAAGTAACCACTCTTGGAATACTGTAGTGCCTGGGACAGTTGGTTTTTAAATGTTGTATGGTTGCCCAAGTGCACACAGCATTCTCACAACACAGTCAGCCTAGTCCAGAGGAATGACTGGTCAATAGGTCTGGGGCCAACCTGTGTGCGGGTTCCATCGTTGGAGCGTCCGAATAATGTACATGATATCTGAAAAAGTCTCATTGGTACACGCCACAACCTGGAAATCGAAACCTGCACTCTCTCGAGTGCGAATGAAACGGTCTACTCACTAGGCCATGGAGCTCTTATATAAATATACGTATTGATAAATAGCTGAAAACATTTTACTGAAATGGTTTGCAAAAGTTTTTTGGCAAAAATTGAGAGGCAGACAGTCTGCTAATGTATATCAAGTATTCTATCCATAGCCATCACGTCTATCTTAATCGTCAGGAAAGGTGCTGGAAATAGTTAACACATGGATTGCCGAAGCCTTCCTGCCTAGGTCCTGTCTATAATTATAGCTATATAGAGCTTTAGACTTATGCTCTAACTGAGAGGAAAACTGAGCTAGCTTTCATATTATGTAACAAAAAACCGGCCAAGTACAAGTCGGATTCGCGCACGAAGGGCCCCATAAAATCACGTTTGTTGTATGGGAGCCCCCTTAAATATTTATTTTAGTTTGTTTTTAGTATTTGTTGTTATGGCGGCAACAGAAATACATCCTCAGTGAAAATTTTGCCTAGTGAGGAGTGACAGACAGACGGACGAACTGACGGACAAACGGATATATAGACAGCGAAGTCTTAGTAATAGAGTCCGTTTTTACCCTTTGTTTGGTACGAGACCATCAAAACATCTTCAATTTTTATTACTATCAAGATAATAATGAATAACGTTATAATTATAATATATATATATATATATATATATATATATATATATATATATATATATATATATATATATATATATATATATATATATATATATATATATATATATATATATATATATATATATATATATATATATATATATATATATATATATATATATATATATATATTAAACTGTAATAAATAACTAGCTGTCCCGATACATGTTGTTCTGCCTTAACTATGAACTGAAATTTATCACCGTTTAAACCTTCCCTGAACTTCCACAATTATTTCAAGTTCTAAATTATCCAAATCGGTCCAGCCGTTCTCGAGTTTTAGCGAGACATTTGAACTCAAATCCATTTTTATTTATAAGAAGAATATATATTCTTTTATTTCTTATATAAGAAGATAAGTCAACACAAACATTTAAATTATCTAATGGCAACCCCATACACTTGTTAGGAGAGGAAGCAGCCAGTTGCACTTGCTCCAACGCCTAGTTCCACTGTGTGACGTAATTATATATCCCGGGCTTCCCTTACACGGATTGTACTTGCTTCCTGTCTCTTGCGAAACGACAGAGGGGTAATCGGCGTAATGACACAAAAGTCATAAAACATTCACATATACACAAACAGTCATTTTTATAGAATCTGCTAAGCGTGGCGTTTTAAAATCATAGTCCAACCATAGACGTATATATTATAGACGAGACATGTTGAGCAAAAAAGTGTCTCCAGTTGAGTTGTTTGAGTTGTCTTTTGAGATTTTTGAGGCCATTTTGACATTTGAAGTATGGTGAAAACAAGGTGGCTGACATTTGAAGTATTCTGTAGACTTGTATGAAGATTTGTTCTGTCAAATGTACGTCATAGCCTATCTTGAGTTTTGAAATCTTTGAGCCAACCCGATTGTTTTTGCTTTCTAAAAGGTCCTTCCAAATAATAACGACTTGAATTGCTTTAAAATTATATTATTGAGACTTATAAAATATATTATGACTATATATTATTGATGCATATAAAATAAATATTTGAATGTATCGTGCAACGCGAAATTCTAAGTGTGATTTTGTGTGTGTACATTAAAAGAGAAGAAACATGGAAGAAACTAAATAATCTCTTAATTTTATTCTTATCAGAATGTATATTGTTATACTTTTGTCTATTGTGATAATAATTCATTGTCTATAATGGCCAATTAAAAAACCTTCAACGGCCGTTTAAGGGTAACACCAAATGTCACGGCTCTCCACAACCCTCAAGACTGTACAAACAGATGGTCATGGGAACTGGTACATCATAACTATTACATTTTGATCTATCGATGTCCTTAATTCAAAGCAGTAGAGTCTATTTTATTCCTATTTTTTATCTAATACTGGCTGATTAGTTTTTAATATTTGCAAACAAAGAGAATTGTATCTTATTGGATCAGAATACGGTCTAACTTTAAATGGCAATAAACAGATAGGGTAGCGTGCAATTTTGTACGCCATCGATTATTGCATGCAGATTATGGCCCACTAACATAAATAATGATTGATCTCGATATCAGTACGAAATTGGCAATACTAAGAAAACAAATGTACTAATATTACCCAGTAGATAAAATTCGAGAGATTTGAAAAGAATAAAGTAGAGAAACATTATTATTAGGTAAACAGTAAACACATTGGAACTTAAAATGCAAGCAACTTTTTTGTGATGTTCTCACATCACTGATCTAGAAGAGAGCAGAAAAAAGAACAAGTTAATGCCCGGTTTCTAAAGATTTTTGGCGGTAGTTTATCTATTCAATAGAGCTTTTGATTGGTTGACGCGTTTGCGTCATCAGATGTCAAAAACCTCAGAAACGCCCGGTTTCTGAGGTTAATATTGCAATTTGCAATATTAACCTCAGAATTGCAATAAGGTAAATATTGCACTAAGAAATAATTTTCTTAGTGTAAAGTTTTAGCTCTAATGATCTGTAGAGTAGAAAATCTATAGATTTAAAAATAGATTCCACACTACTTTTGTCGAAACTTAAACAAAAAATATATTTGTGTAATAGCCTGAATGAAGTTAATACTTTTCAAGTAGATATTACAATGATAAAAAGAACACACCTACATCCTAAATTCAATTGGACAAAAAAGCTTGAGTTGTATTTACAAAACGCTGCATTATCAAAACAAAGAAACATTACCTACCGGCCTATTTTATACAAATATGGAGAACGCCCGGTCAGCCGTGTTTAATGAAAACCTAAAGCGCTCGAGTTACGACAAGGATATTAATGAAAAAAAAAACACTAGATAAATGCATTTTTGAGATTGAGAAACTTGGGTGGGGTTCCGTACCCAAAGGTTAAAAACCTTTTTTAAGACCCTATTACTAAGACTCCGCTGTCCATCCGTCTGTCTGTCTGTCTGTCACCAGGATGTATCTCATGAACAGTGATAGATAGTCAGTTGAAATTTCCACAGATTATGTGTTTCTATTACCGCTATGGCAGTAAATACTAAATACAGAATGAAATAAATATTTAGGTGGTGCTCCCATACAACGAACGTGTTTTTTTGGCGTTGTGTACGGAATCCTTTGTGCGCGAGCCCGACTCGCACTTGACCGGTATTTTATTTTATTAGCAACTATCCAAGATGAAGAAAGGTGTCCTTAGTTCGGTATGGTAGTCCAAGATGAAGAAATTGAAATTACTCAAGTGAACACAGCACATGCTGGTTCATACCGTACCTGACCCCAACAATTATTTCAAACATCCCGCAAGATGCTAAAGTTATTATAACTCGTGGCAAAAAATCTGAAGATGACCTAAATAGCGATTCGCACCTTTAGCCAAGAAAGAGTTCCCCATTGTGAAATTCGGGATCACCTTGTGCATATGGTGCGTCGTGCGTCGACCCGCATAAGATAAATTTTTTGCTCATCATTATGTACGTAATCAAGGTGCATCTTGCGATCCATGATTTGGCATAGCGATATCCATATTTTTTACATACAATTTTTTGTTTATTAATCTTAAGCCCAAGCTATTTCTTATACAGTTTTGAATTATCTATATCGTCGTGGACCCGATCACCTACTTTCAATTTTTTTTTAATTGTGATCTTGTTCAGTAAAAGCATTGAAATAAGCAACAGTGAAACATTTTCAATATTGAATAAATCCATCAAGATTCAAAATTATCATAAAACTAGCATTAATCGTCCGCGGCTTCGCCCGCGTGAAATTAGGTTTTAAACTTTCATCCCCTATTTTACACACCTAGCGGCTGAATTTTAGAAAACGCTAAAATACGTAACTCATTATTTTTTTCGTACTCAATTCACACGAAATATCATGCAAGTATGTCCCAAGAATAAAAAGCTTCATACAAACTTATATCGAGGAATTTTATCCCCTTGGGGGTTGAATTTTAAAAAATCCTTCCTTAGTGGATGCGCACGTCATATGAGAAATACGTGTGCAAAATTTCAAATTTCTAGACTTAAGGGTTTGGCCAGTGTGTTGATACATCATTCAATCAGCTTTGCCTTTTATATAATTATATAGATATAAGCCTATACTCGTATTTTATAAAAATTCGACAACTATAACATCTAGGTAGGTAACATATTTAATTAAATATCAGAAAACTTTTACTTACGATCCATTGGTTATTGAAAAAAATGTTGAACCCCTCACAACTAACACTTTACTATCGCCTATTCATAGTGACGTGTTCAAATAAAGAAAGGGGTGCTGCACCTTTTCGTCATGTGTCACGTGCTGTTTTATCGATAGCACCTTGTTTAACTGTAAGCGGTAAGCTTGATAACATTATAGAAATAATTCAGTTGTTATCCGTGAATTTGTGAGCAGGGATATTAATTACATATGAGGCAGACTGAAAGTAACCGTCTTCAATAGATTATTCTCATTTTTACAATGTACAATAAAGCATAAGGCGTTAGGTATTTAGCAGTGGCGTGGGGTTTCTATAAGTCCATTCCTATCGGCTTCGTTTACCACTTACCTTTTGAGCACCGTCATCCAAACCCCTACCCATTATACAGGGTAGGGCTCCACTAAGGAGAACCAGCCTTCACCACTGGTATAGCATTTTGTGTGGCAAAAGAAAATAATTGTTTTTGTCGATAATTGAACTTAATTTTTTATTACTCTGCAATCTACATGTACTATAAGGGAATCGCTTTTTTTTCAATTAATCGAACTGAAAAATCTTAATCTAAATAATTAAAACAATACTAATCAACCATCAAATTAACATAAAGTATTTAAATAGATGTTATATTCATAAACATAATATTGTCTTTATTGATAAATATAATTAAGTCACACCCAAAATAGTTGCCACATACATAGTTCAACAATCTTTATAATTGAATCAAATCAAATCAAAATCAAAAATTTTTTATTCAAAATTGGTATTTTTAAATACTCTTTTTGAACGTCGATACTACGTGATGCCTACCACCGGTTCGAGAACTAACCCAGCGAGAAGAGCCGGCAAGAAACTCGTCTGGGGCCATCTTTTACCAAAAAGATGGAAAATTATTCTTTTAAAATCAAAATTATTACAATGTTTACTTATGTCTATGTAACAAATAATAAGATAAGATAAGGAGCCACCTTATTCCCAAGGTGTGCCGTCTTGAATAAAGTCATTAATTTTATAATACGCTTTGGCACACAAACGCTCTTTAACTACTTTTTTAAACTTATTAATGGGAAAGTTTTGAACCTTTTCTGGGATTATATTGTATAAGCGTATACATTGGCCTTTAAAGGATTTACTAACTTTGCTTAGTCTGAACACTGGCATATCTAACTTGTTCTTATTTCTAGTGTTTACACAATGATTATCACATTTCTTTTTGAAGTTGTTTAGATTCTTTCTTACATATAACACATTTTCCAAAATGTATTGAGATGCGACGGTCAGAACTTTTATTTCTTTAAACTTTTCCCTTAGAGATTCAAAAGTCGACATCTTATAAATAGAACGTATAGCACGTTTCTGCAGCACAAATATTGTATTAATGTCCGCAGCGTTTCCCCACAAGAGGATGCCGTACGACATTATGCTATGAAAATAGCTAAAGTAAACTAATCGCGCGGTCTCTATGTCGGTAATTTCTCTAATTTTTTTAACAGCGTATGCTGCAGAACTCAGCTTATCTGCCAATTTAGCAATATGTGGTCCCCACTGTAAGCAGCTATAAACATTGTTGAAGTATTTAAATCCAGCTATTATAATATTATAATAGCTGGATTTAACGACGACGATTGGACGAAGTCGTGCGCGAAAGCAGTTTATATAAACTGCTTTTGCGCACGACTTCGTCCGCGTGGACTCCCATTTGAGATGTATTTCGTGAAATTATTTCTTGATAGATGACTAATTATTAATATAATAACTATCTACTTGCCATATTTCACCCTTTGAGGGATGAATTAAAAAAAATCTATAAAATCAAAAAATGGAAATCGGGGCAGATTTTAAACATCGTGCCAACTGAGGGTGTAAATTAAGGATTGAACCTTACTTTACACCCTCAGAGGGTAAATTCTTATAAATCCAGAAACTCGTATAATTAATGAAATATAATATAAGCATGAATATCAATTTTTAACAAAATCGGTCCAAATTTAAAGATTTTCTATGCAAACTTTCCACCTCTATTTCACACCTTTTTCAAAATATGTTCTAAATGTGCGTTTGCATTGCAAATTAAAACTACTGTCCACATTTCACGTTTCTACCATTAGCGGTCACGCCTGTGCGAGCGTCTGACGTATATAGATTCTCGCATTGCTCGCGCGGTATATTATGTAAATATCTATAATCTTATATATATATATATATATATAAAATCGGTTTCTCGGCATCGGCTTCAAGTATCACCATGAAATTTAGTATGCAGGAAGTTTTGCTTTAGCATTTTTAAGCTATTTATGTTTTTTCTTTCGTCGGGCATCAATATATCAATAATTACGACTCTATAATGTCAGTCCGAGTGGGAATTTGGGTAATTTTTGCGTTGTTCGGAAATTCGGATGTGGAAATCCGGAATGCGATGGGTTCGAACCCCGGTAAAATATTTTTGTGATTTTTTTTTATTTTTTTTAAATCTACTAGAGCTCCGATCAAAGCTCGGGTAACCAGGAACTAACCTTTTATATATGAACCTAATTTAGTAAATTATATATTATAATATGAATTTAGTATTTTTATTGCAAATTTTTTATTTCAACAAGAAAATGAATTTCATAATAATATTGTTAAAAATGCCTGTTGTTAAATAAGTAGAGTGACGTAGACCTTTTTGATCAAACATCTAACATCATTTTACGCCATAAACCAAAGACGTGCCGTAATATGAACTTTTGTGTAGCTTGATTCCATTTCATACTCATTATTTTGTCGTTACTGAACTTTCAACTTTCAATACTTTTTAAAGTTAGGGAGGACTATCACTAATATCTGTAAACAATACTATCAATTGAAAATGTAACAGATGGGATCATATTGCTATTGATTTGTATTCAAATATAAATAATCTACACGAATAGATCATGCATCGGTTATGAAATGCATTGCCGAAGGAACGGGTGAATTCGCGAGCGCATCTGCCTAGCGCGTGCGAAAGATGTTCGCGTATGATCGATTGTTCATACAAAACTATTAAATTTCGGTGCATGCAGACAGGCATATCTACTTATTTACATCAGCTGTTTCAAAACATCTTTCGCGCGTGCCATGTAGCATCGGCTAGGATATAATTGATAATGTAACCCTGATACATTTTCAAGAATACAAAATCTTAATGATATTATATTTTATTTCATTAAGGCAAACATTATTTATTAATGTTTGCACATTAGGTGCAAACATTAATAAGAAGATACAATTTCTCTATCTAAATCTAAGTAAACCCAACATCCAATTATAAATATACACAACATTTGCTTTACTAACAGAACCAGCAAACAAAATAACTTAAGATAAACAGAAAGAAAGGAAGAAATAACTTAAAGCTTATGTTCCTAACTACACAAGAAAAAAATTGCAATTAACAAAGAACATAACACCTAATAATTTGGATCAAAAGTTTCGCATATTCGTTTTAGTTTCTGGATCTCTGATCACTTATAAAAAAAAGCTTGATCCATCAATTCCTAAACTGCGACATGTTAAACTAAGAAAGAAACAGACCGTTTGTGAGATGCATAACAGAAAATAATTATGTATATTTTAACCGCGGCTCGTGGCTCAATATTTGGAGTGCACGAGGGCATAATGAGTCGTAAGTAGCAATACTGATTGTCAAGAACCGAGCTGAATATCGATCGCAGTGTTCCCCTGTTGATCTTAGTGTGCAGCTGCGCCGGCGCAGGGTCAAAGGTGCGAGGGGCGCAAGAGCTTTGTCTCGTGCGCCGACTGTCCGTGGATTAGACGCCATGTTGGATCGATAGTGCTCAACTTTTATTCCAAACTTTAGGGATACATCCACTTAAAACGCTTAGTGTGTCGTTATTAAGGGACGATAATATCTATAGTACAGGCCAAAAATACAATATCACAGCATTTTTTTATTAATTTGAGCATTATTAATTATTTATCAAGTAATTTTATTTAATCTTAGTTACATTATACATGCTCAATATATTTTAAAGGTGCCATCTTATGAATAGCTCTTGTACAAGTGTATTTAGTCATAATATTATGACGTAACAGTCGTTATAAAAGCTATATTTACTTAATATTTTTAATGTTTACATAATTTTAAATACGGAAATTTACTTTTAACCACGCAACAGTGCACCTGGAAACTGTATTGTCTTAGGCGCCACGTATTGAAAGCCATAAGACATTCGATACGCCCACAAAACACATTAATACGCCGGATCAAACAACATGTGTAGCGATACCATCTACAAACACGTGCCTTCTGTTCATAACAGACGAAAACACGCCTTAATTCATGAGCATAGGATTAGATATTGCAAAAGAATAGCTCCTTAAGGATTGTTCCACCTTATGAGAATTTGGATCGCTCAAAGGACTACCAACTTTATATTCTACGACGATAATAAGAATATTGTTTGGCGTATCAGATAAGACAGTAAGGTGCAAACGTAAAATCAGCTGTGCGTGATTTACTATAGCTTTAACAAAGTCATCTGAAAGCCATTTAAAGCGAAATAGAAACGCCAAGCAGTTTATAGACATTGATTTTCATTATTTGCGAATCTTGGAAACTGTTTTACGTGGTAAATCGATATTTCAAATGTTATTCACATGTTATCGGTAATAAATTATATGTAGTGTAATATGGTTTTTAGCTGTTATTTAAATATTTTAAGCTCGTTTTCATAATATTTCTCAGTTTATCTTAAGCGACTTAATATTTCCGGACCATGGTACAAGGTCGTCCAGTTCATTAAAACGATTGTCCACAACTATGACAAAGGCGATTAGATTACTGTAAATCCATTTTATTATTTAGACTTTTAAAACAATATATATTTTCTGCAATAGGAACCGCACAGTAACTTTCGGTAATCCTCGAACAAAGGAAAAAAGTAAATAAGTAGTAAGTATAAGTATTATTACGTACACCCATTTAGTTGTAGGGTAACCGAGGGACATGTGCGCACGCGCCGCGCCGACAATCACAGTAATAATATCTAAAAAATAATAATAAATCCGGGTGAAGAATAAAGAAAATCACCCCCCGACTCCCCTTTGCCTTTATCTTGCAAACAGACTTCAAATTTTAAAGATAATAGGGGCGGTCGACCCCCTCGTGCAGAGCGCGCACCTTTCACGGGGGTCGTGGCGCGCGCGCGTGGGGACCAGTGACGCGCTTATTTGGCGGTTTATTTCAAATTTCCAACAATTACCCCGGAATGTGTGCTAACTACATGAAATAAAAGTACGCGAAACTCATCTTATAGGTTTTTACGTCTATACTTAATATTATTAGTTATAAAATATTTTAAAATTAAAGCTAAAGCATGGAGATACCAGAACCAGTAAATGTTTTACGATTATATATTATTTTACAGTCGATTATTCGGTGCTCACTGACAAACAGCGTTGCGATCTATGTTCGCTACATATCTAAGTGGGCATTAATTTGGTAAAATTTCTCTTTTTAGTGTATATTTATGTTTATTTTACTAAATAAATTATCTTTTATTTCTTTCTTTCTTTTCTAAACAGAACGAATATAAAAACTTAAAAGCCCTAAAACGTAAAACTTCTACAATTATTTTCCATCGCAGAATCCTATTAAATCCTACGCAATCACGATATCCAGATTATCGCGGGAGAGGCGATAACTGAAAAACAAGTGAATATAAATCGAAAGCCAATTACTGAGATATGAAACAGGCGGGTAAGGGAGTCAAAAAGCCAGCCAGATGGGCTTTGTCGTGCACCTTTGATTACGGCTGGCCTGGACAGAGCAGCGACCAAAGACAATATACGGATAAAAATGGAATAAAGGAATAGTTTGTTTTCATTTAGCTTTTGTAAACGTGTATGCGAATCTTATATTTAACGGTAACAATGGTTATTGAAAGGTATACTTCTGCTTTAGATATTAAGCTTTTGTCTTACAGGTTTTAATTATAGTATTGTCTTTCGCATTGTATGAAATAAAATGTTGTATCTCTTCATTGACATGTTATATTATTGTGTAATGGTCAATGAAAAACATTTTACCCATTCACTACTGGACTGGCACAATTTATCTTATACTTTAAACGAGACAATCTTGTATATAATATATAATAGGTATCTCGAAAACGGCTGCACGTATTACTATGAAATTTAGTATGCAGCTAGTTTTGGGGGAGAAAAATCGATCTAGCTAGGTCTTATCCATGATAAACTGCGCGTTTTTAAGCTATATATGTTTTTTGTTTTGTCGTTCAACAATATGTCAATAATTTCGACTCTATTATGTCAGTACGATTGGACGTTTGGTATGCGTATGTATAATTTGGAATATGATGGGTTCAAATGCCGGTCAGATAAATATTTTTGTGATTCTTTTTATTTATTTTTAATTTATCAAAGTTTGGATACCTACCCAGGTACTCATCCTTATTTCTACACTTTTTATTTTTTATTTATTTGCATTTTATTTATCTAGCTACTATACAAATACCTAAATCGATTTTACAAGTTCATAATATAAAGTTTGAATAAAATTAAACTAATTTATTCCCACCAAGACTAAAATAAATTATGAACTTTATCTAACAGGAAACTGAAATGGAACGTGGGTGCAATTAAATTATTCATAACTTTTATTGTCAGCATTACTTTATAAAACAAGTCGTTCGCTAACTTACCAGCGTTTTTATTCTCAAGAACTATAAACAATGGCTCAATACTTGAAACTTGGAAGTCTGAAGCATTCATCTCGCAACTATTAATTAGTAGTCCCCCGATCGACTCGTAATCAAGCATAAAATTAAACCTTGGCACACGCCAAGCGCCCAACAAAAGTAAGGGTGTGTCCACACCGACGGTACCTTATGGCACGGCAATTTGTTCAAGACATCTGGCCTCACACCTGCCTACACCCCCCTTACGCGTACTCCATACCGATAGTTATTCTAAATAAAGTTTACCGCATACCCATCCCGCTAAAACGTGCACTCAGTTTCACTAAAAATAGAGTTTAAAATCCGACAGCGTTCAGTTCCAAAAATGCAGCCAACTTGCCAGTGTATTATGGTTTTGGCAAAAGGTCCAATGCCCCTGTCATTCATCGTAACGTGTTCGCTCATTAAAATATTGTGTAATGGTCAATGAAAAACATTTTACCCATTCACTACTGGACTGGCACAATTTATCTTATACTTTAAACGAGACAATCTTGTATATAATATATAATAGGTATCTCGAAAACGGCTGCACGTATTACTATGAAATTTAGTATGCAGCTAGTTTTGGGGGAGAAAAATCGATCTAGCTAGGTCTTATCCATGATAAACTGCGCGTTTTTAAGCTATATATGTTTTTTGTTTTGTCGTTCAACAATATGTCAATAATTTCGACTCTATTATGTCAGTACGATTGGACGTTTGGTATGCGTATGTATAATTTGGAATATGATGGGTTCAAATGCCGGTCAGATAAATATTTTTGTGATTCTTTTTATTTATTTTTAATTTATCAAAGTTTGGATACCTACCCAGGTACTCATCCTTATTTCTACACTTTTTATTTTTTATTTATTTGCATTTTATTTATCTAGCTACTATACAAATACCTAAATCGATTTTACAAGTTCATAATATAAAGTTTGAATAAAATTAAACTAATTTATTCCCACCAAGACTAAAATAAATTATGAACTTTATCTAACAGGAAACTGAAATGGAACGTGGGTGCAATTAAATTATTCATAACTTTTATTGTCAGCATTACTTTATAAAACAAGTCGTTCGCTAACTTACCAGCGTTTTTATTCTCAAGAACTATAAACAATGGCTCAATACTTGAAACTTGGAAGTCTGAAGCATTCATCTCGCAACTATTAATTAGTAGTCCCCCGATCGACTCGTAATCAAGCATAAAATTAAACCTTGGCACACGCCAAGCGCCCAACAAAAGTAAGGGTGTGTCCACACCGACGGTACCTTATGGCACGGCAATTTGTTCAAGACATCTGGCCTCACACCTGCCTACACCCCCCTTACGCGTACTCCATACCGATAGTTATTCTAAATAAAGTTTACCGCATACCCATCCCGCTAAAACGTGCACTCAGTTTCACTAAAAATAGAGTTTAAAATCCGACAGCGTTCAGTTCCAAAAATGCAGCCAACTTGCCAGTGTATTATGGTTTTGGCAAAAGGTCCAATGCCCCTGTCATTCATCGTAACGTGTTCGCTCATTAAAATTCGGAAATGACGAACAGTTTTTAGACTCCAATTGTTCTAGGCGCGGTCAAGCGAGACTTTATGACGGTAAATAATTCGTATGTTCGCTCATTAGAAGTCGCTAGTTCTGAGTGACGATTTTTTTTTATTTGTTTCCTGGCCGTAACCGTAACTGACATCGTTCAATTAGTACCATGTTGCGTCTATCAATCGTTGTTTCTCTAATAGTGGCGCACGTCAATCTCAATGGGACTATTTCACAATACAATCACGACGTGAACGAGCAGCGTACGTTCATTGAAACTCCTACATGTCCAAGAATCTGTAATATATAGCGGCTTGCAAGTGTGCGTGTGCCATTCAAGACGCCGAGACGTTCTCCTTGCGTCACTTCCTGTGACCCGTCTTACAAGTGGGCGTGTGAACTTGCCCTTACTACGTTTATATTTTGACACCTTGCGGTGCAGCGCTGTCTGGTGACGAGATAAGTGAAGGGTTGCGCGAGCTCGACAACGTGTAATTTTGTCTTTGTATATTTTAAAATGATAAAGAAGTATTGAAAGATAAGGAAGTATCAAATCAAAACTTTTGTGTATTCGACATTTAACCAAAGGGTTGTTTTAATTTGTTAAGTGATACCGGTTATTACGCTTCATTTAGTAATTCAAAACATCAATGATGTAAAAAGGTTTTTAATATTTTGTCGAATATCGATTATAAGGTTCGTCGTTATTTAAAAAAATCATTGTTTTGAAAAAACTTAGGTTGTTACAAACCATAATATTTAGATTTAAATTAACAACGACACTTAAGGTCTTAGGATATATTTGACCAGAGAGCAACTTTGTGTAGATACGTTACAATTGTAGATGCAATTGTAAGAATCTCTTCCGGTGTTTCTGCGAAGTGGACGCCCCGGGGCGCCAAGGATGCGGGAGTATCGCGGTAATTTGGTTTAAGTAGACCAATTCTGGTCTATTGTGTTCTAAGATCCTTTTCGCGATCACCCGCATGTCAAATAAATATTAATGCCGACTTCACTCAAGTGCCTTCATTATTGAGCTTACTGTAACAGTTGTAATGATATTCGAAAGTACGAGTGGCTATAGATTTTAATATTATAATGACGATATCTGTGGCTCAGTGGTTAGTGAGATGGCGTTTAAGCCGGAGATCGCGGGTTCGAATCCCGCCAGGGAACAAAAAGTGTATTAAATATGTGTATTATAATAACAATCTTACACAAGTTCTTCGAGAACTTACCATAGAACCAGATTGACGTGGCGTAAAAGCGTCCATAGATATTATTATTATATTATTAATAGTACTGTATACCTGGTCTATCCTTAATCTAACCTATAATCTGGCCGTGACTAAAACTAATCTACGTATGTCTTGTTTTTTTCTGTAAATCAGGAGCAGTAAAATCAACACAACTGCAAACATTACAATAGGTTTATCCGTGGCTTGTGGAATTTTTAATCCGCGATGTTTGTTGTTGAACACGTAGGTACCTTAATTTGTTACATATTTTTATCGACATGATGATCCTTACAAAAAAGGTATTTTTTAAACTTATGTATTTTAATTATCTGCGTATACCTAGATAGATTTCTTTATACATATTCTAAAATAAATTTAATATGGAGCTCCGTGGCCTAGTCGGTAGACCATTTGATTCGCACTCGAGAGAGTGCAGGTTCGATTCCCAGGTGGTGGCGCGTACGAAAGAGACTTTTTCAGATCTCATCCAAGTACATTATACGGACGCTCCAACGGTGAAGGAAAACATCGTGAGGAGACTCGCACATGGTTGGCCCCAGACGTATTTACCAGTCATTCCTCTGGACTAGGCTGACTGTGTTAAGAGAATGCCGTATGCACATTCGGCATTCTCTTAACACAGTGAGCAAAAAAAACAACTGTCCGAGGCACTACAGTATTTCAAGAGTGGTTACTTCGCTCGGAGAATGCTAAATCATCCTATAAATCATCCAATAATGGATTAAAAGGCCTAAGTTTATTCTAAAATACTTTAAGTACACTCGTAAATTAAGATTACATATCAAAAACTATATCGAACATATCAACAAGGATCTTTGACGGTACGGTGCAACTGTATGGTCACTTTCCATAAGGCGATCCGTCTGCTTGTTAGCCCTCTATTATTTATAAATTAAATTTGGCATGTCGATATTATTACACGATAGTTAAGATGCCCGCAGATGTTATCATCTGTCTAGTTTTGTACTAAGCATTAACAACTTCCGGTCCACATACTCAATACAGAATAACCACTTAACAGCAATAAATACAAACTACACCTGGACTCATATTACTGACATAAGATGTTTGGATAAAAGCCAAGCTGGGCTGCTGATCAATATTGTAACGACAGAGGCGAATTAATTCACAAAAACATACTAACTTAATAGAATTAGGTACAAAAGTATAGTATAGTATAAGTCTTTCAGGTATTGACTTTACTCAACAACACCTACTTTTTGGACATTCTTTTACAATTTCTGGATCTTTTAATCTACTTCAAATTTTAAGTTTCTTATTGGAACTAACCAATTTCACCTGTATTCAGAGCAATTCAGTGATGATAAAGGAAATAACCACAAATAGAGAACAATAAATCAGCTCCCCGGATTTTGATTTATAGACACATTTATAACAATTTCATTAATAGATCGTATAAAAACAATCGCAAGTTTTTCATCTTATAGGGGTAGAGGTTAGGTGAGGTGAGGTAAAAAACAGGACGAGTAAGCACGCGCGCGCGCCGGGTGGTCCCACACGTGGCTGCCCGTATAGATTTTGTCGATAACTAGTGTTGTTCTTATCGATAAGTGGCATAGACTAAAGACGGTCAATAAAATGTTTTGCTACTATTAAGTGGTTTTATTCATCTTTTTTTCCTTTGTTTCAGACCAACCAGACAGCCTCTGGCAGATTTCTTGTTGGATAGGTGTTCAAAATCATATTAATGGTAAGTATTTTGTAATAAGTCTTTAACACGTGAAAGCAACTTTCAGAAATAGTTCAAACTTCAATAATCTGATGTCAATAACAAATTTTTTACTGTGCAAAATCCTATAAACCTTTACTGTTAGCGCCTGCTCGATCTTAATTTTAATAAAAAAGGGTCCCGTATATATTACACAATTTACTACATGGCCGTAAGCTATCTGCCAGCGAGCATATACCTGTATTATCCGGTATTCGCCGGTTTTCAGGCCCGGAATAAAACCGGTCGAAATTCGTACACCCGTATTTTGTCTGCAGCCCGACAGGGGTGGACAAGCGCATGAATTTTCAAATAATCAGACATACGTGCAATGTGCATCTATGTTATAAAAGGGGTTGCTTCAGTGACAATTCAATTTTAAAACATTATTTGCGAAGCAACTTTTTTGCTTGTTAGAAAAAAGTTCAACATAGTTTTTTAATTAATTCATTTTTTGTTTTAAATTTGAATGGCAGGAATAGTCCCTAATTCCTATTACACTCAGTCAGGCTGGAGTAAAATTAGCTAGTCGTTTTTATAACAATGTAATTAATAAATTTTCTAATTTATACGCAAACTTTTCTCTATCTCTACGAAGAAAAAGTCATACAATGAAACTTACTTTTATTTCAGTGCGTATGAAAATAAAAAAAATAGCAGTTATAGGGACTGCCGATAGAAGTGAAAACAGTATTCAGACCAATGCATTGCTCGGAGTTTTTGTTTCACTTCTAAAATAATAAAAGGGTTTGAATTCGGCTAAAATAAAAGTGAGGGATATTAAAATAAGAACAAAATAGGACAATCCCGAATGATGAGAAGCACACGCAAGTTTAGATCCAGTTGTTTTAACTTTACGCCCGACTACTGGTAGGAAAAACGAAAAAATCTTTGTTTACTTTATTTTTAGTTACCTATATGAAATAAACAATGTTGTTGTTACTTTTTTATTTTACGCTAAGAATTTTGAGATGAATGTAGTTTTTGAGGTCAAAAATCTTTGTCACATGCTTTGAAGACATGAGTAGAGATTAAAAAAGTGTAATCATTAGTATAATCTAATAGTAATATCTTCTTCATAAATAAAAAAATTAGAACGTCCATTATGAACTAAAAACTGAAGCGAGATTGGATTTATATTTGAAATATGATTTTCCAAACACGAGAACGAAAACCCATAAAGGGGAACATTAATCAAGAACAAGGCAGTTTTGAATATGACGCCAAAAGCGATGCTATCAGCACATCGGCCTATCAATACGAGCCGCACCGAACCTAATGTTTCCTTGAGCTGTTAAACAAACGCTATTCTCATACATTTACATATTCTATCTTTGCTATTGGTCAATCATTGTAGTTTTTTATTGTTCAATTTTCGACTCGATTTGTCTTTATAATTTTAAGCTCAAGTATTACCTATATTATATTGTTTATCGAGAACATTTTGTTTCACTATTTTTTCAATTTCAAATTAGTTATTTATGAAGTTAAATGCAAAAATAATTATGTAACATTTATGAACTACAAAAAGTAAAAAAAAAAAACAAATATTTCTGTTTATAATATTAATTTATATTAAATTTAAAAATATCATAAATGCCAAATAAATATTACCATTAAATATGCAGACTTTATTTGAAAGTTATAATATATATAATCTTGCTACCGTTCTAATTACTAATCAATACATAGCTACTCATTCAGACACTTTAATTCCTTTAATAAAAATACAGGGAGGCTGCAGGGGGTTAGGGGGCAGCGCTGGGCTTCGGAAAATTCGCCCGGTGAATGGGAAACGCGATAGACAAACACCGCCCCACCCCGAGCCGGGCATTTTGAAATAATGCCCCCAACTTGTACCGGGAGGCTTCCATTTTTAACCGATGCTTAAAAAAGGTATTCTATTGGGCCTTTGTTATATCAGCAACATATTTATATATAAAAAGTTCGCGATGCCTAACTTTTTTCTGATTTCCTGTGCGTATAATAATTGGCAATAACTATTTGCAATTATATTTTTCACAATAATTTGTGCACTACATAATCCTTACTACGGACTGCTTCTACTATTGTGGGTAGAGCTTACTGTAAATTCATTTAGTTATCCAATCGACAATAACAATATATATTCATCTAACAAAATGTAAAAATGATTTGAAATTTACACAAGTAACCCTAATAATCCAAAAAAGATGATTCCGTGTATAATGTATCCTTAATAAGAGCACAAGCATAAGGGCTCAGACTCGACGAAATTTTTGCATTCATTTTCAGAATTGACGATCTCGAAATTGAGAGCGATATATGTTCCCAATAAAAGTTCGTCATCGGCAACTCATTATCCGAGCATCTTTTATGGCTCTACATGAAAAAACAAACTTCCCGAGCCGCTGCTAGAAAATTTAATCTCTACACACGAATGCATACAAGTGGACATGTCCAAGAATAAAATTAAACTGTTCGTTTAATTTATTCAGTGTTCACGTATTGAGATTTGAATATCAAAATGGTACAAGTGGTTAAGTAACAAAAGCATCGCTGTTATGGAATTGTCACATGCATTAAAACAGTCCGCCACACGCATCTAATGACACAAATAAAATACGCAAATCTAGTCCGTATTATACTAATTTAGAAGCCACAATGCACGCCGCACGGATTTGACAGAAGGATTATCCAATCTTAGTGTTAGCCGGTACGCACTGAGGTTGTAAATCTAGTCGACGCGAAATGGCTGACCGCCCCCTCCCACAGATCTATGCTATAGCTGCAAAAGTGTGCACCATAAATTTTGTACAAGCCGGCTGTACGGTAAAACTGTTTGAGCCTGTGTGCGTACGAAAATTCGTGTTTCGTAAGAGGAGTGGACATCGGCTCGCTTTGTGTTCGTATCCTCGCGTCGTGTAGGAGCATCGGCCAGCCCTAGCCGATCTAAATAAATCGCTAACACTGACGTTTAGTTTAGTTAGAATATAATTAAAGAGATCGACTGCGGCCGATCGAGCTTAAAAATTCACGAGCATTTGTTCGATTCTAGTTAAGCTTTATGCAATTTAGTAATGGATTTACAATTTAAACATTTGCACACCTATTAAATTTGCGTTTCGCTAAATTATGCTTTTGTTTTATAAAAATCAGAAGCAGAGTACATAGGTACATCTCTAATAGGTGATAAACATCTACTAAAAATCATGGGATTTTATTATAGGTAATACACAGATAATGTTCGATCCCGGCCGATACACACAAGGATAATGTGTAGACATAGCTTATAGATAGACGTAAAAGTCTGGCAGGCAACGTAATTCGGGCTGGAGTGAATCGAAAGCGACGGTCAATAATTATTTTTTCCTTTTTCTTTACGAAGTAAACCGCTTCCTTTTATGTTCCTTTCCATCCGGACGGTTCAGAGCGCTGAAAGAAGTGTGAACCGGGCCGTGATCACGCGCAGTCAGGTGTGAGTAACTGAGAGACCGATGCACTTAGATACAACGTCTGCTAATACTAATAATATGAGCATTTTTATTTTTACGCCATAGGCTGACTTTCGACAGTTTCCGGGCGGTATCGTCAAACGAGCGATTTGTTTTTTCTGCTTAAATGTACTTATGCTGTATCTGCATATGCATGACATGAGACTAATCCAATAATGCAAACGCATTATTGGATTAGTCTCATGTAAGCTCTATTGAGAAACTTTATTTAGAAATTCACCGCATTAACTTTGGAATTATTGTTGGTTAGGTACACTAGGTTTTATATACACCTGAATACACCAAAACGCCTATTAATATTTTTATAAGACATGGAAAACCAAAAAAATAGTAAAAGCAAATTAAAAAAAATCGTACTAAAGAATGAACTTTTATTGTTTGACTTATCTACGCGAACAAGGTCCGGTGCAATATCGAATTTTGAAGCTGGATGTCGCGCTCCATGAAAAGAATGCACACACGCACGTTATTAACTACGTATTGGTTACGCACTTATATTTCCAGTAAATGTAGCTAAAGCGTAGAGTTGCACAAAAACGCATCTTCCCCCTTCGCCACCCCAGCGGCCGGCGGCGAACGAATACATTCGACTAGCCCATTTGCAAAATCACATTGTGTGAGTGTCTATCTATAGGCCCCGCGCGTGTGGGTGGCGCACACTAGCGAGGCTGCTTAGTCTGTGCGTAGTTTTACCGTACCTACGTGTACTATGTACTCGGTATTGGTTTTCTGTAGTGCTGAGCTTTAACAAATTTCAAATTTACAAAATCGTGATTGGTCGGTATTTTGTTTGTATAAGCGAACGCACCGGGTGCGGCGAGGCCCAAAATACGCTAGATAATTCGTTTAGGCGCAAAATGATGAGTTTTATCTGATTTTGTTTACGCGACGTATGATTGCGAGTCATCGATGTGTGTTTGGAATTCGAACAAACAATGTAATTATTAAGCAGACGGTAATTTATTTCCATCATTAGAGCGGGGAATGTTGACGTATTAAGTCGTCATTTTTAACATCGCCCTTATAAATTTTACAGACCATGTCTTATAGAAGACACTTATTGATTGTTCGGAGACCATTATAACTCCAAATGAAGCAACTAAGGGTAGCGACTAGTGATCCACGCGAGTGGCCATTAATAACCGGAAGACATACGTTCTAATAGTTACTTTAAGGTCTGCGATATCAATTTCGAGAAAACTATTCGAGCGTAAGATGGAGACGTCACTCGGTGCCGGAAGTCCGCTACAAAAACTAATCAAGACGAAATTCGAAATTGGAACTTGTCGATTCACGGTTCCTTTGCCGCCACCACTGTTTCGATTCAACATAGAACCAGATGATATTGTTTAATTGGATTTGTAAAATGCTAGTCACAATTGCAGCGTACATTAATGTTATGCCAGGGTGAGAGGTGTCATTTTCGTATATCAAATACTCGTAGGAAATAGAAGGGATTGAAGAAAAAGAAAGTCATTTCACACATGGTGAATAACTTATTTAGAACTTTCTGTTTCAAAAGCACTATCGACACGACTCAAAGCTTATATTCAACTCATCCATGGAAATCTTAAAATTTTCCTATCATTAAAATAACGTTTATACTAGTTGAACCAATGATTTTAAAATTAAGAATGGGTACGTACCTACATTTGACAGAAAAAATCTTCATACAAGAAAAAGTTACGCCATCTGCATTTCAGAAGACTTTGTCAATTTAATGCGGACTGAATATACAGCGGAAAGCAATATATGTCAATATAACAAATGTCAAACCTCGACTGCCCCAAACAAGCACAAAAATAGGTTAGTTAAAGTTTGGTCACTTTTTTCTTCGACATCTATTTTCTATAGCACTTAAACATATATAGGTATATGAGTTTAACCTAACTTGTAACTGAAATACGTTAGCCATATAAGACGCGGTCACACGGGCGTCGGCCGAGTAACAGATGCGCGGCGAACGGTACGCCACGCGACAGCTTGGTGTTCCGTTGAAAAGATATAATTACCATACTAAAACTAATGCAAACGCACATTTGTATAAATGTAGATGTATGTTATGTAAGAGGTGGCGGGAAAAATTTATATGTGTGTACAAAATATTAAAAAAAATATTTATTCCATATTTACTTATCACAGCTGCAAGGAAATTATAAAATCTTGGTATTTTCAAACTTAAATATTTTCATTGAAAAAGTAGTAGATATTTAAAGTAATTTATATCAGGCAGGCTATATTTTTGTTAGTGAATTTCAGCATAATTCAGTCACTTTCGGTGATGGTGTTTAGCAGAACCTACTGACTGCACTGTTAAGTAGTTTTAAAATTCTACACGATAGAAATACCTACAATAATATTATGATGAATGATGTTATTTTTGAAGCCATGTCTAATTTTTTCTATAGTACTGCCATGAACTTAAGTCTGGCAATCGCATGCTGAGCGGTCGCGGGGTCCGAATCGCTTATGGACGCGCCCTAATAACACGCAGTCACGCAAGCGAAATCCGCTTACAAGATGTGTATCAACGGCTTACATCTGTGTCAAGTTACACATACAGTAAATTGCACAAAATTAGAAAAACTGGCTTAAACCCTCGGAATCACACCTAATACTAAAAAAATATTTTTTTTTCTCTGTATCACACAAAACGAACATACAATTTCAAAATGTTAGATTTTAGTTATGATCGATAAAAACCACTACAAATAGTGTTTAGTAATACTTTGTTGACATCTTTTATTTATTAAAAAAAAACTATCTGCGTTACCATATTTGTCGACTTATTTTTCACAAGCTACAAAAATTTATCACTTATAATGAATCCTTTGTGATAAACAATCGGGTCCAAACGGGTCTCATGGGAATATTAGCCTAGTTAAACAATGTGGCATTAAACACAAAGCGGTGTCCCATGACCTGTTTGCTCTCAAGACGAGAGCCCGTGAGACTGAAACAATACCGTCCTTAACCGCAACCACAAAAGAAATAAAGCGGGAAGAAAACGCAAGACAAAACGAAAAATATATCACAGTATAAAATTCTTGCTCGCATTTAAAGTTTTAATCACTACTTGTCTGTAATGCACATCGGTTTTGGAGTATCGTATTAAATTACATTTTAGCTGTAGTTTTTTGGTATGTTAGTATATCTAAGGAATAATTAATTAGTACCTGGGTAACGGAGCTTTGCTAGGAGTTCTGATAATTTTAAAAAAGTTCAAAGAATCAAATCAAATAAATCAATAAAATCAAAAATATTTATCTTACCGAGATTTGAACCCACCACATTCCGAATTTCCGAACAAAGCAAAAGATGCAAACCAAACTGCCAATCAGACTGAATCAGAATCAGACAAACTGTAAATTAGTTTTGAAAACAAGTCATTCTCAACAAAGAAAAGGGTAAAATTTTTGGGGGTATTATCACATTATTGTCCCAACACAGGAAAGGGTTAACATTTGGGGGTTTCTCACAATATTGCTAATTTCCGTATTCTCACGGACAATACCTCAAAATCCTAAACTGGCAACTTCCCTCCTCATTACAATCGCACTTGTCCCGCCAGTTTCCGCGCGCCTCCGCCATAGTTCTCACAATCAAAAAAAGATTTGTCACTTAAGTAGATAAGGGGGAAGTCCCGGAAGGAGCAGTTCCCAGACCACTCACCCACCAAACGATTATCACCCTTAGAGTATCGCTTACAACCGCTGGATGACCCCCGAGGGTGACGCGATCGGAAACTCGAATTCATAACAAAACGCGTAAAAATCAATACACTTATTAATATTTTTAATAGATTATTGTTGTTTCATATAACATTATAATTGAAAAAATCGTCTTACAAATTCCTTCAGAAATAAATAAATTGTATCGTATAGTCGACAAAAATTATATTCAACTTATTTTTCAATTATGTTTAATGGTTATGTACTATAGTTTTATTTAATTTGAAAAAGTAATATTTGTATAAAAAAGATAAACCAAACTTTAATTTTGTTGGTGGCTTTGCTATGACAAGTATCTAATCGCTGCGCCCGCGCCGGCGCATCGGCGATGCGGCCGGTGGCTGCAGGAAGGAAGTGTAAGGCGAGCGCGTGAGAAGGACGCCTACGCCGTGAGAAATCCTCGTCACCCCATATCCGAATACCCTTCATATACTTATCGTCTTGACCTCATTGTACTAATTCAAGGACTTGCTTGTCCGGTGGTTTTAGGCTCACAAGTCACAAATGGTATTGTTTACCTAATAGCGTCGAAGCCGGAGTTGTACCGAATTGAAGTTTACAACGCTACATCTGTGGTAATTAATTTTGAATCTCTATTTAATTGTTTACAAAAAAAACTGATTATACCTATCATACTAGCGACCTGCCCCAGCTTCGAACGGTTGCAATATAGTTGTAAATATTTTATTGTTTTGTTTATTTTGTTTTGTGTATTTTAAATATTACTAGTACTTTCAGGGATTCTAATTCATAAGCAGGTAGAGTGTTTCTCTGAATATATTTGTATTATATGGACAACATGTAGCCACAATGCAATTGTCAATGACATGTCAGTTTGATATCATATTACGTATAAATTATGACAACAGGCAAGCTGCTTATGAATTAGATTCCCTGATAGTACATTGTACAAGAATCTCTTTTTCTCACAATCAATCTTCTCGCAAACGTTTGCGGCTTAAGTAATTGGATATTTATCAGCAATGGGCAATGTTCATAATAAACGAATGTGACAGTGTGCTGTGACTCAGTGCATACAATATCACGAGCTCAATGAAAAAGATCATCGGAAATCGTTCCGTACTGAGGCTCAGGGAGCGACGACCCCACACGGTCAAGATTGAGCGGACAGCGCGAGCGGTACGAGCAAATCGCTGGCTCCTGTGATTTGAACGTATTCGAAGAAAATGTTTTTTGGTCACAATACAAAACATAATTTAAAAAATACTATCATGTACTTAATATTTAATATCTAAATCAATACTATGTTGAATATTAATAATATTTTTGGAACGAAGTTCCTTATGGGGCGATGCGGAGGGGTACCCTAGCCGGGAAAAGACGTCCGCAACGTAAGATTTTTATGTATAATCTTTATTATTTTCTTTATACCTCGAATAGAACTTAAAATAAATATTTTTATAATAAGGAACTTCGTTCCTATCTGATGTCCCACGACACTACACGGCTTTTGATTTTATAAAACTTCTTGGACTTTACTCCATAAGAAACGATTTTCATATATATGAGCCATATTTTTTAAATATTTTTCTAATATTCAACGTAAGGTAGTGGCCAAAACATAAAATATTCAATCGCTTGTAGCTCGGGGGGGGGGGGGGGGGGACCCCGAGACCTTTTGAGGTCATTTTGTCGATTAAATTAAACCATATTTTCATATATTTCATATTATATGTATGAAAATCTATGGGAGTAAAATCGAATTCCCAATGTCTGACGGTCACATGATGTTAGCCGAAGATGACTTTTTACTTGCATTTTGCGTTTTTAAGTTCTCCGTTCAATATCAGAAAATATAATTTACAAATTAAAATATAATTTAAAAATATAAATTGAAACTATAACAAAGTTGAAATTATTGAAATTGTTATATTGAAATTATAACAAAGTATAGAGTATAAAATATAAAAAAGGTTATAAAACTACGCTATGTGCACACTACTGGGGAGTTTTGGCGGAAATTCAATGGGTGACGTTGTGGATTTTGTATTTCTTTCATAAATTTGTGTTATTTCGGTTCTTAATGTGTAATATTGGTAGAATATAAACCATTAAATATTCGTTAACATGCACAAGTGTGGGCAAGTGGTACTACTTCAAAAAACGTGCTATTTTGTGTTCCCTCTAAAACTCCCTAGAAGCTTTCAGTAAATCTTCTACCACTTTACTGGATCGACTGACTCGACTAATTGACTGCACTGACTATCTATTTGGACTTTGACTAGACTTTAGACTTGACGATTTAGGAATACGGTGTAGAAAATTGAAACGAAAATTCTATTTCCCGCCTTTTTAACTTGACACTGGCAAATGGTTTTAAGCCGACGCCATATATTTAAATGATAAAATACACACTACTGTGTATTTTTTATTTTTTGAGTGCACTTATTTTCTTTGTATTACATACCGAATTTTACTTTTTAGAGTAAACTCCAGTCGTGTGTCGGAGCTGTCACACGCACTTTTTATGGAACCAAACATTCATACCAGGTTACTCAAATTATACAAAAATAACAGGGTGTCAGAAGACCGCTTCCATTAACTTTGGGATATGATTATACGACCTTTTCTCATTACAAAAAAGTTTTTTTTTTGTTTTTTTGTTTTCAAATTTTTATTTTTTAATATTTTTTTGCATTTTATACCTTTTAATCAAAAGAACAAGCTGTTTCGAAGTATTTTTTTCATTTAAATCTAAAAATTTATTATTTTTACTTCATTACGCAATGTAATTTACTTCACTACGCACGTGGGTACCGTGCTCATGCCTCAGTACACGCGTTCAGCGATGTTTAATGTATGCTGATTGCAGTGACTTAGAACCACAACGAAATGACAAATAACGAAACCTGTGTACAGTGCAACTAAATTCTTAATGTCCAACGGCAATCATCGCTTTTCTATCGATATTACAGACGGTGTGTGAAAAACGACAATAACCGAAAGACGAAACGTGGTTGAACTGTAGGTAACAATGAAACAAAGTAAGTGTATAAAAGGGTGCCCGAAGTCGCATTAGTAAATTATTATTAATAATAACAAGTAACGTACACCGATCAATGATCATAATAAGTAAAACTATGGCTAGTTATACTATATATAATATATAGTATAACTATTTACTTACTTGAAAGAAGTATTGAGTACTGAATGACTGCTAGTAGGTACTAAGTCTACTCCTAGTACTAAGTTCACGGAATCCATCGACCATCAGGTGACCGCGGCAAGGTGTCGCGTTAAAAGTTAAAATTTAAAGTTGTTAGAAAGTCTTTTTGTTGCATTTTAAAATTCGTTGCTAGCACCATAAGACATTACACGTATCACTTAAAATTGAACAACACAACACTACGCTATTAAACACGACCTAATAGTGAAACTCAAATCAGACAACCTTTTACCTCGAGAAAAAAACTGCAACTAAATTCCAAAATCTATTTTAAAACAAAATAGTTATTTTATCGACGTTCGGCAAAATTCAAAATATGGCGACGTTTAATAATAATTCTTTAAAAAATAACATTTTCTACTTTTGGGCAAAATTCAAAAGATTTTGCCGACAACGAGTGCACGTTCCAATGTACGGTCAGACACCGTTGACCTTCAATGGTTTTGAAAAAGTCTATCTAATTTATTGCCAAGTGTTTTTTGTTAGTCCTCCCGTGGGCCGTGACCACGTTTGCTGTAAAGTAACTGAAATGTCGAGATGATAAATGAAAATAAACCGCGAAAACAATCAGTAACTCTTTCTTAATGTATTTCTCACTCCTAAATAAAGTTTTCCGAAAGGCATTAATAACGTAGTTTTACTGTAAACGTTACATTCAATATTAAAGGAGAATCATCTTGTACTATGTCAGCAGGTACGTTAATTGTCGTTAGCTAATTATTGCGTTGTAGACCGTAATGCGACGGTGGCGGTAGGGAGCGCAGCCCGGGGCGGGTTGTAGCTAGCCGGGGCGGGTTGTAGCTAGCCGGCGCGGGCGCGGCGACGGGGCGGCGCACGTGGCCTTCATCAAAAGTGCAGTGCCGCTCTTTTAAAGACTACCTAGGCTAAGTGATGCGACCATTGAAAATTGAAACATTTACTTGTACGTAGTCGATGTTATATTTAAATGAGTTAATTGTTTGTTGCTTTATTTTCTTTGTTTTTTTGTAATAAATAAGTTACTGTTTATATATCAAGTCAGCTGAGTTTTTATGGTTTATGACCGGCAAACGAGCAGACAGATCGTCTGATCCGGCTGCCGGTACCTGACACATATGCATTGCTGATCTTTTACGTGCCTTCAGCCCCCAGTAGTTTTTTTATTAAGTTCATACAAATCAATGCGTATGCAAAATAAAAAGTAATTTACCGATATGAAAAACTATCGATACAAATGTATCGGGATTCGGGACACATGCCTAGGTTTTTTACATAAAATCATTTTCTTAGTTTTGGCCAGCCAACTGAGCTGTAAACCCGCGTTTTCGAGTGACGTTCTGTGTTATTTTTTTAACTATCTACTTATCTTCGTTTTAATTTTCGTTTGTTTATTTTGACTTTATTTGTGACTTGTGTGTGATTTTTTATCTTAAAATGCATTCGCCAGACGAGTATACTACGCGTAAATATGGTTTGATGTTGATGTGTTTAAAACAAGCATTTGGGAATGTCGCAGAGGGATTGAGGATTTACCGGAGGCCCGCCTTCTTTCAGACTCCCGTACAGGCATGCGAGTGTTAGAAAATAGACCCATTGAGCCTCCAGCATCTGGCGGTGGGTTGCAACTGGACGTAAATATCAAGGAGCAGATTTTAGACGTGGTGCGTCGGAATCCTCGTCTTGGAGCCCGCAATGCGGCTAAAATGCTTAGACGTCGGCACGGTAGGCCAGTTTCTACTTGCTGTTAGATTTAACTGTGTATGTACCTCATCTCATTTTATTTTCATTTATTTTAAGTAATTAAAAGTTAACTTAAAACTTAGTAAATAGGTACTTGAATGTTATTAGAAATTTAAATAAGATTGTAAATAACCTATGCAATTTTCGTGGTTAATTTACTACATACTGTACAGCTGCTAGAAAACGATCAGCTGATTTCCCTATTCACATATTCGTGCCTGCGCAGGCGCGGCCTCTCCCCGTGCGCGCCCGCCTCCGATCGCCACCGCCCGTGTCGTTATGGACGTTCTACATTGCGTGTTGAAAATTTTAACTTTTACAAAAACAATCGATTAAAAGCAAATGACTAGTACCAATGGATCCATCTCATGGCCTAATATAAACCTACGAAGTTATCGGTACTGGTCTGAATACACCCTGTATAGCCTGACTGGTCCTTACCGCTCATGCTGGTTCTTACCACCCGCTTCTGGCTGTACCTTGAGGTCGTCTCTCGGCGGAATCACCGGAAGGAATCAGGGGCTCGTCACAATCTGGGCGTCCGGTCCGGCTTCCGGTTACCGGGCGTGACGCGCGCCGCCCGTGACATGCGCACGCGCCGACTACCTCACTAATTAGGTATCATTGTGTTAAGAGGAGTTCATTACTACCTGTCTCTCTGTTATATTATGATGATATTAATGGTAAATAGATAATACATACCTAGGAGTAGCTGACTTGGTAGCTTTTACTCTAAGTCGCAAACCTCTTCCACACTATTGATGTAATATCTACCTATATCTGTAATATGTATATTAACTAAGCGCACAATGTTAAGGTTGAAGTATAAATGGTACTGCTTTGCTCGTCTCATCCTTTATATGGAAGATATTTATAAGCGGCCGCTCTCCCGCTCAGGTTGATCTTGGGCAGCGGCGGGAGTCAACTGTTCGGAATAATTTATACCTATTTTAGTATTTAGTTAGAAAACTATTATTATTTAGATGGTTGTTTATGTCATAATTAGTATGGTTAACGTAAATGGATGGTATGTGGTACGTCCTACCTTACTATTAATGTTATGAATGTGAAAGTTTGTGAGGATGGATGGATGTATGTTTGTTACTTTTTCACGCAAAAACTATTGAACGGATTTTGATGAAATTTGCTCTGAATTAACACATATGATACTTTAATCCCGAAAAAGTACAGTGTTCTCATGGGATACTGTATTTTTTTTTTTTTTTCTTAATTCCGTCCCCCTAACGTGATCAGGGATTGTTTTTAATTTTTTATTCTTTTTCTTTCTTTTGGATTATTTCTTCACTTTTTACAGTTCTTATCTCTAAATTATATATATACATTTGATTTTCTTGCATAGTTACTTAACTATGCACTTGTCGATTTATACAGGTAAAAAGTAAACAATCTTATTTTAAACGCAGTGAATACAATAAAATCCAATAAAATATACAATCAATTTAAATTCAAATTAAAAAAATGTCAAAAATAATTCCCATAAAATAAAATACAATAATATAAAATTCAACTAAAATAATTACAATTAATTAAAATGTCAACAATAAAACGACGACACAAGGTAAAAATCTAGCCTAATATCACAAAAATACATTACAAATAGAGCCTAACTAATATCACACTAATATATCACAATTTTTCTTACATACTACACCCACAATCTTCTTACAGAACTCGAGGAAGATATCCCTCGACTTTCCCCCCAGGATGGAAGACAGGCTCTCACCCGTAATGGATATGCCCAATTTTTGCTCAGTATCATATCTACTGCTAGCAAAAATCGGGCACTCGAGTAACAGGTGAGGAACCGTCTCCTCAACTCCTGGCTGACATGAACACGACGGGTCCTCCTTCAGCTTGAATCTGTTCAAGTAGAAGGCGAACTCACCGTGTCCAGTCAGAATCTGTGTGGTGTAGTGTGTGATGTCTATCTTATTGACTACCCTGTATGCAGCAGCAGCGCTTGGGAAAAAGAGCTTTGTGACTCCGGCCGTCCCTCCCACTTCGTATCTCCTGTCCCATTCCTCAACCGTATCCTCTCTTAAGATACGCTTGACGAATGAAACAGGACACAGATCGTAGTCAGGCTTCCTTTTCAATCGCAGCGCGGCCTCCTTGGCTAATTCGTCAACCCTCTCATTCCCTCTCAACCCTGCGTGTGCCTTAATCCAAAACAGGGAGACCTCCCGCCTCTGCGATGCAGCTTTTCGGAGGGCCTCCCTTGTTTGCACTGCCAGGGGATGAGGGGAACTAAGGGTGACTGCCTGGAGAGCCGATCTGGAATCGCTAAGGATACCGACCTTCGCCATTCCACTCTTGCAGGCTATACTTACTGCTCTGTGGAGCGCTAGAAGCTCGGCTTGGTAGACGGTACAATACGGCGGCAACGCAAGCTTGACGGCCTTCGTCTCGACCTCACCCTTCCATACGGAGAGCGCGGCTCCGACTCGACCCTCAATCTTGCTGCCGTCCGTATAGATCCTATGGACGTGGCTGTTAACAACGTCTGCATACGAGTCCTCGTCTACCAACCCGAACCTCAGCTCTACCTGCTCTGCCGGATGTGGGTCCTCGATCGCTAGAGCCATTCGCTCCACCTCCCTGTCTTTCAACGCCGGGTGCGGTACTCCCTTCTTGATCTCATAGAGCCTCGAAGCTTCGAGTATCCTGAGATCAAGAGGGAGTATCCCAGCCAACAGCATCGCAGAGTTCAGGGAGACGGTCCGATATGCTCTGCAAATCTTCTGGGCAAAACCCCGTTGGACGGAGTTGAGCCTTTTCTGGACCCCCATCTTTTCCACGGTGGGTGCCCACGCTGCCGATGCATACAGAATAGTCGGCTCTATCACGGCCATATATATTGTCTTAACTATCTGGGGGTTAAGCCCCCAACCTACTCTTGCAGCTTTTGCGAGCTGTTTGTATCTCGATATGGCTTTCTGGCATACTTTTGTGACATATGCGTTGAACGTAAGGCCGGTGTCTATTATCAGACCTAGTACTTGAATTTGGTCGTAGTATTGTAAATACACACCCCCCATCGCGAGTCGAGGCACGTCATATTTGAGTCTACGTGTCGTCAGTAGTGCGCAAGTTTTGTGGGGGGCGAACTTCAACTTGTTCGATTCCCCCCACTTATTTATTCTTTCTAAGACTCCGTTAGCCTTTAACTCAATTTCCAGAGCCGTATCCCCCTCGAATACTAAAACTAAGTCGTCGGCGAAAGCCTGGCAAAAAACACTCATTTCATCTAACATCCATAGCAGGGGGTCCAACAAGAGGTCCCACAGGATCGGTCCACCTATGGACCCCTGCACGCACACCTTGTTGGTCGCCCTGCTCACTTCCATGCCAGCGTACCTTACATTCACTCCTCTTTCACTCAGGTAGCTGCTGATCACCCGCCTCAGGTTCCCCGGACACCCAACCTCAGCTAACCTAACCTTTATGGCCGGCCACCAAGCACTGTCGAAGGCTCCCTCTATGTCCAGTGACACCACGACAGAAATTTTCTTCTCCTCCCTCTGTTTTCTGACGTGGTTCACCAACCTATAAAGGGCGTCTTCGGTGCTCCTTTGGGGCATGAAACCATACTGGTTAGGGCTAATCTTGGGCAGCAGGTAGAATCTAAGTCGGGCGACCAGCATCTTTTCGAAGATTTTGCCGAGAACAGGCAATAGGCCGATCGGACGATAGGCTTTTGGTACCCGGTACGATTCCTTGCCCGGCTTCCTTAGCACCACCACAGTCGCCCGCTTCCACTGTTTGGGGAAGCAGGCGACGGTGAGGCACCTATTCAGCAGAGCAAGGAACCATTCCGGGTCACATTCTACAGCGGGGATACTGTATTTACGCGGGCGGAGCCGTTGGCAAAAGCCAGTACTACATAATATATTATCAACTATTTATATAATAATAATTAGAAAATTGGCGTGTTTCATATAATTATATGTATATAATCAAATGCAACATCATATCTATCAGACGTATTCTCATGCAAATTAAGATCCGATCTTTTGCCGACGCTGGTGCTGATGATACATAATTACCATTTAACCCCCCATATTGTACCTGAGAAGTTGGGATGAATTTTTTAACACATTTATTAAATACCCGGCACATGCAAATTTTCACTTATGCAACGCCTAGTCGCTGGTAATTGCTTTCCTTACGTAATTATAATTGGCGGGAAAAGTGTGCGCATTAATTATTCATTAACCCTACCCTCATTTGCGGCCTGACTTGAGACACGCCAGTTCGCCAGTTAAACAAGTAAGTGCACCAGTATTTTTAGTTTTAGCTTATTTTTATCGATTTTTTTCATTAATTTATCAATATTATAATCGACCTGCTTAATTTTAACCGAATTCTAAATCAATGACAAATCGATATTAACCTAGGCAATAGTCATATTTTGTCACGTGTAGTCACAGAATGTTCTGCGGGATGAAGCGACGCCTTTTGGCAAAATTTATAGAGCAAACGTGTTCTGGCAAAATGTTTCTCTGAAAATGTAGGTACAGGAATTGTTCAAATAAAGAATGTCTAAGGTGTAATCAAAAGTCACATAAACTAAACTACCCAAGAATAACAAAGGAGTCCATTATGAAACTTTTGAATACGTCGTATATTAAAATTCTTAGTGGAAGGTGGCCAGAAGAGGCACTCCACCGACCCCCGCCCTCAGCAAAGAACACGAACTTAAAACAAACAGATTTAACTAAGAAAGGTGAAAGGAATGCAAATTTTCATATAACTAAGAATTTTAAAGTCCTGCACAGCGCTTGCATAATGCATTTTCATTCAATTTGAATAACGAAAGTAAGTATCGGTATAGTTGTTTAATAAATTTCATTGGAACTTTTTCACCCTTCACTCATTGTGAAGATATACCTGTTATGTGGTCTTATAAACATTCCAATACAGATTGCAGGAGAAAATGTTAATAACGTTTTCAAGTTACTTGCCACAAATTAAATCAAATAGCAGGCTTTATAAAGCAGCTTCTTACTAAAATATAAAAATTACAACCTTCTATGCACAAAAATTCCGTTTCATTACATTATTACATGAAAGAGAATAGCCCTCAGGCGGCATTTCATTAAAATGACATACTGACGTTCCTTTGAAATAATTCTTTGCCGTAGCCAACTAGACATGTAAAATTGAGATCATAGAGTTTCTCTCGGAGCAGGACACAAGCGAATGCGTAAATAGCGGGTTTTGTAAGAAGAAAGCTGCCTACAGAGATGTCGGGACAAAAGGAGTGTCTGCAAGGTGCGTGAAAAGGGCAGACAATGTCATGTATCAAGTTCACTCGGCGGAGGTTAACCAACCATCCCCTGTATACTCGCCCGCATATACATGTTTGGGTACAAGCTGGCTATTTTGTTATATAAAGCTAGAGTACCTGAGTAACGGAGCTTTGCTTGAAGTTCTGATAAATAAAAAAATAAAAGAATCACTATAATATTTATCTGACCGGGTTTCAAACCCACTACATTATGAATTTCCGAACAAAGCAAAACTTTCACATACGCATACTGAACTGCCAATCGGACTGTCATTTAAACTGGAAATTATTGATATAGCACGACGAGATAAAAACATAATAACTTAAAATGTGCGGTTTCTCAGGGATAAGCAAAAAAGGCAAATCGATTATACTCCCCCAAAACATACTAAATTTCATGGAAAATATATGAAGCCGTTTTCGAGAAACGTATTATATGTAAATAAAAATTAAACAAGATTGTCTCATTTAAAGTATACTTTATAGATAACGATATACTTTTAAGACATTCAGTTTGATTTTAAAATAGACGTGTATAATTATAGTAGACGTAGATGTAATGATTAAAGTAGTTCGTTTGCATCTCAATTGTTCATTACAAGACAGCATAGTTAGAGATAACAATGAATAACAAGCCCTAAATAGTTTTCAACAATAATATTTCACTGTCGACTTTAGCCCGGGAACTGTACCTGCAAACGATTACTTTACGCCGAGATAAGATTTAGACATAGACAATACTGGCCACTACAATGCTAATGTAATGTGATATTAGTTTCGACTTTGGGAACAATTAGAGCGGTGAGGCCACATCTTTTAATTAGTTTAACTTTTACTTATTTTACAAGATGGAAACTGCGACACTAAAACTTTATGCATAATTAAATTGCCTAAAGATAAAAATACTTACTTCAATTGCTGAAACAAATCGGATATTATTTTATGTCAATGTCATCGTTGTTATTAGGACAAGTTAAAAATGTGAACAACATTACAAATTTTAATATCTATTATTTGTGCAAAACTGGTCTGTATTTTATTTTATTCACAGGAAACAATTGTAAGGTGACTTTTAATAACATTAATTTTTATAAAAATCTAGAACGCGACTTCGTAAATTATAGCCTATGTTACCCAATAGGGTAACATAGGCTATAATTTACGAAGTCGCGTTCGTAATAACGAATCTTTTGAATACTCATTTAATAAAATAGTTTAGGCGCTACGTTGGAACAAACGCACATATATACATAGACTGCCAAAATCGTGACCCTTCTTTTTGGCTTCGCCGTAATCGGATAAAAATTAAAACAGTTTCACAAATTAGATGAAATGAAGCGAAATGCGCGCGACACAGAGGGAAGTGAAGCCACAGACGGATTCTGTATATTGGTTATCGCTGTCTCTCTCTTCCATTATTTTTTCTTGCACTAAAGTCTAGGCAGACTTGGGGGGTTTGTCTTACCCCTTTTGGGGTGTACTTGAGGCCCTTATCTGTTGTAAGTTTGTACAGCGTAGTGGATCGTAGGGGACCCCTTTGCTGATGCATCTTGAGTCGCATGCCACCGTAAAAATTAAAGATTCGTCTGGACATTAAAAAATTCGACACGTTTTCCCGACATTTTTGTGATAAGCTTAAATTATTTTGAAGGTTTATGGTTGTTGTATTAAAAATGGTGTCCTTACATGATTGTGTAGCAATATAATATGAAGGACAAATTAAAAGACATTAACCGAAAAAACATTAAAAGTTTATTTTACTATCGATCATCTAACCAAATAAGACATACAAATGACACAATTTTATTTCCTGATTTTTTTTATGTAATAACAACCTTGTAAAACATACTGTATACATAACATACATGCAGATAAAAAAAAAACAATATTGTTCACACTTTCACAACATTCACTAGAAAAGTCACTAGACATTACGGAAGAAAAGTGGCTAATTCGGCACGCATTGGTGCAGAGTTTGACTGCAACATCCATCCAGTACTTATGCGTGTATGTAAGTTGAGCCTATTTTTTTATTTCTTCCCCCTGGTCTGTCTGGTCTTCCTATTTTCAGTGAGGCTTCAAAGCCACCACAATGGTGTGATTAACTGTAACCTGAGACGCTAAAAGTCCTTTCATTTGTAATTAAACGGTATTTTACGAATTGTTTTGCTTATGCTGTAGTATAATATCTTCTACTGTTAACATAAAATAATATTTCTTACTACATATCAAGTCTAACAAAAATCCTTTTCAAATCCATAAAAATCCAAAAATAAATACTTAACAGAGGTCAGCTTCAGTAATAAACAAGCGTAAATTCTTATAAAACCTTTTTCAATGTATTCAGTAATATAAAGTAACAAAAAATTGATTTGATACAAATAATCTTTTGATTCGATGAATGAAAGAGATTTTTATCGAGATTACGAAGGCGGATTTCAAATTAACAACCGTAGGTTTCCAATCAGCAATAAAATGCGAACTGAAGATGGCTCACTGGAAAACTACACTTAATAATTCTACATAACGCATAAAACAGTTGAAACTATTCCTCGTTCACTTGCGTTGATTCATCGATTCTCGGTAATACCGGCTTGAGTCCTATTAAAATGAAAATAAAAAAACTGTAGGCCCACTACTGAACCCTGTAGCACTCCCACCTTGTAGTTAAGATTGACAGACGGAGGGTGGGCGGGGGCGATAGGGAGTTGAAAGAGAGTGGAAAAAATGATACGTGGCAACCAACGCATCTTAACTTCCGCGCCTGCCTTCCGTGGTGCGTTCACTCGACGAGTTTACTTGAGAGATTCCGTACTGCCTCACTTATTTCTGGTAGTTGCGCTACCGATATTGTAACTTGTGGTACCAGGAACGAAATTCAAGTCTTTATTGTAGAATTATATTACAAAGTATGTTTTGGGACAATAGGTACGTTACTAAAAATGTTATAATCCTAAGTGATAAAGTTCTAGTTTATAAACATGCTTTGGAAGTTTTTTTATATTTTATCGAAAGTTAAAATATCACAGTTTTTACCCCACCTTCTGCAAATAATATGAGACCTATGTCGTTGTAATCCAGATGCAATTACGCTTACATCTAGGCTAATTTTATCTTTGGTCGCGGTGGGTAACTGTTCCATAATAAATCCCAATGTCCTTTTCTGTAATAATATAACAGTTTTCGCTAGTTATGTCAGTATCACAACTGCAGAGTTAATTTATTATCAGAATATAGAAATAAATGTTAATAGGAAACAATACATCACAATAGAGCAAGTTAGAGCGTAAATAGTGTACGTAGAGCACTCGGCAAGTTCTCAACAGCCCATCGAAGCCGTCTTGCCAGGACAATGCATTAAACAGGTCATAACTAACTCGACTAGAATTTTCAATTGTTGTTTCTCTAACTTCTTTCATCTCGTTTCATGTTATTAATTATAGTTTCAGAAAGATGTAGAGACGATTCTTTTTTTGTTTTTTTTTAAATGAATACTACTAGAGAGTAAAGACCTTCATATAAATATTATGCTTATGATATTTTGTTCGAAATAAAAATTAAATACTATATCAATAAAATCTTGCGGAGAGGTTGTGTTAAAATATTATAAATAAATGTAGTTAATTAACGACATTACTTTTCGGCGAATCTAGTTAGAATGAAAATAGTAAAAGTAAAAATGTTGATAAATCGCCATTCTCCTATTGTAGGTACTGTATAGTATATGTTTTCCATTATGTTATTTTATTTTTTAATCTTACCTTATTATGTTTCGGTTTTGTAATTTGAAAATCACCATTATTTTCACGAAATAAAGCTCGGTGGTTTCGTAAAGTATTCATTCCTTTGTACAAAATAAATAAACAGATTTTTCCTTTACTAATTAAAGTACTCATAGCACGGCGATAATGAAAATGTTTTGAAAATGGAACTGAGAATCTTTTTTAGCTCAAAACCTTAATGTTATAATTCATTACAACAAAACAAAAAAAAATGTCAACTCCTTGCATTTTCCTAAGTATGAATTATGCCGCTCGGTGTATTCGTTAAGGGGCGGATCCATTCATTCTTTTTGTCCGCTTGCAGCAGTTAAGGAGGTGCACAGGAAGGGAAGAGAGCCACCCGCCCCCACTGAACTTGCGACTCGAGAATATTTTTTTTCTCGAGGACGTTGAAAATCGACACACTTGGCGGTAGTTTGTTCCGCTCGCTACGGCAATGATAGTTCGAGTGACTGTAGATTGCGAAATGTTGGATTATTTTTTTGTGTAATTATATTTTTCTTTCAGCGTATTTCTTTTTGCTGATGATTTGTTTAAACAGATCTCGTTTCGAGGACCGCGACAGTCGTGAAGATGCTTTGATACACAAATTTAAAAATGCGATTTATAATTATTATCTATATCTGATTTTATCTGTAACGATTTTTATTAATGAGGCTAAATTTTGTTCTAAATATTATGACGGAACATAATAATTGCTACGCATTACTAAACCTTGCTTCAAATTTTACGCTTAAAATTTAATTGAAAGTTTCTCTTAATAACCCTCGTAAGAAAATCGATAAGGTAAATTACAACCAGAACATCACTAAAGAAGACGCGGGAAAGACAGTAATGAACTGAATGTCGAGCTCTTTGAGAAAGTCTCGCGCCTCGACTCTCGACATCTTGAGCTATCTTAAGATGCGCATTTTTATGACACCCCAAAATTAAAAAATGAAGGCGCCAAGTTAACTAGATTTTTAATAACCTTGCGATTGAAAAATCCTGGGACGATTTTTGTTTCTTTTTGCGAAGATATTTTAAATGGAGTGTTTGACACCTTTACTTTTCACACTTACATTATTGTAAGTTATTTATGCCTAGTCTTCCTAAATCTTTGAACAAAAAGAATAATATGAACTATATTTCTTAGCTATTCTTTTCTACTACTAAAAATTCTGTGAAAGAATTCTTGCCACATAAAGGTAGTCTTCCGATACATGCGACGCGAGAGCGCGACCCGAGACCGAATTAGGGTCACGGAGCCATTGCTTAGTATGAATTTATATAGAGCACTAAACAGTCCCCGTGACCCGCGTCGTGCGACCGGTGAGCGTAGCCTAGAGAACCTCATTGGCTGATTTGCTGGTCGCAGTCGCGGGTCGCATGGATCGGAAGGCTACCTTGAGTTGAAATACTGAAACGGAAAATGCATAAATAAAGGTTGAGAATCAGCATAATTTCCTTTGTGCCCGAGTGAGTGTACTTTACACCCATTAAACTGTAGAAACAGAATAATTGTCGAAATTAGCGAAGCAAGGATGTTATCTTGCCCCGTACTTTAAACTCGGTAAGTGCTGGGCTGGGCCGATCGAAGATAGCTACGTAAACTTCCAACAAAGTTCTGCTGCGTTTGCAATTTGCCATGTTATTGTATTGGTCATTCCAAAACCAATGAAGCTAAATATTCGGATAAGATCCTTGCAAGATGGGTTTAACTCTATGTCTGTGATAGAAGGTTTTCGGTAATAATCTACAACTAATATAAAATGAAAGTTTGTGATGGATGTTTGGAACTCTTTCACGCATAAACTACTGAACAGATTTTGATGAAATTCGATATGGTAGTAGCTTAGGCTCTGAATTAACATATAAGCTACTTTTATTCTGAAAAAGTACAGAGTTCCCGTGGAATACAGTATTTACGCGGACGTAGCTGCGGGCAAAAGTTGTAGAAATGTAAATAAATTTGGTTTTTTGACAACTAAATATGAGTAATGGAAAACTTTCTGACTTCGCCTCTGTTACCCTATTTTAGGTTTATTAATATTAAACTTATTAATACAGCATAAATAGAGACAGCATACCTATTCGTAGTAAGTCAATGAAAATATGTCAATATTTGTGGCTAGCCAGCGGCGTGGGTTGCCTATAACTCTATAAAGTGTTGATTAGTGTAATTTGGGTCACTATCGGCGCTGGCGCTGATGAGTCACGGGATCCTGCCCCAGTTGCCAAACCAAGACGTCGGATGTGGCAGAGGTTAAATCCATAGCGTCACATCCTTGCGCGCTTCCTACTTAGTACCACGCGTTAATTGTTCCTGTCGTACACAGTGGGTTACATGTGCGTTTGTTGTTCACTGATACATGCCATGATACTTTTTAAATCTAGTACTTATCAGAATAAACTTTGTGTATAAAAGTAAATTTAAAAACCCCTGGTTTTTCATTACAAAAATATGGGAAATAAAAATGTATTAGGTGTCAGCATACATTTTTTATTATTCATCAAACTTAAAAGGTGCCTAATTGATTTTCAAAGTCATTGTTTCGTCTATACTCTTTTCATTAAAATGGATTATAAAATGGACGTTGATAATGATTTTTGTTTCAAAATTAATTTCAAATATAAATTTCGTTTGAAAATCACTTTTAGGTGGAACAAGAGGGATTTTTTATAGTAATAATAATAATAATTAAAATTGTTTATTTGAAATAAAGAATTATAATTATTATTATTATTATTATAAACTTTTTGACACTGGTCATCTTTACCCATATACCATCATGCCCCATCTGATACAATGTTCGAACTTCTCGAAGTATTTTATATACTAGATGTTGCCCGCGACTTCGGTTCGACGGTCCGCGCAAAAAGAAATCTCGCGAGGACCGTACATTTCGGTGCGATAAAAGTAGCCTATGTAATCCGGAGTCTAAACTACTACCATACCAAATTTCGTCGTAATCCGTTCAGTAGTTATTGCGTGAAAGAGTAACATACATCCACACATCCATACTACTTAAGTAAAAATGTTTTACTTTGTGTTCATACATACAAACTTCGCGTTCATAATATTAGTAAGGGCTTACAAATTCATCTATTTCACGTTAAGTGTGTACACACACGAGCACGCAAAACTATCTCGCGGCGTGAAACGAGCGCGCATACTAATTGGTAAAAAGGAAATATCCTTAATGAGTGATTAAGCAAGACACACTCGCTGTATGAAAATAAACGACTGTGACAAAGACAACGACTACAAAATGCTTTTTAACTTTGTTTTTATCCGGTGTTATATTTAGCCCTTTGAATGCAGTAAACTAAAAAATGTAACTAAAAAGCACTTAGTAAACTAGAATTGTATCAGCCAATTTTAATTAAGGGATTGGTTGGGTCTGGTCCCTTCAGAACTTCCAACAAAAGACGCTCTTAAGTTTTACCACAGCCATCATATTATTTAATCCTACCGAAAAGTCTAAGTGTAACTTTCGGAAGCGCGTCGAATTTTTCAAAATCCCTCCTTATGAACCTGAATCAGCAATTTTCATGTTCATAAGTTTCAGTTCCTTTCTGTGTATTAACAGTAAGTTCTGCAGATATCTGCCCTCTAGCATAATTCGCTACAAAAGAGTCGAGAAAGTGTTTAGCGCGGCACAGTTCGTGTTGAACGTCTGGCTTTTGGCACCTTCTTGAGTTTGTTACAAGTAAATTACCTATCTTAATAGGTAATTTACTTGTGTCAAATATCACATTTTAATAAATAATATTTAATTGTTAATAAATGGACAAACTTATATCTAAAATAAAAGTTATGAGCAAACAAAATATAGTTTCCATCTCAATCGCGAAAAACGATTCTGGCTATGAAAAATGTACGATGGAGTATCGCAATAAAATAAAAAAATAAACGTGATGTCACACCCACCGTATTTCGCTCTCTTTCGTATTGCAAGTTTAAATTGTTTGTATCTTCGATATTTTTTAAGGTTTAAAGAAATGGGTTTTAGATTGTTTGTTTCCACGATATCTAGCATCGATTAGAAAAAAAAATGCCTATTGTACAATAGGCAAGGAATCTAATTCTTAAGCAGGTTAACCGTTGTCATAATTCGCTCGTATTATATTAACATAATGAAATCAAACTGACATGCTATTTACTATTGTATCGTGACTGCAAGTCGTCATTACTCATTACATAACAAATTAATTATGAGCACAGTCTACCTGCGTATGAATTAGATTTCCTGATAGTACAAAAATAACAAAATTTTTTGATTTCTTTACCTGAAACATAATATTCTAAAAAATATACATTACAAATGACTTAGTCGAACGCGTGCTAATCTAACACGACGTGTTTTAATTACGTCCCAAGGTTGCTAATCCACGCCGTTACTATAACTCGACTTGTCGCCCAATTTATCACCGGTTTAGTGGTCACTTCCTGCACTACACTATAACCACCAATGTAGGTGCGCCAGCTAAATTAATTACGACGTGTTTTTCAGTCCAGCAAGAACAGTTAGCGCATTCATCTAATTGTTAGTACTTACGTTAATAGAACATGACACAATATGATAATGCTTCTAAAGCTGTCTCTCGTTTTATGTTATCTATGTTTGCGACTATGTAGGTTAGCATGAAGGTATTTTAAAAAGAAATAATAACTTGAAATATTTCAAATTGAAATTGTTTTAATCTATTTCTAACCATCTTTGATGGCACTGTGGATAGTTGCAATTTAACAATGTTAATTTGTCATTGTATCAAATAATTATTCTGATTAGGCGAATAGAAACTACGACGTTTGAAAACTTTGTAACTAATAACTGCGGGGTGAATTCCTATATAAAAGCACATTTTAAGGGAAAATAATTTCTACAACAATAGTGTTAATAATGTATGACCTAGTTTTGTGAAGCTTAAAATTTCACAAGAACGCCACATGGTACAGTCTTAATTACTAGAACCTCAGGCGAGCCCGTAAGCCCTAGCACTGAACATTATTACTAGATATTACACTTACCAACAACCGCCATTAAAACTGCAAGGAACTTATCCCGTTACATATGCATGCAGTTTGAGTTTGAACTCCGCTCGTTTATAACCCCAAAGTCTGTTCGACACACGGTTCGATACAACACAAGTTTTTAGTGTGATTAATAATTGCTAATATTTTAGAATAAGTCATTGATTTTTTGTCAATTTTAACATTGATTTTGGAAAATAATTGGCAAGATTATCAGATTTACTTAAATCACTCCACGTACTTTAGATATTTTAGATAAACAATTCATTCCTGTCAAAAATGATATCACGAGACTGACAACGAAAAGTAGAAAAAAAAAATCACGAAGGCAATACTCTCACGCCTAGGTATACAAAATCCCTCTAAAAACTATATATTTAATTCCAACGAAATAAACGCATCTAGACACGTTTTTTTTTATTTTCAAAATAAACATGTACTCTAAAGGTAGGTATATAACAGTGCTGAATTTGTAATACAAAAGTTTTCGTAACAATGCTATACAAAACTCTATGTTTGCTCACCATCCGCGCTGACAATGTGTCCTCTATATCCAGTATCACAGGCAGACTTTCGTATACTTTGGCCCCTGGCCAGAAGTCTTTTTGGCCTCAAGATATCATTTGCAACTTCTATAATACGCAAGTGAATTTCTGTTTAGTGAAGTGTTGCGTAATCGTCTAGATCCCGACGTTAGAGACATTGTCTACAAAAGCTTACTCGACTACATATTACGGCTTTATAGTCAGTTTATAATGAGAGACATTGTCACAGGTCACGGAAAATTTACTTAAACAATTTCAGGTTCAGCTTGGTCGCTCAATGTAATAAAATGTTAGTTCAACAAAAGTCTCCTTATTCTAAGAAATTCGTAGCGTTTCGTAGCACTAAGACGTCATACTTCGTAGCGCTCTGCGGTGTAATAGGTTACAAAGCAATAAAATTTAAATTGCTACCTTTTTAAGGCTCCGCAGTACTTAAGAAACCCTTATAGTTTCGCTCTGTCTGTCTGTCTCTCGATCTGTCTATATGTCTATGTGTCCATCATTCTAGCTTCTGTAGTTATTAATTTAAAAATATAAAATTAGGTATAATTGTATATTATGTATATATTTCGGATTTGGCATCATAATTTTTTTTTTATATTTTAGAGGTGGTTCCATACATGTGAAGTGAGGATGAAAATTATTTATTCATAAGCTTTTAAGTTTCCATGCTGATAGGTAATGCTAAAAACTCTTTAGGAGAAGTATTTTGAGCAAAATCGGAGAATAACTTTTGAAGTAATTTGAAGAAAACCTATTGCGTGATGAGTTACGGGACCAGTTAGGTTAATGTTTTCACAATGAAAAACTCATGTGTACTACTACTACTTTGTTTATTTTATCAAAAATGTAGGACGCCGTAGACTCAGTATTTCTATTACTTTCTTCTATCGTCATACTCTGTAAATCCTCCTTCTTTTGCTGAAAACCTAATACGCCAAAACGATTATATGATCTTAATAAAAACATCGGCACACGTTATGAGCGAGCGCACTTGAGTGATCAATTGGAACAGGGGAACAAGGAACGGAACCGCCTGCTCAATTGGCGGGCTAACGAGGAAACAATCTTGTACGCGTACCGCTTGCGACGGAACTCTAGTCAATCTCGGCTACCAGGGCCGCATACACAGGGATCAAACAATTAGAGAATTACTGTAAACGTGTAAGTGGACCTGCCACTGTAACTAAAACTTCTGGAAGAACTTCGAAAGTTTTAAAATCTATCTATTTATAATGTAGTAAAAAAGTGAAATGTAATAAAATAGTGTACCAATTAACTTTAGCTAATTATTAGCACTAGGTTATGAACATTAAATTTCGTATTTTTTTAGTAATTTTAATCGGCGACTTACAAGCTTGTAGATTGTGTTAATTTGGCTTATCAGTGTATTATTTAAATGTTTGTTATACCCAAAAAGACATTTATTAGACATTAATATAGCTATTAACATTATCTACAATAGGAAAGAAACACGATACGTTATTGGTATTCATTTGTTATTGTTACGATAATTCCGCCATGAAGGAAGTGATGACATGCGTCGATAACATCGGATTGGATATATTTAATGATGCTCATTTGCTCTCAACAGTTTATCTAGAAAATTCTCTTTGTCCTACACGCGGTCAGCTGGTCCAGAATCAACAAGATTCGCTATTTTAAATTATGTTGATTTTAGATAAATAATAAGTGATTTCTGATAAATAAAGAAACAGTGGCGTGGGGTTCCTATAACTTCATTTTTATTATCTCAATTATTCCTATCGGCTTCACTTACCACTTACCCTTTGAAGTCCCTCATCCAAATCCCTATCTTTTATTAGGCTAGGGCTTCCCTATGAAGGAGAACCAGCCTTCTGAAGAAGAACTTAAAACTATTAACTAGTCTATCAATTATGGGGAAAAGTAGGCTGCATTTGTACGCATTTGCTTTGGCCTATATATTATACACGAGGCATGTCGAGGAAAATGTCGAAGTTTGACATTTGCCATCTTGATATTTTGACATTTGCTTTCCGCAGTATAATCATTCCGCATATATTTAAAAAACTTCTGAGATCAAGGTGGCGTAACTCTTTCTTATATGAACATTTTTTCTGTAAAATGTACGTCCGCTTCATAGCCCATCCTTAGTTATGAAATCATTGGGCGTCGGTATAAAGTATAGAACATTGTGAACGTCGCCTTACATGATTGTTTGGGAGGAAGGGACAATTTAATGATAGTTGGATGTGGAAGTTGTCTAAGTGCGATAGAGATGTTGTGACGGCGACTCGCGAGGATGTCGCTGTTTGGACCAATTGACTTGAATAGTGAATACTTATTAATACGACTATTTTATAATTTACTGTCTTTTAATTAATTAACTCAATAAATGTTACACCGAGGTCATTTGCCATAAAAATTGTTACAACGTCACGTAAGGATTTTTTCCTAGTATTACTCATGCATATTCATGGACCACAAACCGACACTAAATATACCATATTTATATATTTTAGATGAAGCTAGGTTGCTTATTTGATGTTACCATTTCTAAAATATATTTCTAACAATTTTGTATCAGTAATAAGATTTTGTAGTTGTCCTGAATAAAATACGTTTTTGTAATGAAATTCTAGGATATCCGTCGAGTCGTTGTCGTTATCAACTAAATAACAACTACGGTATTGGCTTTATCAATCTAAGAACAAACAGCAGGAAGGCAGTTTTTACAGCAACAATGTAAATATTTACGATAACGCCCTTGCCATAAACAAACAAACCATTATACTTTACCAAGAAAGTAAAATCGACCACACGACTCAGAAAAAACATGTGGCTATCGGCAGGAAACAGCAAAAAGTCTTAATTCCCTATAGATTGTAAACAAAGACGGAAACTTGAACAGTATAAATGTGATAAAATGTTATTTTTCTTCCAACAATGTGACTTGATAAGAAACCGCGCCAGATGTGGTGACGTTGTTACATATATTTTGGTCCATTACATGAGCGATTCAAAGGAAATCCCTTTATTTATAATAATTAATATATATTTTAATTGTTGTATTGTTACTGTTCGATTTTCTAACAAGTTTACCCGTATAGAAACATAATTCAACGACAACGTTTATTTTTAGAGGACTATTTATTTGTATTTATTAAAACTTTGTCTAATATCTCTCATAATATTACATAATCGTGTATGATACGAGATGCAAATACTTGGTACTTCGTTTTACAAAAATTATCCGAACGGAGAAGTATGAAATTTGGCACAGTTAATGTTAATGTAAAGGTGGAACGAGCTGCAATAATATTGCTTAAAAATACGTTAAATTAATAAAAATAGCGTAACACATTCTACCTCAGAACAATTACTCGCACCACCATGCGTATGTTACAATTTCAGATTAAAAATATATGTAAGGTTCTCTGCTTTTTCCATACTAACGACAGCTATTACTGTGGGTTCCTTTAAATTTAAACACGTTTGATCTAAGATATATAAAGGTCATTTAATAATAAATACTATTGATATACCCACCTACATATTAGCGCATACAATGTACAATAACCCGCCTACGTTATAAAAAAGGGGTCTAAAAAGGCCGAAACAAGAAAATAATTCAGATAGAAATCCGGAAGGACTGGCATGCCTTGTATGGTAAAAGCCTCTTAAATAAAATAAACATTTTAAAAAAAATACAGAAATACATAGGTACAAAAATGGTCAAGCTAGAGCCGTGGTGGCACCCACTAATGGCATTTAAGCTCCAGTTTACACCGAGACGCTAAGATAAGTTTCTAGAATTATACCCCAAGATGGCAGGGTGACAGACGGCTGTGATTTGACATCGACTGTGCCGAGCCTTAATAATAAGTACCTAATCAAAACACTTGAAGTTAAAAATAATATATATTCTTCACGAGCGCGGAGCGAGCCAATTTTTTTTCTAAATTTTAAGAACGATGATAATAATAATATTATAATATTTATAAAATAAAATATATTTTATGAACGTGAAATAATATGTATAATATAAAAATTGTATGCCTATTTATAGTCTTACATTACTTAATGTTCGAAAATTGGACAACCGGGTTTGTAGTTTTGTACGACCGCATTTTAAACGTGTATGTATTTTGACATATTTGTGCAAGCACGCCAGAAATATATATAATATATATACATATTTGTGGTATGCTTGCCTTTACCTTTCTTTTGATACCAAACACGTGATGATTATCTCGGTAAAAAATTTTTAAATGTTAGAATTTGAGGTTCAATTTTCGAAATACAAAATTTTGAAACAAATTGTATAGCCTATGTTACCCGCGGCATCATTAAAAATCTATTGACACCTCATTTATTAAAATCGGACCAGTAGTATAGGCGCTACGAGGGAACAAACATACATACATACATAGACTGCGAAAATCATTACCCTTCCTTTTGGCTTCACCGTAGTCGGTTAAAAATAGAATATAGGTACTTGCTAACATGGATCGAGAAATATGTTAAATCTTGAAAAAGTTTTCTTAGTGCGAGATTTATTTGACTTTTCATTGATGTGAATTAAGTAATATTGTTGGTATTTAAATTGTTTTTGCTACTTAGAAATCGTATCCCTTTTTTTTTACTTTTTACGTTTATACGAAAACAAAACTTCTGATTGTATGTAAATGTGTAAATCTGTGTAAACTTATAACTTGAGTTGTACGTAACCAGATATGTTTATCGTTTCTCTGGCCAGCGCCAGCAGGCGTCGCGCGACGCAGCGATAAGACCGCGGCCATCGTTTCGCAACTTACCCATGCCTGAATAATTAGAACATGTTATCATGACATATGCCTGCTAGCTGAAATAAATATTCCCATTGTACCTACCAGAAAGAACTATAATTTTTATAAAAACTATAACCCGACTACGAAAATTATATAGCCTATGTTACCCGGGCTATTATTACGAATCTATTAACACCTAATTTATTGAAATCGGATCAGTAGCTTACAAACATACAAACATATACATAGAAGAGTGCCAAAATCAATACCCTTCCTTTTAGCTTCGCCGTAGTAGGGCAAAAATACACTATGATTAAAAGAATGCAATCCACCATGACTATTTGTAGTAGCTATGTTACTTTAGAAAAGAACGTGACTATTATAATTTTACTCAGTAAAAATGTTAAGTTCTCAGACATTTGCTTCTCGTAATGATACAGCAGATTTAGCAAAAGTAGCTTAAATATACATTGAGCATTACTTTAGCGAGTTGAAATTATAAAAATATAATATTCAAGATTACAAAAATGGAGAAGCTTTTCGGCTGAAAAGAATGTAAGCACAGAACCCAAAAGCTTGTTTGTGTTTAAGAAGTAGTAACTAGTAAAAGCTTTGCCAAATTTCTGTTGTTAAAATTAGCTAGTTCAAAAGAGAATACAATTTCTTTCGAATGTCCTTAGTTTATTTTTTGTTCTTATTAGTTGCTTTGCTGAAAAGTGTTTCTGTACAAAGACCAAGGCCCGAAATAATAACAATATTATAACGGATATATTGTGTTATTGAACATTTGTATTTTGGTTAAAAGAAGACATTTTTCATTTCTCTTTCATTAGTTATGTCTACGAAAAAATAAAAATGTTACAAAAAGTATCAAAACACCTTTTAAACAATCAATAGGGTGGAGAAGATTCAAGGTGAGATTTCTTTGTGGAAGCCTTTCTAATTACAGTGAAGAAAAGTAAGGAAATTATATTAAAGTAAGGAGCTCTTCGAATCATTTTCCAAGACATTTTCCTTTAAACATAAACCGTATGTAGGTACATAAGCGTGATAGTCGGCAATATAGGACATCGCATGTTTTTTCGTTTGAAACAAAGACTAATTAAAGCTTTTTTCCTACACAAAGGGTAGCGTGGTCCTCTCGCATGACACCGCAGATATGGTCGTGTCCGATATTGGCCATATGTCACTGCGATACCACCCTGTAGATAATGACGACTAATATGTGCCTGTCTTCCAACACGCTAGGGATTGACGGCAGTCGACAAATGACTTAATATCATCGTTTTTTAACAACTTTTCCTACATTTTGGACATTGTATAGATTTATTTTTATTCCAATCTTGACATGTCTATAACTTTATGGAGATTGGGATTCAAAGGGTATTGAATATAGAAAGTTATATGTATGTAATACCACAGTTTGTTGTAATTTTATGCCTAACTGACATTTTGGGAGAAGCAACATGACTGTGTAGTAATTAGTATAACTATTTAGTATCTATTCTTTACCTGAACAGTGATTATCTTTCAAAAGCAAAGAAATGATTTTTTTATAATTTTTTACGAATAATTATTTTCAAAAATTAATACTTAATATTTTCTAAAAATAATATATACTATCTATACTAATATAGTAAACAGGAAAGATTTGTTTGTTTATCTATTTGTTTGCACTGAATAGGCTCCGAAACTACTGGTCCATTTTTGATGAAAATTGGCACATAGAGTAGACCACGGGGACAGAGATAGCCTAATATCAATTGCGGAAAAATATATGATCCCTGCGAGATTTTCTTTTGCGTACACGACGTTACAGGCAACAAGTTGCTTATAAACATTGTGGTTACAAGTAATACAGTATTTGGTAATTAAAAGAGGAAAATATGTTTAAATATAGAGTCATCTACATTTACGTCAAATACGGGAAAGTAGAAACATCGATATCGACAAGTAGTGAGGCGAACACGCTTGGCGATCTTATCGCTAGTTTTTATTCTCGTGATATCCACCGATAACGCTGAAATGTCCTTTTTCATAGAAGCACGGTAATGGCTCAGAAGGCACGCCATCCCCGCTTCATAACTTATGCATAAAGATTGGCCGGCTTCACCCTTTACTGGACGTATTACAGACAATAACGTTGATGATTAGAATTTACTGTCATTACTTTAATTATGTTTACATAAAAAAAAAAAAAATTTGGAACATATATTAGCGACGAACCGACACACAGTACTGGGTACTGACAAAACCTATATTCATCGATGTTTATTTTGTCATATTTTAAATAATTTAATAATAATCGTACTTAAACATATGATTTATTGCTGAAACTAGTGTCATTACAATAAACTTTATACGTTACAATAGGCTAGAATCTAGACGACTGGATTTTTTATTACATAAATAAATAGTACTCTTAAATATTAACACACAACTTAACTTCTCAGAAGAAACAGTACATAAAAAAATTATATATTCATAGGTCTCGTAAAAACGCTTCATAAAAATATCGAACCCAATTATGACGTCACGACTCACGATTAGGCAAAAGTGTATGATATAATATGTCCGCAAAGACATTATTATTTGTTAATATATTTGAAATTAATGTTATTGTATATGCTACAAGCAAAACATTTTGAAACTGTTTTGTATTTTTAAGATGCATCTTAATTACCTACTACGCAGAAAATATTAGATTTTTTACTTTTATCAAGTAGTAAAACCCAATTTTTCTGAGTATATAAATTAAACTAAAAATTTTACATGTAGCCGTCTCATTACTCAAGGACAGATCGCAAGTAGTGTAGAAAATATTATTCGAAAATTCAAATTTTGAACAATTAGATACAGTTGAATTTACCTGGTAATAAGAATGAGCCATATGGCACCGCATTTTTCCACCCTCAGGAAAGTTCACTAGAGGAATGCGTGGGAATGTTCCACCCTCGTCATTACACCTACTTTTATATTGTTGTTCTGGTGACTTATGGTCAGCGCAGCCATATGTTAAAGGGTCGCAAATAAGGCTACGTGAACAGGTGTTTGAAATAATTCAATTCGAAGATAAGGTGTTTAATTGCCAAAACTCAAGTTTCAAATACAGGAAACCTACTATACGTTCCATCAATATAACATTGTAACTGATTCACTACAAACTGCTCCACAGTTTGGTGTTTTATGTGAAATATGTAGGTAAAATATGTTTTATGTGATAATAAATAATAATAATATTAATACCTAATTTACCCTAAATGTAAATAGTAGTACCTGGGAGACGAATACGAATAAAACGGATTGCAATATTTTTGGATTGCAACATTGCTTTTGGATTGTTTTTTTAATTTTTCAGGACTGTTTCCTGATTTAGTTCTTCGAGATATACCTAACTGAACTTGTAAATCTTATTTTTATGACATTAAAAAAAATTAAAATTCATCACAAAAATATTCATCGTAGCGGGATTCGAACCCTACCTCAAAAGTTATACATACACATTACGCATACCAAACGGACTAACTTAAAGAGATTCCGAAATGCTTGACATATTGTTGAACGATGAAAGAAAAATGCGAGGTTTCCCAGAGATAGAACCTAGCGAGATTTATTTTTATCCCCCAAAACTCTCTGCACACAAACTCTCGTAGAAATACTTGAAGCGGTTTCCGCGATTCTGATTATATGCATATATAAGAATCGCTCGTTTAAAGGATAATATTTTTAACTAAGCTATTATTAATGGAACAATTAATAAGGAAAAACCATAGATAAAGCAACCAAATATAACATGTTTTGCCATAAAATAAATAAAACTTAAAATACGCGCACGAGCATACCTAGTCCATCCTTGTCGCTAATATGTTTAGTTGACTTTTACCACAGATTATGGAGAATATATTTTTAACCGACTTCAAAAAAAGGAGGTGGTTATACGTTCGGCTGTATTTACTCTATGCTTTTACCTACTGACTTTTCGGTAAAAATGTGATTTCTTATTGATTAAGGAACATCGAAAACACCCAATAGTAAGCGCTTTCCATTTTAATACCATTGATCAAGATCTATGGTATCAATGGTATCTCAAGGATAAATTATGGGAATAATTGTCCGTCCTGCCTAAGTCTTATGTATAAAAATTTGTTAAGACCGGTTAGGTCTCTCGATCCTGAGATAAGCCTGAGCAACATGTGTCGAATGTATGCGCATAACGTCAACCGACGGTGTTCAGTGTCCACCCCGTACGATATGGGAAATCAACAGGTCGTATCGTGGGTGTATGCCTCTAGTGCTCAACGACCCTTCGCTATATCCTACCACAACTGTCCATAACAGCCAAATTATTTCGACTTCGAATTTGATACGTTTGTTATCACGATGTAGACATTTACGACGATACCCATAGTAACGCAAACTGAGACCATAATAATACGGATACATAATTTATGTCTCCTGATCCGAACAAGCGACTTTTAATGAAGCTTAAGCGTCTAATGCGTGCTATCAGCTGGTCATGATGTCTTTCCATGGGAAAATCAGAGAAATATAAATTTCAAAGTTGCACCATCTAATCACCCAAACGGTTTTGTCCGTCTGTCGATAACTAAATAAATTTCCACAAAGGTTAGTTAGGGCTGGAGGGCATAATTAATTTTGCTTTCCGAGAAACGTACTTTTTGTATGACACTGTCAATCTTTACTCATTTGCCCCGATTGACAATATGGAGCATTATAATCATATATCGTAGTGTGTAGTGAGTACCTACTAGTAGGTATTAAATTAAAATAAAGCTTGGTAAATATTACGATACAATTTTGTTACAGCAGGAAATAAATAACCTAACCAATAGCATGTCAGGATATGTTTAAGGAGGGTTCCGTAAATATTAACGCGCAATAGGGTTTTTTTGAATTACTTCAAAAGTTAGTGTCCGATTTCGCTCAAAATAATTTTCCTAAAAAGTTCTTAGCATGATCTATCCGCATCAAACTTACAAGTTTCTATCTCCTATAGTTTAGAAATGCCAGGAGGGGGGGGGGACAACTTATAAACCACTTTGGAGGCCGATTACTCGAAAATGGTCGACTTTGTAAAAAAGTCATGTATAATTTTAAAACACCTATTCAACAATGAGGTAGAAGGAAAAACTATTGTTCATCCCGACTTTACATGTATGGAGAGCCACCCCTAAAATATAAAATTATTATTGTTTTATGATGCTAGATGTAGATATGAAATTTGGCATACTTATAGATTGTGTCTAAACACAATCTATAACTATACCAAATTTCATCCCTTTATATTCATAATTACAGAAGCTAGAAGCGCGGACAGACAGACAGACGGACGAACAGAGCGAAACTATATGGGTTCCTTATGTATTACGAAACCCTAAAAAGATATTTTTTTAAAATAATAAATCCTAAAAATGGTCAATTATCTGAGGCAAGTCCGCGTCTCTATGCTTTCCCGCGCTCGCAGTTTGACAACACATTGCTTATTCATGGTGCGGTAATTATCGAAATTGTTCCGTGCGCCGCGATGGAATTACGATACACGACTTTTTAATATTAAACAAGGGGTGGGAAGTTTGCCCACTATTATACTTGCGAGCTTATTATCTATGAAAATATTATGTAAGTAAAATAAATTGCTATTAGGAAACACATTTTTAGTTTACATATATTTTGTATTTTACAGAAGTTCTAACTTCATTTACTCGATAAAGGACTTTAATAGTTTAGTATCGTCAGTTGCAGCTATAGGTGAAGAAATAAAAATAAAGTACGTCCATCTAGCCGCAACTAATATTAATTGTCTAACTCTGCCAGCCAGTCAGAGATTTTCTGTATTCAAGAAAATTAAATATGTTTCACGCCTATTTACGTACCTGTCATATTTCATAACTTAACTGGATGTGGTTTCTTGTACTGTACATCGGTGTGAGTGACCACCGTCCACCAATGGTGACACGAGCAGGCAGCCGTGACGGCGGTCGCAAGTGGTTGGTCACGGCACCATCGGAAGTCATCCGCTATTGATAGCATCTCATTGTGGCGCAAATTGCCCGGATGTCCAGAGACGCGAGATCGCCACGGCTCCAATGTCCTCTCACGACACGGCCACGGCACGACACTATAGCGACTGCTTTTTATTGAATCAAATAAAGTTTTTCGATTTAATAATCGAATCTTTTTAAAGATTTTTTCTTTCGGGGACAATATAATCCCTTTGCACCTTAATGGTATGTTTGTTTTTACCAAAATGGTTTCACCATGAAGCATTACGAGTAATTCAAAATGTTCATTTTCAATATTATTATTACTCAACTTTGACTCCCTTGACAGATGACACATACATTAGGTAGCCATGATCGAAACTAATAAATTCATTCAACCCATTTTGTTAGGAAAAAGTATTTCGATGTTTTGTCAACAAACAGCGCCATTGTAGTGGTAACACAGCGATATCATATTGATGTGTTTGTGGTCAATTAAACTAAGTTACGCTATGTTAATAAAAAAAACTCAAATTACATACCCAATTTTTTTACCTTAACATGACGTTAAGATAAAAAAATTGACCATGACATAATTAGCAATAGACATTTTGCCTAAAAAAAATTTTTCATCTATTTGATGCTATTAAACAATCTAAAGCCCATTTTCGTATATCTAAAAAAATAATGAACATACAAACAATATAAATTCACAATATGAAAGAGAGCGATATATCGGCCTATGACGTCACGAGTTGCACCCGCCATACATTTGTCATTACAAAATGTGTGGCGGTAGCAACTTGTGACGTATCACGTAACAAATCGTTATGCGAGATAGAGATGAGCAATATTTTTATTTGCTTATAATTTTTAATCTCGTCGATTCAAAATACCTATTTCTTTTAGATTTATGAATCTTTAATCAACAATTTTAAATTTTAATTTATAAAAATGTGATATTCACACTAGGCAACATCCCTATTATGAATAATTTTAAAGTAGGAGGTATAAGACTACCAGTGTAGTGGCAGTCTGTACAATATGAACAAGAAACTAACCTAAACATAAAATACATGCATTAGCAAGAAAATGGAATGATTTCATCTTTCATACAACTTAGACCCCACCTATTATATCTGTAGTAAAACCATGCAGTCAAGCATGTGCCTTAAAAATTCAAATAGAAAAAACCTAGGTTTTGTGAGCTTTCATTGAATCACAAGAGCCCGCTAAATGCCTAGTTGCCACTTACTTTTATAAATAAAGAAAAGCTTGTTAATTACGCTGAAATTCTTTACCTGGGCGATTTTTCTGAAATCTTAGTTAATAATAATGTTATGATAGATTGAATACAATAGATATCAATCTTAGGTAGTGATAATATAATATAAAGCAATAATTTTTTTTTGTTGTTTTAAGTCATTGTGTCGCGTCGGGAAGAAAAAAAAAAAAGAAAAGTGCACTGCGACACTACGTCGCGGTGCACTTTTCTTTTTCCCGACGTTTCGGCTACTTTCCAGTGTTTCCAGTGGTTACAAGAGGACTGAGGACTGTTTAAGACAATGAATAATATTTGCGTAAACATAAGAAAAGTTGTTAGTTATGTTGTAATATTTGTTGAAAAAGAGCACGTTACAAACATTTTACGTTACGCCAACAATGTCGCTCGGGATAAAATATTTACCTAATCACCAATAGTATATTATACAAATCTATTAATTGAAAGTTACGTGCTATGGACTCACGCACAAATACCACAAGTCTCACAGAATTATTTCTGTCATTTTTTAGATTCATTGTCCTCTGTGAATACGGAGTCACGGTCCAAAAGAAATTAATGTCGCTGATACATGCCTTTTTTATGTTCACAACCATATTACATTGTACTCGTGTTTAACTATACCTATTTTCAAATCTTTTAAATTACAATACATTGCTACGGTTTCAATTTCGAAAGAAATCGAATTAAAAAAATTCGCGAATGGAAACGCTTTGAAATGCTTGAAAAGCTTCCATTCCTTTAAACTTAAATAGCAAAATATTATGTAAACCACCAAATTCCCACTCAATAAGAAGTGCGATGAAAGTAAACTATAGTAAAATTTTCATCGGAGCCATTTAATTTACTTATTTCAAGAATACGAATTCTAGTCGAGATATAGAGGAACAAAACAAAATGTTGTCTTATATATCTTATAAGAAAGGTTTTCTGATGAGACCTTGCATGTCTTATTATCAAATAATCTTATTATTTGCAACATTATATTCTATTAAAGTCTGTCGTAATTATTACTTTTAGTAATAATAAAACGATAGTCAATGTTGTAATTTGTGAAGAGCGTATATTTAATATTACGAGTATATGTTCGAAAATGTTAGAAAACCTAAGTCAATACCAATTTCTTGTTAATGATCTAGAAATAAACTCAAACATTGTCAATCACAACCATTGTCTTAAATATATAACGTGCATGAATCCATAAGTACTTTATTAATATTTATAAAATACTGCGTGAATTGTCTTATTTAAAATAATTTATATAATATGTATTTGTAATTCTCAATTAATTTACATTAGAATTTAACTATTTCTGAAAGATGCCCTTTAGATTTATTAACAAAAATTAAGTAAAACGATCTTTACAAATACGTCTCCATGCAAGCGAAATAAGTTTTAAATAGTAATATCATGAGACGCATACGCGTAGCCAGCACGACTACAAGTCTACAACAGAGCGCGCACGAGCAGGTGTGCTGATCTTGCCCCCACCCTGTTTCAGACCGGGCGATGCGGCTCGAGTAGCGCGGTGGGGCCCAGCCCGCCGCCCGTCCGGCCAATTGGGGCCCGCGTCGCCTATGATGTCATCGGAGGAGGAGGCCGACTCACACGCGCCCTACTCGGATAAACTCCTAAAGAAACAGAAACGCGTCAGACAGCGCGTGGACGCCGGTGAGCCGCGCAATTCTTATTCAACTCTCGCGTCGAACGGACCCGCGCCCGCGCGCGCCGCACACATGAGTGGCGGACTTTACGGGGCCATCTTCGAGGGGGGTCGCCAACACTTCGGACTCTTCGGTCCCTGCTACGCACCGGCCGAAATGCTCAATGAATTATTAGGCCGTGCACCAAAACAGGAGGATGCCGGCGACGAAACTAACGGAAGTGATATGTTGCGGGATCGCGTTTTACGTGATATTCTACAGAGTCGCAAGAAAGAATTATTGCGATTATCACCAGATAATAACAACGTGCTAGCGAATAATAACAACGACGAACCGAAGGCAGAAAAACAGTCTCCGGAGCGACCGGCTTCGCGAGATTCTCGGGCCGATCTCGATGACGCGTTGTTAAATTTGGATAGTGCTGGTGATTCGCGAACGTCTCCCTTACCTGCTGTTCAATCCTCTGAGCAACTTCTTGCTCCTAAATATGAACCTGAGGACCGTGATAGTGACGTTCAACGCTCATCTCCACGACCTTCCGATGTGAAACGTGCTCGTGTTGAAAATATTGTGTCGACGATGCGTGCTAGTCCTGCACCGCAACAGCCACAGGTGAACGGTTGCAAGAAGAGAAAACTTTACCACCCTCAGCAGCATGACGGTGGAGCTGACAGGTATGTTAATAGTCATGGTAGTAGTGCTCAGACTGTGTCGGAGGAATCCGAAGACGATGGTGAGCGACCACCGATCCAACAAAAATTAGTAGAAAAGAATGCCTTAAAAACTCAATTAAGGACTATGCAAGAACAGCTCGCAGAAATGCAAGAAAAGTATTTGCAATTGTGCAATAGAATGGGTCAAGAGTCTGAGACGATTGACAATGACGGTGCTTCTAGTGATGTAGAACAAATTGATGATCCAGTGCCTAAATCTGAGCCAGCGTCACCTGCCAAAGAAGTTCCACCGCCCATACCTAGTAGTGCAGCACCAAATATGCTTTCGCAAGTTATGAGCAAGATGATGTCTGCTAAAATGCAAGCTCATACCGCTGGCCATCCTCATCTACCTCCAGGGTTTAACGGCAGCCATCCGCTAATGCCGCACTTACCACCTGGTGATCATATGCATCCACCACATCCGCATCAGCACTTGAATAATGCAGCGGCTATGTACCTAAATGTGAGTCAAAAGCTATTTCTAGAACAAGAGGCGAGAATGAAGGAAGCGTCAGAACAACAGCAAAATAATCAACAGCAAAGGCTGCAATCGAATCAACACTCACCGCAGCAGAGACCTATGGGGCAAACTCCAAAACCGCCCTTATCGTCGGAGCTGGCTGAAAGGCTGGATGCTTTACGAAACAGCTCAGGTTCAGTTGGTCCAGTATCTGGTGCTGATTTAGAAAACTTAGCAGAGGTTCTTAAAAATGAAATAACGGCATCTTTAGCTACTCTCATTGATTCGATTGTAACCCGATTTGTGCACCAACGTCGTATAATGGGAAAACAATCAGAAGCGGCAGCGGCAGCGGCTGAACAGCTAAATAAAGATTTTATTCGAGCAACACGGCTGTTAGATAGAAAATCTCCGCCGCCGAAGGCTCCAGAGCGACCGTCAGGACAATTGTCAGGTAACCAACCCGTCCATCATCCAGGTGCACCTAACGGTGTTCCGTTTATGGCGAATAACCCAATGTTTATGAGTCATTTAAACGGCCCCCGCGCGCCTGGTTCTTCTTTTCCTCTTCACGCTGAGGGGGGCGGGCCAGGCCACGGAGCTCATATGAGACCTCCTGCAGGGATGTTCCAGACCCCACCGAAGCCGCTGCCATCACACTTTGGGCCTATGAACGGGCACTACGATCGAGAATCTAACGACCCTTCAGAGCCCCTGAGTTTGGTCGTAACTCCGAAGAGAAAACGCAGCAAGGTAACGGACACCCGCATCACACCGAGAACGGTTAGCAGAATTTTAGGCGAGGGCGTAGGACAGTCGCCAGAAAACAAATTCCCGGAATCGCCATCCCCCAGACCCTTCCACGGGGGAATGGCTCTCCCGACGTCCGTGGCGATACCGAACCCCTCGCTACACGAGAGCCAAGTGTTCTCACCGTACTCGCCATTTTTTGGAGCGGGCGGTGGGCTAGCCCGCTCGCCCCCGGCGCCGGAGCGCGACTCGCCGCCGCTGCCGAACGCGCCGGCCATGCTGCACCCGGTGCTGCTGGCGGCGGCGCACCACGGCTCGCCGGACTACCTGCGCCCGCACCACCCGCACGTGCCGCACCACGCTGCAGCGCCGCACCACCCGCAGCACTTGGACGTCCAGGACCCGCACTCCGACTGCAACTCCACTGACCTGCCCTACGACGGAGTTCAGCCTACTATATCCTTTTCAAATAGATTTTCATATTCGGTACGTAAGATTTGACACATTTATTTATAGTTTTGAATATAATTACGAAGTAAATACTTAATGTCTACGTGTTCCAAATTTTGGGAACAACGGCTCGTGGCAATTCTAGATGGCTCAGAATAAACGAAGGCTACTCGTTACTTTATCCATTCGTGTCTATCTTTTGTATGAAAACCTATTCATTTTGCTTTGAAAAGCCAGTAGAAATATATATAGTAAACGTCAGTCATTATGTTCTCAGCGAGACTTAAAACCCCACACGCAACCCACAGATATCTTATTTCTGTAGTATTTAACCTTACGACTACGCCACCTACTTCCTACACTATAGTTAGACTTTATACGACTCTAGAAACCCCACAAATGCTGCGGTTTCTACGCTTACCGCTGTAGCTATCGTCTATCTATACATGAAGGAAATAACCGTAAACTTAATTATAAACCGGCATTAACTCTTTATTGTACGCAATACATTGTAAATCAAACCTTATTGTAGACATTTCACGATTTTAATTTACATAATATCATGTCAATGTTTTTACAGTTTTCATCATACAGTAGACATTTTGCGAACACGTAAAATCAATAAGGGCGAACACATAGTCGTTATAGAAAATAATTTACTGTCACATCTGCTAAGATACATTATAAGATTAGATGCAAATGGATTAAGAACTTGTAGTGATTCGATGAGGCTACGTAATACCAGGATATAATCAGATTTGTGGCCAGCAATTTCAATAATTCTTATTTCTTAACATTGGCCTTAATTTAAAGCCGTCTTATCTTTGATTGTATATAACAATATTATTTTTATCAATAATATTTTTTATCAATAATAAATTTATTTATTTAGCATGAACAAACAACATTATCCTTAACTCCGTTGCACTCCTCAACCCTGACGCCGATGCACCTCCGCAAGGCGAAGCTGATGTTCTTCTGGGTCCGGTATCCGAGCTCGGCGGTCCTCAAAATGTACTTCCCCGACATCAAATTCAACAAGAACAACACAGCTCAACTCGTCAAGTGGTTCTCAAACTTCAGGTGAGTGTAATCTTCATGTTTATACCTGCCTAACTTTGATATTAAACCTTGCTTGCGGCACTGCACCTACACTTCTACATCAGGATTAACTTTACAAAACATGCATCAGCCAACTTTGTTTGTAGTCTTTATTAAAGCGGAAGCATTTTTCTGTAAGTCAAATAATCATTTTCCTTACACTTTAATAAGTGTAACGAAAATATGAATAAAAATATTGTTATAATTCATAATATTTTTATTCATACACAAAGTACCGAAAAACTTTAAACCAACAATAAATAAGGTTTAACTAAATTATCTCTGTCGATTAATACGAAATCTCTTCCCAGTGTAATTCGATTGCCCTATAATAATTCGATAAGAGGGTTCCGAATTCACTATTTCCTAATTATCAAATTCATGGCTGGGGTGGCACTAGTGTAGTTATGTAAATGTTACAATATTAACAAACTAAGGTAACACTTACTAACTAACTGACTGACATAATCATATGATGAAGAGCCTTTAAATAAAGAATAAAAAAAAAATAACAAACTCGTTACTTCGAGCAACCGCAATGCGAATTAAAGAATCGACACATCAGATTTTATTACAACGGTCTGTGCATCAAAATTGCCTTTTACATGAAACTGTGCTAGAATTGTAGTTTGTCACTCGCTGAATCTTAATATGCAACTTAAAACTGAATGTTAGCTCATATTTTTTTACGTTATGGAATATTTAAGTTTATAAAAACCAGAAATCAATAAATGATGCAGCTTACAGTTTTTTCATACTAATTATATTTTTGTCAAAAAGTTAACTTGAATCAAAAATGTATGTTTCCGTAAACAGTATTAGTACAGAAATTTTGCATTCACACAAAAGGCAAGCAAAAATAATTTTTCGTCAAACAGTGATAACTAATAAAGAATGAATAATGTAGCGTCATAAGCACTGGTCAACGTGTCAGATTTAAAATATAGGTTGGCCGCAAATCAGTGCCCTTTACAGCATGATCCAACAGAATATATTATGAAGAAATTGCCTTAAGAAAGTACAAACGAAGGGTGCGAGCCTTTAATTTGTTACATATTCAATAAGGTAAACACGAAGTCGTTTATTAAAAGTATATATTTAGTTCGATTTTATGCGTCAAAGAGTATTAAAATTATATGATAGAGTATATGATAGAGTCCTCTTTGTAGAGAAAAAAGTATTCATCGACAGTCATAGCGTAAGTAACGGAAAATTCCCGTTGAAGTATTGATTTATACTCAACTAATTTCCCGTTATCTAAGTCCGGCGATAAGGCCACCTGCTCCTGCGATAAACACCACCCTTCTTGCTAATTGTCACACACAAACACATTTACAAAGTAATTGTGCTATGGCGAAAATTTTCTAATGAAAATGGAGGCTGGAAATATTTAGATCAAGGTACTTCGATCTTCATATATAGAAAAGTATTAGTTAGCTTTCCGGACACCTTCCTCCTCCTAAACTTAAACTGTGCCAAATATCATACTCCTCCGTTCGCACAATTCTCGTAAAACTGTGCTGAAAGTTTTTGCTTCACGTATGCTTTTCCTGATAATAATTATCAGGAAAAGCGTACGAATATGCGAAGTCGAACCACGACTTAAACATAATATCTGCAAAAATACTCGGCTAGTTTATAAAAAGAAAACGAACAAAATCAATATAAGCAATAAACATAATATTATCTATAATCCTGTAAAGGCCGCACACGTCACTGTATGCAGAACACTCGAAACCTCCATATTGAAGCTTTCTGCTCGTATCTCAAGCCAGTGTTGCCACTATCTAAAAGATAAAGGGGAACTGAAAGCATTGATAACAGTCATACTAATATTGTTTAGTTATCTAAATAATATATTTTGGTCAGTTCTTTTTCCCCAAAAAACATTGAGTCTAAAAAACATGAGAGTTTTGTAATTTGCAATTTTTACAAATTGTAGAGTAGTGAACTCTACAATAATCTATAATGTCCATAAATTATCTTAATTAATGCTGTTTTTTCCTTGTTTTTCATAAAACAAATTAACAAGAGTAGGATAAGCAAGGAAATAATATTATTTAATTATTACATAACTTCTCCTTCAAATCCTTGAACTCTCGCGAGGTTTACAATCCTCACTGATATTATAAATGTGAATGTGCGTTTGTTTGTTTGGTTGCTACGCTTTCACGTAAAAACTACTGATCCGATCGTCATGGAATTTGACACAGGTATAGAGTAGACTACAGGGAAGGACATAGACTACTTTATATCGCGGTAAAATATACGATTCATATGGGATACTGTATTTACGCGGGTGAAGCCGCGGGCAGAAGCCAATTACAAATTAAATGCATAAAAGTATACTGAATTTAAAACGAGGTTTTCCACAAATTATAACTTAAAAATCGGAAAACCTCGTCAAAGCTTGTAACTAGTGCCATTAGTATTGTCCCCTAATGGGTGCATTGTGGACAACGGAAAACGGCCATTTCCTTCGCGATAAACATCTCTGAAAGGAAAACAAACTGAAAGGGTGAGGGTCATTCTACAATCGCACGAACGCAATTACCGCGAGGTGTCTGAGACGCACTGAATTGATGGCTTTTTATATTTACGATCGGCGATTTGTAGACACCCTGTTGTCACACCTGAACTTTTCGTGTTCGTACACGTAAATATATAGAATTGTCTCTACTTTCAATATTCATGACCCTTTTTTTCCTAAAACATTTGCAACAAAAACGCAGCTCTCTCTCTCAAAAACTCATTATTAAAATCAAATAAATCAATAAATGCATAGAAATTATCAGCATCCGAAAATAATAAAACCGTCAATTCTGTAACAAAACATACTCTTATGGGAGTGTTGTAAGCGTGGTAAAATATTCCGCGATAACAACATTAACAAAAGAGAACATTTTAATTAAGAGCACAAGGTTATCGATTTATTGCTTGTTTAAAAATCTTAATGAACACAACAAACATAGAATTAATTACTTTATATTATCGAACACTTACAAATTAAATTGTCGATAAGCAACGAAATAATTAATATAAAAAATGATTTAGCAACGAACAATTCCTATCGGTAACATCTAAATAGTCACACTAAAAGTACAATTCTTTGTAAATTTTTATAACAATAGAAGGAAAATAGTATAAAATACAAGCTTTTTACAAAAATGTCCTTAGTAAGGCTCGAAGAAATAAGGAAAGCTCTACACAACTGCCCACTTGTTGACGTTCTTCATACAGACCTCAAGGGTTCTAGCTACAAGAGCTCCTTATAGTACTTTTAGTAACGCTTTGTTGGATAGTGTGTTCACTCCTTTAACGGCTTTCTCTGGGAAATTGCAAGGAAATTACGAAGTAAAAATTATAATTAAATAGGTACTATCTTTTGTTACTTGTAATGTTTTACGATATTTAAATCTTAAATAATACTTCCTTCACAAAGATATTTTAAACATTTATCTGGTGAATTCTCATGTAACATTAACTAGGAAAATAAGTCCAATGAATATTTGAGTTACATCCACACTTTGTTGACAATATTGGCGGGTCTGAAAACGAGCTCTGCTTCTTTATTAACTCTGGGGCAAAACAAACATCCACAAATTCGAGGCAAAGACAAATTCTTTTGGCGCGTGAACTCAAAGAAACGCAGGCTGCAAACAAAGAGTCGCTCGTAGAATTAGTCGACGATAGCACTAATTAGCACCGGTGAGTTGTTTAAGCTATTTCGCTTAATTAAGTCGCGCAGAAGTGGTCTGCGGCCGGCCCGCCAGAGAAGGCGTCGTAAATTGTTAGAACAGGCGACACTCCAATTAATCTTTACACACATCCAACTAGTCGCACGAGGGCGCGCACTTAGACCGACCCAGGCTCAACCTTTTTAAACCATCACACCACCACACACTACCCGCGCGAGCTCGCATTTATGCTAATGTCCTTTTAAAACTGTAATGAATCAAATTATCCGACCCCCTCGCTCATTTGAGCGTAACAAAATATTTACTATGATTCATTAAATCGTCGAGGAATCCACACAAAGTAGCAAGTAAACCGCTAATTAGAATAACTTGTATCAAAAGTAAATATTTTAATTAATTCAACTGAGAATAAAATCTCTCGTACGCAAGGACTCTCACGGCGGCAAACGGAAATGTTACCAACCTTACGTCGCAATTTTGATATGCCTTTTTAACTTACCGTGCTGACTCGCTTCGTACATATTTAGTTCAATATTTATTTTTTTTGTAATTAAAAACTTAAGTGTGCAATTTCATATTGAAACGCTAGAAATATTATCCGAGTGTAAGGAGAAACGATTTCAAGTCTGAACATAGCTACATTGAAGTCTCGCTCGGTGCGGCGTATCCCCTGATCTCACTCGCCTAGCTCGCCCTGTGGTATTGTGCGAGTCGCGTCTAAAATTTAATTGGGTGGCTAATACAGTGGCAGTGTGTGGAGTCTAATTTACGTGTTAACATTTTTAATAAGGCCCGGCGAGGCTAGGGCGCCAAGTGGCCGGCCATTTATACCGCGCCACGCTCATACGAGCACCTCCAGTAATTAATACGACCCTTTCGAGAAAGCTTATGAGTAGTTTTCCTCCTAAAACCTGCTAATTACTCGTCACCACCTCTTACGTCTTATGAAAAGACCTCATGACGACTACTTTTATTCCATTAGAAACACTGACGAAGACTGTTTTGAACTCGGCGATGTTCGTGCACATTTGTTTTTTTTAAATTTTCTACGGTGTAAAATCAAACAAACTAGGCTTTTTATAGCTTAAAAATTAGTAAATTTAAGTTTTAATTATTTTTCATGAGCGTATACGAACGTTATAATAAAATATAATAAAACATCATAATATAATAATTGTAATAATTAATAAAAATAATTTCCCAAAACGTAATTCCTGTCTTCGTGTGGTACGTAACCTAAATAGGACGTCACGCCTTAGTACTAAATACTGGTAACATGTCTTCACTTCCCGAATGTGAAGGCGGCCGCTCACGCAACGGCTAATAGTCGCAGGGCGAGGCTGAATATTTACATATCATTGCGATACGGTCCATTATAAAATATTAACCTTTCGCTGGCCATCGTCGTTAATAATATAATTAAAACACGCAAGGCGCGGTACTTATCGCGATAATCAAGAAATGCGATGCGAGGGGGCCGCGATGCGCCGCTCGCGTTGACCGGTGCCCTACTTATTGTGAACATGAAAAAAGAGTTTTCATACGTTGCCAACCCTGAATACCAGAATTCTAATTAATAACCGGCTCCATGAAAAATTGTTTAATTCATTCGCATAAAGAATTGCAAAAGAAATAAAGAATTCTGTGCGATTACTAAGTACCTACTAATATTTTAGTCACCATTAAATATTTTTTATATTTACCTCTTGCAAAAGTGAATAAAATCTGGATTTTAATATTTTCTTTAAGAATAAATACAAAAGGTAATTATTTCACTATTGTGCTACATATGACTCAAGTAGAACTAACACGAGCCCCGCACATGAATAAGGCATCCATCAACTAATGAAAGCGTAATTAGAAAAGTGGAGGTTTCTTCCTACCGCCGACCTTATCTTGTCTTCGATAGGGCATTAGTTTTTTAATTACCCCTCCGTGCTAAAAGCATGTCCAATCAAATTCACATACAGCACTTTAAAAAATACCATCATTACTTTAGGTTTCACGTGCTCGTTAAAACGTGAATATAATAATAATTATAATTTACAAGACATGAAAGGCCGTACCTAGCTCGAAGGAATAGGTGAGTCCTTTATTAATTTCTGCCTTAAAATCCCAATTATTTAACGACAGTGACATGAACACGTACAATATGGTCTGTGTCACGCGACTGTATGGAAAACAAAATAATTTTCTTTTCCATATAAATCCATTGCATATTATGTACATTTACAAAAAAATGTCTACTTTTTTGTATTGTTATAATTTATAAAATGGTTATTCTTGATCGGAAATGGTTACAGAGAACAATTTACGGGAAAAAAAAATTAAAAAAATTACCTCAACATTAAACATCTAAGTATGTAAAAGTTTTTCGTTAGTTAATTAATTACGTCTTAGGGCGGGGTCAGACTCTTGTGCTGCGGCACTTGGGTAATTTCCCATGTGTATACAGCCTATGCCGCGCCTTTTACTTTTGACTGTCGCTAGTCGCTACACCTGTCATTTCTTAGGGCGTAGTTCTAATTAATACGACCTTTCAGTAATTTTAGCACAGGGGTGACACTCCAAATGACAGCTCGAGCACCGGCGAATGTCAGCCATGTTGACGTAAGCCTAAGGTTGACACCGAAATAATTTCAAACGACGCGTCAGATACATCTTTCATAAATATCATATTATGAAATGATATTGTCAATAACTATAGTATCAAAGTACAAAACGAGGTTGTGAATGCTTAGCTGGCTTGAATAAGCCCACGTCCCGCGGCACTCGCCTAGCCACACACATAGCCGCAAGCTGTCATTCGTGTAAATTGTTGAATGACCGTTCCTTACATTTGTAATATACCTATTTATTATTTGCCCATTAGAAGCTGTAAATTGTCAAAATGGTTAAAACTGCACCGGACACGAATGCCAAGCCACAAAAAGAACATGGCGCAACTGACTACGGACTTATCCCTTTTTAAGCTGGATATACTACGCTTTAAAGTTAAATTAAATATGGAAGTAAGGATTTTTGACACTGAGAATTTTTAAGCAGCCTTAGTCCTTCCTGCACTTGTAAATATTCAAATCAGAAAAATTCTGACAAACAAATGAATAACGCAAAAAGAACAATTTACGCTTTGAAAATAATAATTATAACAAATACTTATTGCTAACGTCAATTACAATAATAAAATGTACTGTTAACATAGTTGTCTTGTTACATGGCCAGTACCAGCTGACCCCAGATACTTAATAAAACAAACGTTGGATATAAGAATGTTGGCACGCTAGAGATCTTTAACCACTGGCCGGGTTAGGACTTTATTCCGGGAGATAAGGCTGCGCCAGCACGACTTCCGTTGTCGACGATAGTGGTCACAACGGCAAAGACCGTACAAGGACAAAACATTGCAGATAATAATATTAAATTATATAATTATATTGAATTATAAAATAAATTCTGCATTAATAACAAAGTTAAATACGAACATGTTCATTAAATTATAGCATGACGTGGTACATCACTAGTTCTTACTTGGGCTTGATTGTAAATAGTGACGGGCTTGCGTTTGACAAGATTAATAAACCTTTCCTGAAATCATAGCATGCTTGTATACTGTCGTCACCAAAATCGTCAGCACTGAACGAAATAAAATCAATAACATGACATATTTTCATAACAGAAGCTGCGTTATTAAAAAACCCCTACAAAATAAATTATCGTCTTTTAAAAGATTTTTCAAAAAAGTTGCAGCGTGAAAACTAACATTATTTTATAATAAATTGTATAAATTTTTCTATAAGTTGAAGTGACACGCTCCGACGGAAATCTTAGTAATAAATAGCAATGGAGGAGCCCAGGGGAAATAACTTGAGTAAAACTGAAAATGCGATGGCAAGCAGGCGGTTTGACGTAATGACGCCTGGTAACACTAAAGTAATTATTGTTAGACACGTGATCAACGCGCTTTCACATTAAAACATATTCTCGGATTACTATTCAGCGTGATAAAACAAATCTATATCACCCGTACTCGCTCCGGGTCTATTGTGCGTGCCCAACGGATTTTTACATATTCTTTTTCATATCTTTATGTAAAAATAACCCCTATTGCATTTAACTTTTTTTTCTGAACGAATTCTCTGTTTTGCTTTTATACTGTATTCATTATTGGTATAATGAGTGCTAGTAAAAGTCAAAAGATTCGTTCCATAGATACTCCGTAGTACCCCACAAACGAATACAAAACTATTATATAAGGTTTATGTAGGTATAATGTACGAATGTATTATTTCACAAGTTTGTTTCCACAATAAGACGTCAATTAAGTATTTATGCCACAATAAATAGAAGCTTAGGAAATTCGGCTACCTACGTGTGCTGCCAAAACTCTACATTGACGCACCATCGATAGAAAACACAGCTTGGTAAATTTCTACATTATATTTACATATTCTCAGTTGTAAACGCCATAACAAGAGGCGCCACTTTAATATATTCGCAAAAAAAAAAACACGAAACTTTTGCACATAATATTAAACATTTTAATTTTCAAAGCACGCAGACACTCGTAGGAGCGAGCTAAGCGGATGAACGACTAAAAATAAAGAACCGAGAACTGGTTTTTGAAACTGTCTCAAAACAGTAATTAGCGAACTAATCCTGAAATCAAGTAACCGCGAACGGTCAGCGGTACGGCCCTTAAACGGCCGCGTACAACCCTTTTTTTCGAAATTTTAATACCGAGTATAGTTGGGGTAATAAAATCTCCGCAAGCACTCAAATGAGCTGAACTTTTGAAGCGTGGGGTACAAGACAGAGGCAGGTCAGCGAGGAGGGAGTCATTACAGAGACGGACTCCGTGTTTGACGAGCCTCTTTTTCCGAACAGACGTAATTGAGTTATTTCGCTCTCGACGTCTCGTCACTCGTCGGACTAGATAGAGTTTATGAGCAAGCCTAGTGCTAAAAAGTGTTGCGCCAGTTTTGGATTCCGTTGTAAGATAAGAGAATTACTCGCGAGAAAGTCGTCGGGCATGGAGGTATTGATTATCGTCTACAGCCCGCATGCAGTCAGAACTACGCTTACGATATTATATTAGCTCTCGTTTCTAGTTCGTGTGAGTAATAATTGTAACATACTTTGTACGTTTTAGGTAAGAACTTATTTAAGATGATTTTTAAAGAACTCTTCTAAGTACAAGTAAATTTGGTCTTATAAAAAATAATATTTACATATATGTGGCGTCACCCATGATTTTTAATTCGTGCTCTAACGTAATTGGTTATATTGCTACAAAAGGCCTACGGCGCACTGCTACACATTTTAATAATGTTATATTTATGTTTCGTATTACATAACTTCCGGAATAAAAATTTTCCTTTGACGGTTGTCTGAGTACGTCCCTGTGTCGGACGGCGCAGTCTGAAAAAAGTTTTTCACTAACTGAAGCATTAATCCGGCCCGGTATTAGTTTACTCGCTTTTACGTGCGCCTGTGTGCGCGCCCCCGTGTGTGTGCCAAGCCGTGCGACTTTCCCGCAGACCTGCGAAAATGCAGAGGCGGCCACCACATTTTCGATTTCTGTATGTGGCATATCGAGGTTTATAAAGATACTATTATATGGATAAACGATCAGCTATATTAGGTACTAATAGAAAATCTTAAGACTTAATGCTTCTCGGTATCTTCTTTTTCATGCAAAAATTAACATTTCAACACACTACTTTTCTTACGCAAAAACATATTTTATAACAGGTATAGAAATTTGATACGTTTATTACCCACACTTTCTGCATCAACATTTTCAACGATGCTTTATCTACTCTTTATTCGTATCGAGTATGTATAAAATCGAACTATAACTTAATTTACAAAAAAAAACAATATAAAATGCTAATTATCACGTCTATATTTTCCTGCGCATGCTCGCCGGACGCCGACCACTCGCACACAAACGTGGGTACATACTCCGTGTACATAGCGATTACCTCCCCGTATCATTTGAGTCGCCGTGCATCAGGTTTTAATAACCATTGTATTTGGCAACGATCGAAATGAGTGTGTTCGGTGAAGTCACTAGGAAATGTCTGAAAACTATTTTTCGTCCGGGAACTGAATTTACCCTTTATGAGTTTTTGTTGGGACGTACGTTTGAATGATATAACCATCAGTGCAGCCCCTCGGTATTGATTCATTAAAGTCTAATGAGAGTAAACAAATAGTTTGGGATGCTGTTTTAATAATTAAATAGTATCTGGGTAACCGAGCTTTGCTCGGTGTTCTAGTAGATTTAAAATAATTTAAAAAATGACAAAAATATTTGTCTGAGCGGGATTCAAACCACAAACATTGGGAATGTCGTCATTCCCAATTTTCGAACAACGCAAAAGTTATACATACATGCCATTCTGCCACTCGGACTGACATTTGTGAAGTCGAAATTATTAATCTATTGTTGCACGACGAAAAAAAAATCATATATAACTTTAAAAATTCCCAGGGGTAAGACCTAGATAGATCTATTTTTCTCCCCCAAAACTCCCTGCAAACTAAATTTCACGGTAATATTGACAGCCGTTTTAGAGATTGCGATTATATACATAGTTACAAGATTGTCTCGTTTAAAGTATAATATTCTTGTAAAATTATTCACAATTAAGAAGGTGATATTATTATATTTAATCGATTCCGAAATTTGCAACTTTCTCCTTTAAAAAAAGGCTAAGACATTGTCATTACTTTGACAATGTCTCTTTCGTCTTCAACAATAAAGAAATTAGATTTTTTGTTTACCCAACTACGGTGAAGCCAAGAGGAAGGGTAATGATTTTGGCAGTCTATGTGTGTATGTATGTATATTTGTTCCACCGTAGCGCCTAAACTACTTATCCGATCTTAGTGCATGAGGGGTCAAAAGATTCATAATAACAATCCGAGTAACATATTATGCTATTTAATTTGCGTAGTCGGGTTACAGTTTTAATTATATATTATCTTCATCTTATACATAAAAATTGATTGCAATTCCAAAGTTTCGATAAAACTCGAGAACGGTTGGACCGATTTGGTTAATTTTGGTCTTGAAATAATTGTGGAAGTTTAGAGACGGTTTAAAAGGTGAGAAATATTGGGAACATTGCGAGCAATGTTCCCAATATTTCGCAAAACACTAACATTACCCTTCTTGGCAGTCGGGTAAAACTACCATTGAATTTTCCCATACTAACTGCTCAATGTGTTCAATATGTCACTTGAGTGTCTAATATTTATAGGTGCGTTCACTTTACCAGTGTGGTTTATTTTCAAAAATCGGCCGGCCCCAGTAAGTAGGTGTAGGTAAGGTGTAGATGTAGGTGTAGTTGTTGATTAGGTGCAGTTTTTGGTGTAGATGTTGGCGTATGTTGTAGGTGTAGTTATTTATTTAAATTCGTAGCAGTTACAAAAATAACGCGTGTCGGGAAAACTAGTTTTAGAATAGATTATAATTTTGTTTATTTTGAAACATAATATAATATTATATTCAAAGCTACTTAATTTTACTCCTAATTAATGAGTATTGATAAAGTATTTGTGGTTTTATAAAGTAGCGGATGTGACGAGGAAAAGACGCAGGGTTTACCCACCAGCCACCTTATCAGAGCGACCCGCATACGACAGTGCTAGTTAAGATGTTTCTTAACGGTAAATCAACTTATACAATATACATTCTTACTCATATAATATTATACATGTGAATGTGAGTTTATTTAATTAGTTGTTAAAACGTGAAAACTACTTAACCGATCATCATGGAATTTGGCACAGATATAGCATAAAGACCACGGAGAAGGGATTGGCTACTTTTTATGGCGGCCGTGACGTGCACAGAGCTGAGAATATAAAAACAACGGGCTTTTTAGAGTATTAAGTTGAAATATTATAATCTATTTACATTGACGTTGTGAAGCTACATGTAGTAGCATAGCCGAGAAAATACTTTTACTTTTATTTGCACCACATAACCAACAGAATCGAAAATCGAAATGGGGGCGCGTGCGCATCTGTCGTGACAAATGATCTCGTCTTCTCGCCGACATCATGGGGGTGTTTAGAATAACGAATGAAATTACTTCATTACAGACACTTTACCAAAGAATATATATAACTAACGTAAAGAACCGTCATCCGATATACTTACACGATTGACAGCTCTCAGCTATGTGTGCGTGGCTAGACTTTCGTTCACGGGGCTATCCGCTGGTCGTTTCGTGCTTTGACATAATTGACAATATAATTTCATAATACTTATGATAGATTTGTCGGACGCGACGTTGAAAATTATTTCGGTGTCAACTTTAACATGGCTGATATTCGCCGGTGCTCGAGCCGTCATTTGTAGAGAGTGTTGCTCCTGTGACTTAACAGAGATAACACTCATTAATATTGTTTATCACCTAGTTGAGACATAAAAATCAAACGCCTACTTTACAACGATCCACCCATAATTAGCAACCACAGAAATATTTAGAAAATTTTGATAGCCAATAAGGAAATCGGAATATTTTGTAGTAGTTGTCGTTAACTTCTATACGACTGATTAACCAAATTTCAATGATAAAATAATACTCTTATATCTAAACATGACTTCGAATATTGCCCACAACCACAATTCGTATTTCTAATAAAAAATTCTACATGTATCAAATTTGATACTCAGTGCAAAATCTCTTAGACAAAAATAAGTAACGGTTAAAGGAAAGGCGAGAAATCGAGTTGGAACAAAATTACAAAAGGATTCCATATTCGCACCCGTACGAGTCAACAATGAAAGGAAGAAACTTGAAAAAAATAAACAAAGCCCTGACCCTGCCCTGCAACGTCTTAGCGACTTGGTAGAGCTATAAGCGCTGGGGCTCGTAGACACGGACATTGAACAAATATATTATGTATTTCGTTGTAAAATTGACACGAAAAAATTTAAAAATTTTTGTACCAAAAGTCTAATTAGGTTAATATTAATTAACCAAGAAAATATAATTAGCATGAATTAGAATAAAATTATTGATTCAGATACTGAATATAACAATAAAATAATTATTATGATCCTTTTAATCGGATGTGCACAACTCAAGAAGTGATACAAAATAGTGAATAACAGGACAATGCTCACTAGGGTGAACTGTCTACGCATTACAAAGTCTTCGGTGGTTCGGTTCACACGGGAATCGAAGCTTTCTTGAGGGGTCCGTAAGATTAACACCGAGGTCCCCCATCTTACTCATTGCAGTGAAATTACCGATCACAAACTCCAATAAAACACCGATTTATAACATGCCAGCTTTTTGCAATAATATGCTTTTGAATACTGAGTTATGTTTTCATAATAGAAAACTTTTATGATTATTATTTTGGAAAATCCTAAAAATTTATAAGGCTGCCTTAAATTGCGTTATTACGTGTATATTATTAAGTAATTACGTAATTTACGATTTATATTTCATAAATAGAACACATTAAATCATTTTCAATACGCGAAGACAAAGTTTCAACTTTAAACTCTAGCTCTAACATTTTAAGTTCACACGTACATGGATATGTAATAAAAAGCCTACATTTCTCATTAATAAGTTTATTGTATTGTTTCCAAGAGCGCATTCGCATCAAAAGTTACTCTGCTCGATGCCTTTCATCATCTTATCCGGGCTTCGGCGTTGTTGCAAAAAATTCCAACTGCCTGCGGCAAACAATGACATTTAAGACGTTTGCCTCCAGGTAGACGCAAGATGGGATCGTAAGAATTATGCACACAAAAGCGGGTCACAATTACTGGATTTTATGTTCTGAGGTTATTATAATAAAGCCTATATTTCATTGAAGGTATTTCCAGCCGTTCTTGCATGATCAATTGTGTTAAATTCACTTAGTGCCCTGTGAGCGAAATTAACTTTTTCTGCGACGTCTTAGGGTTCAATATTATAGGAGCATTATTTTTGCTAATGTACAACGGGAACAGCTGATTTCGTAACGGTTGTTGGTATTTTTTGCTTCAACGTTTGAGTAGAAGTTTAAAAATTATACAAGCTAACCTCAGGATCAAACTAAAGAATTTAACTACGCAAGAATCCGCGTTGAGAAAACCCTAGCTAGTAGAACTAACTACTCCCAGACTTAGAGAATGGATAATAATATGGCTCATTAAAAAACCATAAGTTTAAAACAGTACCGTTTCTTCGTTTCGTAGTTTCTTTTTTAACCTCACCTACTTAGCACCCGCATGTCAGTCTGCGGTTACGCTAGATGCTTACAAATTGAAAAGTTCAATACTGATTCTAATCATGCAACAAAAAAAATACTGCAAAATAAAGAAAAAAAATGGAGATCACGCCTAATTTTCACAAAACATATTCAATTAGATTTTTCCAATTCAAAATATTAAGTACATACACACTGAGGTTTTTTTCATTATTGATTGCTTTGGTTAATGAACTTTCAAGTTTTCACATCTACAAGACATTAGTAATAATATCCTCTTCATACAGTGTCTAACGATCCACTTGAGAAGAGATTTATATTATAATTATGACATCTGTTCAAACACTTATGGCCTCTAATGGTAATGAGTATCACTCGGGTCTTATCGGCCCAAATTGAGTAATTATTATTATTACATATCAACTTTTAACTTTAGAACATTAATAGCCCTAAAATAAATGTTATAAAATCTCACGATACTCTACCACTAGAAAATCTCGTCCACTAGAAATTCTCTCCGAAGCTTTCCACCATGAAGGGTACCATCATGTGAGCTAATATATGGGTTTTGACTTTTGATAGTACTCGATATTTCCGAACACACACGCCCTCGCACGACAGGCTCTACAACAAAATGGTGGATGTAGTGTCAGGTCTAATTAGCTAAACACGGCCAGGCGTAGCGCACAAGCACATGATCCTCAGCTCTCACCAGCTAAAAAGACATCTAATTATTAAGACACTTCATTTACTTACTCAATTAGTAAGGCTGCGATCTCTCGCCGAGTGCCAATTAAAAAAATAATAGAAACCCCGGCGTGCGAGCGAGAGGCTCGAGTGCTCTCGCTCTCGCGAGTGGCTTAGAGATGATCCGCCTCGATTGATATCCCACTATTGAGTGATTCGAAATGCCGTTCCATATGTTTGTTATTATGTTATGTGCCAGCTTCTTCGCAATAAAAAAAAACTAATTACATATCGTTTTTGCGCAATGCTTTGTACTAAGAAAACTTATTACTTATTACGATCCAAAAAAGAAAGAAGGAACAAATTTGCTAACTAAAAACTTATTACACTTGCTTAAAATATTCATGCCATATTTTATGGGTTCAAAAACATGCGGTAAGGAATAAGCCTACGCAGTTTATTTATTTTTATCGCATTATATTTAAGTATATTGTATCATTAAAAGCTTTTGAAAGGGTACTCTAATTGTATTCGGGGAAATTAAATTAAAATTTCGTTTTAAAAAGTAGCAGCGATTTTTCCGAAAGTAACACATCACTCGACGAGACGTGAAAAACTGAATTAGCCTGTCTGAATGCGAACTCGTAAGTAATTAGCCTCGCGAGACTCTCGATCCGCTCTCGTAAGCGAACCGAAGCGAAGATAGCGAAGCGACAAGCGGACTGAGCGAAAATGACTAATCAAATCCTTTCCGCCCTCGACGGCTTTCGAGGGCTTTTTATATTTTCATTGTACGAGTGTGACACGGCAGGTGAACCCACATACACGCCCGGCACTCGGCGCCACTCGCGATCCGCACTTATCCCGCCATTACGAGACTTTCCAGCCATTGATTAGCCCACAAGCTTAACTCGTATCCCCAATAAACGGATCACTGCAACGATACGAAACGAATAAGCAACGATCTGATCAATTAAAAAATCAACTGAATAATATACCCTAACCAAAAACTATTAGAAGACGCACCCGAGGATTTTCCAAATATAATATACTACAGCGATCTGAAATAATCCTTATGGTTAAAATCATAATTTCGTCAGGAGCTCAGAAGTTTCCTAAAACACGTTATCTAAATGATCTCTCCTATTGTTCCAGAGAGTTCTACTATATCCAGATGGAGAAGTACGCGCGGCAGGCAATCAGCGAGGGTCTGAAGGCGGCGGACGACCTGCACGTCGCCGGCGACTCGGAGCTGTACCGGGTCCTCAACCTACACTACAACAGAAACAACCACATTGAAGTGAGTACGATCTTCTTTTATCTAGTAGATTACACATAGCCAACTATCCAAGCGATAACTACAGTATGTCGAATACTGTAAGGGAATTATGACAATATTGACCTTTTATATCATAACGATTAGGTACTTGGTTCTTGATTTGATCATCACTTGAGGTTGAGCTCAAGGCGTTTTAATGCGACGCATTCCGCATCGGAATGAAAGAGAACAGTACCATCTTATGGTTGATTTGGTTCCAAAAGTTATAGTCGTAAATAGACTTAGCCTAATTGAATACCGAGAGTTTAAATCTCGTTTTTTTAATATAAGGAATCTACTCCCAAATTGACCTAAGAGCTTCATCACTAAATATACGATATTTTTGCTTCCAGGTTCCACCAAACTTCAGATATGTGGTGGAGCAGACGCTGCGCGAGTTTTTCCGCGCCATCCAGGGCGGCAAGGACGCGGAGCAGAGCTGGAAGAAGTCCATCTACAAGGTGATCTCGCGGCTGGACGACCCCGTGCCGGAGTACTTCAAGTCACCGAACTTCCTGGAGCAGTTGGAGTGAGCGCCAAATCGCCTCGGCAAACGTTTCGGCTGAACTAAATTTTTCATTGGACGATCGTTTCGCACACCAAAATTTTACGACACTCGCATTTAGGCCTTCAGATTCAAAATTATTGATAAAAAAAGTTTAATTAAATTATAAAAAATTGATTTGGACGTTGGACGTCGGGCGGCAGCCCCGCGCGCGCTCTCTAGGAAATTCATTAGGTTATAACGAGTAAGAGAAAATTTAAGTCACCTAGAATTTTATTTGTGCACATAATATATTTCGCTATATATAATTATTATTATATTATTATTAAGTATTATCATAAATGGTTTTTATAGTTATGTATATCTTAAAATCATTTATTGATTTATTCATTAAGGAAAAAAACGATTAATATATTAACTGCTTAAGTTTTTAATGTTTCGTTGTTTTTATTTACTTCTAGTCCCGATCCTCTTCCTCGACCTTTTGGAGCATGTTTTGTTTTTGGTTTTCTTTTCCTATGACGTTTTATTTCGGCGCGCCTTCGCGTCGCCTGAAATTGTCAACCTTTACCTCGTCATACTTATTTTAGGAATAATTAACATTAACCATAGACATTAGTACAATAGAGCAGGGTTATTTTTCGATCCACAGACAAAGAATTAAGCATTATTTTTATACTGATAGCCGGTTATATGTTCGTGCAGACTTTTCAATAGAATAAAGATAATACAGTCACCAAATTCGAAAATTTGTAAGCATCTTGATTTGAGATTTATGTAAACATCCTGAGTTGTATTTCTAATATTTCGGCATAGTTCGGCAGATGTTCAGTTGTCCGGACCACCGCGGCCCACCGCACCGGACATAGGGTTAAGTTTATTCGTTAGATAAATATTATATTCCGAAACATGCGTGGGCGCTTGAGTAGCATCGCTAAGTGAATTTGCGGGGCGCACGCGTCACTCGATTTGTTTTCGATTTATACATTAATACGACTACTCGCGACTATAGATAATAGAGGACACACTAAAATCCGTATTTGTAACCGTAACTATTACCCACATATAATACTACAGACGTTTCTTTAAAAGTTTGGCTTACCACGTGACGCGCGCGGCCCGCAGGCGGACGCCCCGCGGCGCGACTCCCGCACTTGAAGGCAGCACCCGACAGACCGATCCTCCGCGGTCAACCCGCCACCCACATGCAAACATGCCCATCTCGTCCGATAAATAATAAATTAATACAGAGGCCCTCAATCGAATCTCTCCCGGACCGAAGTCGCCGCGCGCCGTCCGCGCCCCACGCACACAGCTAGTTCGCCCTACCAACGATCAGTATACATACACACAATTACTATTATACTATAGAAAAATACTTAGTTTCATTCGTAGATATATGTAGCGCGGCAGATTCGACGCTCGTCGTCGAGCGACAGCGGATCATAGACAAAACGATTGCGAACATTTTAGACGTTACGACCAGAAGTTTCGTAAAGCGCCTCGACCGAACGCGAGCTCGAATCTACCGCTCGTCTCGATGTATTTGTTATAACAAGTAGACGCCGGCCGCCTGCCTCGCTACGCGGAGACACTTTCAGTTCACATCCTTAGTTTCACAGGACAAAATGATACATAATAGTTTCGCTTATTAATATAGATATAAAGCAGTAAGATAGATTGTTGTACAGAGATATATAGCGCCGTGTATATACTACGATAATTTTAATACAGAAGACGATAATGTAACTCTATCTTAGTGTTAACGATATTTAAGTGAGAACAATAGACAAATGGAAATTGCGAATTGATTTGCGGAATTGTTAAAAAAATTTACACCATCCTTATTTAAGAGTACGTAAACCGCGCGAGGCGAACGGTCGGCCCTAGCTAAGCAAGTGTAAGCATTCTTCATTTGATATTAAACTTTGTTAACGTTTCATTTGTAACCATTTAAACTACTACGATAAGATTACCTCAGTTTAGGATGGTCCAGGCGTCGACTGGTATGCTTAGGTTAAGTGTGAGACGACAAACTTTGAGACATTGACACAGTAAACGCAGACTCCCGCCCCTTTTCGACACGCCGGTTTTTAGTTCGGAAATTCCCCCCTCGCCACTGTTAAGTGCGCCCAGCCACTCATGACGAGCAATAGCCCGGGTTCAGTTTCCTCACTCTCGTCGGTCGTAGGCATGGACGCAGTCGCCGCAGGGCTCGTTCGACAGCGAGTGTCGCTCCATGTTACGTTAAATTGTGTATTGTATTCCGTTAATGTTATTCATTTTGTTCTTACCAGTGTGGCGTTTTAGAGCTGAGGATGAGGTCCGTTCGCATTTACGTCATCTGCTATCTAACATCGATGAGCTTTCATATTCAGCTCTAAAATGGCAGCGGTAACCTATTTTATTCCTTGTATAGTAAGTAAAGAAAGAATTCGTTACTCCGATCTCTCCATAGATTTTTCATTCTTGTCTTCGATCGTTATTAAGTAGGCTACAACACACATTACAATAGAATGTATTGATTTCCCATCGACAGTAATCAACCGACATGCCGCAATTGCAGATACTTGGAGCCGTTACGTTTAGGTTAATTCTTTTCTGACAAGGTAAGACTATACGTAACATGTAAGCGTTGTTTTCGTTTGTAAAGTTTGGTCCGGATTTTCTACTTGAGTGATTCACAGTGCAGCAAACAAGACCACAATGGATATATTTACGTACGAACGATCGAGCCGATATGCTTCCCGGTTTTCAAAGTTTTTTCGATATTTATAGTTATCGGTTGACAATTTTTCGAAATATTTAAATTAGACTCAAGTTTGAAACATCGAAATGAATTAGTCCACAGTGATCATGGGGCTATGGCGCATCAGAGTACAAAATTCGGTGTTGACTGTGACTCATGTTTGTATCTATACTATTGATATGTATTCGTGTAGAGTAAATTGTCCTTTCGGCTACTTCGGCACTGATTGTTTCGACTTAGTGTTTAGATGATAGTTTATTTAAGTTTCATAAAAATGTATCTGATGTTTTTTCTTTATATTTTTAATATTTTCGAATCCGTCTACGAAATGTTTGGACTATCTATGTAGAATGATATTTATGTGATGATTTTCAAAATTAAATATAGACAAAAACAATATATGTATGATGAATTTGGTTTCACGTTTGGGTATTATGGTTCCTAAATTTTGGAAATTGTAATAGACTCTATTGTGTAGAATTTCATTTTTTATGTAAGAAACATTTAGATGTACCAAATAGCTGTATCACTTTTCTATACAAAAATCATTAAGAAAAATGCTGGATTAGGTAGATATAAATATAAGTATTGTTCGTTTATAATCTATATCAAAATTGAGCACGGAGGGTACTATTAGGATGAAATAACAAAACTGCTGGTATCTGTCAGTAAGTATCGTGTAAGATAGCTTTGACTACTGACATGATAGCATATACATGGTACCACAGTACCACAGTACCACAGTACCACAGTACCACAGTACCACAGTACCACAGTACCACAGTACCACAGTACCACAGTACCACAGTACCACAGTACCACAGTACCACAGTACCACAGTACCACAGTACTACAGTACCACAGTACCACAGTACCGCAGTACCACAGTACCGCAGTACCACAGTACTGCAGTACCACAGTACCACAGTACCACAGTACCACAGTACCACAGTACCACAGTACCACAGTACCACAGTACCACAGTACCACAGTACCACAGTACCACAGTACCACAGTACCACAGTACCACAGTACCACAGTACGACAGTACCACAGTACCACAGTACCACAGTACCACAGTACCACAGTACCACAGTACGACAGTACCACAGTACCACAGTACCACAGTACCACAGTACCACAGTACCACAGTACCACAGTACCACAGTACCACAGTACCGCAGTACCGCAGTACCGCAGTACCACAGTACCACAGTACCACAGTACCACAGTACCGCAGTACCACAGTACCACAGTACTACAGTACAACAATAAAACAGTACCACAGTACTTCTGCACTACAGTACTATAGTACTACTGTACTACAGTATTACAGTAATACAGTTTTACAGTAATACAGTACCACAGTACCACAGTACCACAGTACCACAGTACCACAGTACCACAGTACCACAGTACCACAGTACCACAGTACCACAGTACCACAGTACCACAGTACCACAGTACCACAGTACTACAGTACCACAGTACTACAGTACTACAGTACTACAGTACTACAGTACTACAGTACTACAGTACTACAGTACCACAGTACTACACGCAGTCCTAACAGATCTCGAAGCGGTCATTATTTGACATAAACAGTTGCAGGAGACAGTCTGATTTGAATATCCATGTGGTCTTAACTCCGGCCACACCGCATGTGGCGGCGCACAAGCACGTGTTATGTTGTTGAGTTCTTTTGGTACGTTACTGTCCGTTCGCGACATAATTTCGTATAATATATTTGTAAAATGACGCGAGTGGACGCGGTCGCCGGTGATAAAATTAGATACAAAATTAAATTGTCAAAATTACTAAAGTAAATTTTACTGGCGCAGTGTCACTCTTCCGCGCTCTATTTTGGATTTCGGACTGCGGGAGAGGACATTGTGCGGGAGAATAATAAAAATTCGTCTAGTGTTTAGGCATTGTTTTCGATATCCTCGCATTTCGGCTAAGTAATAGGGGCCCGCGTCCGCTTGCTTTTGATATATTTAGTACAAATTTCATGATGTTAAGATTACGAGGCTCAAAGCTTTTCTTTCTCCCGCCCGCCCCGCCGCCCGCCCTCGCCGCCGTATAAATGAGGCGTGTATAAAATTTTATTCAAAAGAGTATTTTTGTATTGAATATTTCTAAAGTTGGTGTAAAAATCAAAATTTCATAAATTATAGCGATGACAAAAATGGACGTTAGGTAATTTAGAGTGTCGCGCGTTTTTTGTATTTAATTTTAAGAATAGTATCGGATATTAAACGTTTAGGAGCATAAACCATTTGTAAATAAAAAGTTGACGCCGCGAGCGCGGCGGGCGGGGCGCGACGGGTATATAGATAAAAAAATATATAAATAACTAAAAGATGTTTATATGGTTCTGGATGTAAAAAATGATAAAAAGCAATTTTTAAGATGAAAAAAAAAAGATGGAAAAAGCGATTCCTTGGTATTTGTCTATGGATGGCTGCTAGGTCACTATTGTAATCTGTGAGCCTCAGACAAACCACACCTACTCACGAAAGTAACCTAACTACATTAATTATAACGATTCTTAATACACATTATTATGATATAATAATTATTACATTATCATAATGCTTATTATTTACGAGCGTGTGTCTTTGTCCGTGAATGTTTAGGATCTAACCACTGTTTGGTGTTTTAGACATAATGAAATATTGTGAAGATAACTATGTATCTAAATTCAACTCGCCCTCGCGTCTCGCGACGGGCTCGATTGTTAAAAATTACGTTCGTATATTGGTCAAAATTGGCGGTTCTAAAATCTGTTAAATCAAAATTATTGGGATGAATGTCGAAAAATAAGTTGTACTAGAATAAAATTATCAGCATGGAGACTTGTTGATACCACTGAGGGATGTTTCTTCGTGAATATTACGAGTAATAAAGCTAAGCTTTTATTTGACATTTGTTGTTTTTATTTAATTCACCGTATCCCCACTATTATATTTGTATTTATTTATTGATAAGAAACAAAGTACAATATTATATTAGGCACTAACAAAAAACCTTAGGAACGCAGTGCTAGCTAGTTTACGTCTGAATCCAATTTATAATTTAACTACATAAAATATAAGTAAACAGGGCTTTCAGTCAAGATGCATTCGATAATTTCGACGCGAAGTTCGTAATCAAAAATGTATGGCATTTGACTTAAGTCATCGCTAAGTGACATGTCGCTTGCGACGCCTTATGTCAAATCCCATACTTTTCTTTTCTAACTTCGCCTTTGAAATTATCGAATTCATCTACTAAAGGCCCAGTTCCGTTATAAACTAGAGGTCGCTCTGTGGTCGAAATTCGCCCATAACAATTCATTACATTTTTAAAGTTTAAATTTTATAAGGGTACAAGTGCCTCTAAGACATAGAAAAAATAAAAAAATGTAAAGGTTGTGATAGCTACAAACGTCAACGTGTAACAAAATTGTATCTATCAAACGCACGGTAGTGTGTGTTTATAATCTGATGAAGTGTGTGTTGTTGTTATTTATATTAATTTTATCATGTATTTCTAAGTATAATTTAAAAATATATTACCTTTCTGCACACCTCATTTCATACTCCTCGTGTTCTTGTGTGCACAATTCTCTTTAAACTGTACAGAAAGTTTTTGCTTCACGTATAAATATAATTAAGAAAAATTAATACTGTGTGCACAGCAGTAAACGCGAAATATATATTTTACTTACCTCTGAATCACTCTTTATCAAATCACATTGTTACTCTGAGACCCCGGCATACAAGTTACAATGCTACGCAGCACCTACGCAGTGAGTGGCCTCGTAGACCCTGCGCAGCATGTAGACAGTCGCCGCGCGCCGTAGTCATCATAAGTGTATTGTTTTTAGGGTCCCTCACCCAAAAAGGGGCCCTCCGCTGTCCGTCTGTCTGTCTGTCACCGGGATGTGTATCATGAACCGTGAAAGCGAGACTTTTTAAATTTAAATTAAAAATTAAATTAAATTAAATACCGTTTATTTCAGGGTGCATAGGCCCATATTATAAATACCTTATAGACTAACATACATATATAATAAACTAACACGAACATTAATATATTGTCTGCGACGTGGGGCGCGAAGTGTTCGGGAGTCGCCCTCTAAATCTTCTATAGACGACTCCAATCGGCCAGAACTCCTCCTTCTCGAAGGTCGGTAAGTGATGGGTTGGAACTCTCACCACAAAAGAACTAAAGTTCACTTTATGACGAGATTCCAAACGCTCGACCTTCAAGGCGAAGTTGGTTCTGCTCCTGATGTAGTCCACGACCTGCTCGACCGTCTTAGACCAATGCAAGCAATGCAAGCGACGATGTTCGTAGACGCGTCGGATAATGCTGACGGGCTAAACGTGACCGCCTGCGCGCCTCGATGACGAGTAACGTTTGCTGCAACAATGTGGCCTACATATTGAATTAACACTTTTTAACTGTGATAATTCACTATGTAAATCACTTATGGTAGACTCTGATGCCTGCAATCTACCTCGAACTTCGGTCAGTTCTTCCTTAGGAACTTGATGTCCTTCAGTAGGCTGACGACGTCGACGTGGTCCAGTGTCACCGGTGGCAGCTTATGCAGTATTTTCGCTACAAAAGCTGGCGCTTCATCCGGATCCGTCTGCTTTAGCAGGGAGATGATGTCCTGCACGCCTCTTTCGGTTCCATCTCTCCGTCGCGATGATATGTTCGCGCTCTGGCCGAGCGTCTCGTACAGTAAATGCTTGCCTTCGCAAATCTCCTCGCTGGTGAAGGAAGACTTGCAGATCTGCATTATGCTGACCTCGTACATGGTGTCGATGGCATGCTGGATAAACGCCAGCAGCTCATTTGCCACGAGTGCCATGATCACGTGCAGCGGCAATCAGCGATTAACACGATTAACAAAATATTAATTAAATAATTAATATTTTCTGCATATTATGTATAACGCAGAGTGTAATGTGTCGAGCTAGCGAACGGTCGCCGTTCGCTAGCTCGACACATTACACTATATGCGTAATGCGTAATTAATTTACGCAGATGATGTATTTGTGTTGCCGCAATAACAGCAAATACTAATTATATATATTTATTAGGTAATAATATTTCAGTTTAATTTAAGTTAATATTAAAGTCTAGCTCCCATACTGTACAGGACTGTATAAATTCACAGGGGTTCAACCGCCGGCTCAGATTAGACTCGAAGATAGCAAGGTTACACCGATTTGGGCAGAGCCGGGGTGATAATAAAACACTTATTTTGAGGAGAATGTTTTTTCATTTTTTGGATTTGCTTACCTGGGTCATGGCAATGCCGTATAGAGAGCCCCGCCCCCCGTACGCCTCTTTCGGGCCGATCTTCCATCTCATTTTTACCTCTCTATACGCCTATTTTCCATAATTTTCCCCATTTTCCATGAGCCAGGTGAAGCAAAACGCGTTGTGTGAAATACTTTATTATCATGACCAGACATATAAACCCTTATATACTAAAAATCTTATTCTATAGAAAAGTTATTTACATTTTAAGGTTCAACTTATATGAAATGTTGTACATTTTTACCACTGTTTTCGTAATAATTTCTTAACCATTTATTATATAACCTTAAGCGTTATACCACACGTTATGTACTACGTTTATTTATGTATATTAAAAGAAGCTACGTTAAAATAAGCTTTAGTTAAAAATATATAAGCAAAATAACCCGCACTTGATAAAACACAATGCCATATAAATTTATATGGCGCTGATCCCGCCGTAGACTGCTCCGGTGACTGCGGGCTCGCCGATCCCGCCGTGGACTGCTCCGGTGGTGACTGCGGGCCGTCCGCGCCCGCCGCAGACTGTTCCGGCGACTGCGAGCTGTGCGGACTCGCTATAGGCTGCTCCGGCGGCGACTGCGGGCCGTCCGCGCCCGCCGCAGACTGCTCCGGCGACTGCGAGCTGTGGGGACTCGCTGCGGGCCGCTCCGGCGACTGCGAGCTGTCCGTGCTCGCTGTAGGCTGCTCCGATGCTCGTTCCGCGCCCGGCACCGTCCCCGGCGTCGTCCGCTCCGCTCCCGGCTCCGTCTGCTCCGCCAGCGGTCGCGACTGCGACTGCGGCGCCTCCTCCAGCACCGCCAGCTTCGACGTCGGCCTCCGGAACACGCCACTGCGCGTGCGAACGTCCGCACAGCGCACTTGTCCGTCCTGGCCGGGGTAGACTCGGTGCACGACAACCAGGTCCCCTGGTACAAGGACTCGGTTGCTCAGCGGGGCCCCGTAGCGTGGTGTGAGCGTGGGAAGGTATTCCTTCACCCAAAGCCTCGAGAACTCGTCGGCAAGGGCTTGCGCGACCCTCCATGTTTTTTTGTCCGCCGGCACACACGGTCCGACGTACGGCAGTCCGGTGGACGACCCGAGGAGGAAATGATTCGGTGTAATCGCCTCCGGGTCGTTGGGGTCTACCGATACGTGCACAAGCGGTCGAGCGTTCACTGAGTACTCCGCCTCGGCCATCAGTGTCTGGAGTACCTCTTCCCTGGGCGACTTCTCGTTCAGTGTGGCTAGCAGGGCGGTTTTCACTGACCTCACCATTCTTTCCCAGGCACCTCCTTGACTCGGCGCCCCGGGCGGTGTAAACTTCCACTGCATCCGATGAGTGAGGCCCAGCTGAGCCATAGCCGGCGCCCACTCGGCGTACGCCTGCCGCAGCTCGACGTCCGCGCCTCTAAAATTCGTCCCATTGTCGCTGTACATGACTGCCGGCCATCCTCACCGCGCAGCCATTCTTCTCATTGCCATCAGTGCAGAGTCCGTCGACAGCGAAGCCACCAGCTCCAGGTGGACCGCCCGCGTCGTCAGACATGTGAAGAGAGCTCCCCACCTCTTCTCGTGACGTCGGCCGATGGTGACCGTCATCGGGCCGAAACAGTCAAGACCACAGTACGAAAATGGTCTCTGGAACGCCCCCAGGCGCTCGGCTGGCAGGTCTCTAGTTGGCGGGGTCCTCGGGTGTGCCCGTCGTAGACGACAGAACGCACATCGGCTCATGATAGTACGCACCGTCGGCCGCAGCTTCAATATCCAGAATTTCTGCCTGAGGTCGTTCACGACTCTCTCGCGGCTCCCGTGTCCCGCTCTGGCGTGCTCCCTTGCCACCAGTAACCTTGTGAAGTGATGTCTTCCATCCAGGATGATAGGGTTTTTCATTTCGGCCGGCACCTGCGCTGCTTTGATCCTTCCGTCTAGTACGAGCAGCCCGTCCTTGTACACCGGGTTGAGCCGGTACAAGGAGCTCCATCTAGGCACCGTCTTGCCACTTGCCATCTTCTCGATTTCTTGTGCGAAGCTGTCTCGTTGTGATTTTTGATACCACAACCTCTCGGCCCTCTCCAGGTGTCGTACGTCGAGGTGGGCCCGATGATCTCGGCACTTCTCGACGAACAGCAAGACCATCGCCGTGCATCTTACGAGGCGCTCGTAGTTTGAAAAGCACATCTGGTAGACAGCTCAGCTCGCTCGCCTCCGTTGTGTGGAAGGCGACGTATTCTTCTTGATTTTCAATTCTAGCGGGACTCTCCGCGGGCCACTTGTTCATCGGCCTGCGCAGGAAGTCCGGCTCCCGGAACCAAGGGTCCTCGTCGCTCTTCGGAACGTAGCCCGTTCTGGTGGCTAGGTCGGCGACGTTGCTCTTCGTGCTCAGCCATCTCCACTGGTGAACAGACGTCAGCTCGGCGATCTCCCCTAGCCGATGTGTGACGTACGGTGTGTATTTGCGGCTGCCGTTCTGTATCCAACACAGAACCACTTGTGCGTCGATCCAGTAGAAAACCGTGTCCGTTTTCCACCTGTGTTCTGCTGCGACGGCGTTTCCCAGCCGCGCTCCGACCAGGGCAGCCTGTAGCTCCATCCTTGGTATTATCTGTGCCTTCAGCGGCGCCACCTTAGCCTTGGCGGCGGCCAACACGACTCGTACTTCCCCATTTTCTTGTTCCAATCTCCAATAGACGGCTGCGGCGTATGCGTCCTTACTCGCGTCGCAGAATACGTGCAGCTGTCGGCCTCTCGTCGGAGTCCCCCCGTTGTAACTCCGGGGTAGCTCGAGCTGACTGATGTACTCCATGTCGGTCAGCCAACGGGCGAAATCTTGGGCTGACTCAGCGGGTAGCGACTCGTCCCAGTCCAGCTTCTGACGCCACAAGCCTTGTAGGATGACTTTGGCGGTGATCGTGTAGCAGCTCAGCAGTCCCAGCGGGTCGTAGATGCTTATCACCGTTCTAAGGGCCTCTCTCTTTGTCGGTGCGCGCTGTAGCTCGCGAACCTCCTTATGGACTCTGGATAGCGACGTGTTGAATTTTAGTTTGTCGCCTCGGGAGTCCCACAGCATGCCCAAGGTCTTCTGCTCGTCTTTGGTGACACGCTGTGTAGTGTTCTCGGCCAGGCGGTCGTCAGGCAGTCCCTCTAGCACCCTCCGGTCGTTGCTCGTCCAGCCTCGTAAGTGGAAGCCACCTTTCCTATGTATTTGGTCCACTTGTTCCACGGTCTGCATGGCCTTCTGGTGGTCTGGATAGCTGTCTACGTAGTCATCCATGTAGTGGGCTTCGGTGATAGCGCGATGAGCTTCGGGATGCGATTCGGCAAACTTTTCCGCGTTCCGATTCCGGGCTGAGTGTGCCAGGAACGGTGAACACGATGCTCCGAAGATCATTACCACCATCTTGTATGTGGACGGCGGTTCGCCTTCGTCTTCTCTCCACAGGAACAGCTGGGCCGGTTGGTCTTCTTTTCTGACCTTGACACGAAGAAACATCTCCTCTATATCGGCCTTCACAGCGACGGCTTCCTCTCTGAACCGGAATAGTATCTTCGGCAGTGAGGTCAGAAGGTCAGGCCCCATCTAACAAGTAATCGTTGAGGCTCACGCCGTTTGTTCTCGCTGCTGCGTCGAAAACCAGTCGCAACTTGCCCGGCTTGTTTGGGTTTTTAACCGGGAAGTGCGGCAGGTACCATGTGATGTCACTTCCGGCCTCTGTCCCGTCGCATTTTTCCGCATATCCCTTGCTTATGAGGTTCTTCATCTGCCCATGATACTGCGCCTCGTCCAGGGGGTTCTTCTTGAGCTTGTGTTCCAAGTTCTTGAGCCTCTTTAGCGCATTATTGTAGCTAAGAGGTAGCTTGACGCCGTTCGTGCGCCACAGAAGTCCCACTTCGAATCGACCGTCTTCCGTTCGTTTGGCCGTTCTGCCAAAGAGGTCGATGGCTCGCTGCTCCTCGTCGCTCAGCTCAGCCTTGGACGCTATTCCCAGTGCGTCTATTTCGAAGTGTTTCTTCACCATTTCCTCCAGTCGTTCGCCTCGGGTCTCGATCGTAGACACGTGCAGGATGTTCTCGTGTTCTTCCTGCTTTATGAGGCGTCTGGGGATGCTTCCATGGATTACCCAGCCAAGCTTCGTCTTCGAGGCTGCAGGCTGGTTTCTCTTGCCGATCCTCAGCTCCCTGGATACAATGAGCTGCCAGTTGTCCGTGCCGATGAGAAGTTGGGGTTTCTTGTCTTCATAGCATATCTCTTCGTTCTTGAGATCGTGCAGGTGAGCAAGTCGAAACAGTGATTCCGGGACGGACTGAGTAAGTAGGTTCAATCCGGCCACGGTTCTCGCAGTGACGTCATATCTGGTACCGTCGTGACCCCGTACGCCAAGTTGTACGAGTCGGCTTTTTTCTTCCCTTCTCTCGGCATTGATCCCATGCATTCTCAGCACCTTCGGTGGGCCGTCTGCGCCGATAGCCTTCGCGACGTCTTCATCCAGTAGTGTCACTGTCGAGCCCTCGTCGAACAGCGGGAAGATATCCGCTTCGCCCCGTGGACCGACAACTTGAATTCTTCTCATCTTAAGTTTCACCGCGCGGTCGGAGGTGACCGATGCGGTAATCACGGCGTCCTCTGTCTGTGGGGCGCCGCCGGACCTGTCTTCGTGCAGCAGCGCATGATGAGGCAAGTTGCAGCCCTTCACGCCGCACGGCTTCGCCCTGCAGTTGTATCTTCTGTGCCTGCTTCGTATGCACCGGAAACACAGCCCTTCCTTTTTGACCGTGTCCCATCTCTTTTGCATGCTCAGTTTCTTGAAAGCAGCGCAGCGAAATAGAGCGTGTTCTTCGGCACATATCGGGCACTTCGTGACTCCTCGCGTATTCTCTTTGGCTGGCTGCGACTCGGCGAATCCCTGCCCTCGTCTGCTATCGCGAAGACTGGCCTTCTCGTTCAGGCTTCGTTCTTGTTAGGAGGTGGACGCGGTGTTTCCTTCTTCGGTGCCGTGCTGAACCCGTAGCGCAGCGCCCTGTCCGCTTCTCTCATTAAGAATTCAGAGAGAAGGACGACATCGGGCTCGTTCCTGAAGCGCGACGTCTCCTCTGCGTAGTCGTACCACTTGCTCTTCTCGTATGGGCTGAGCTTCTCCAGGATGTCTCTCGAGAGCAACGGGTTAAAGAGGTACCCGTGCCTCAGCTTCCTCAGGATGGCTACCATGTTCTGAATCTTCACTGCAAATTGGTTGAGTTCTGCCGCCGAACCTCCGAGCCTCGGTATCTTCTTCAGATCTTCCATCATGCGATCGACCATAACCTCGGGTCGACCGAAGCATTGTTCCAAGGTCTTCATAATTTGTTCAGGCGGCGTCGCGACGCTCAGCAGTGGTGCCACGGCTTCTCTTGCTTCTCCCCGTAGGCAGCTTCTCAGACGAGCTAAGTTCTCGATCGGCTTGAGCTTGTAGAACGCAGTGGTGTCTTCCATGGCTGCTTTGAATGGCAACCATTCAGTGGGAGCGCCCGAGAATATGGGCAACTCCATAGTGTGGCGCGACTGGCGTTGGTTCAGTAGTTTATCCAATGTTTCGGCAAGTTGTTCCACTCCATTAACCCTAGACGTGGGCGGTGTGGGTGAGCGTGGGCGGCGTTGCTGCGGCCACTCGAACCTCGTCTTCTGGGCTCCCTTCGGTGGCATGTCTTCTGGCTTCGGCGTCTCTCTTTCTTCCATTGATGTCGGCTCTTGTCTAGCCTCTTCGGGTTCGGGACCCTGTTCGCTTAGCCAGGCTCGGACACGTTGCTCCACCTGTTCTGATGGCTCGTCGTCGTCGGGGCTGCTACCATCTTCTGCAGCGGCGACGTCAGCGGCGAGCTTCTTCTTTATAAGTTCTGCTTCGATCTGCAGTTCCTTCTTACGAAGAGCGGCGAGTTTCTCCTCCGCCTCGTAATGCATACGCGCGACGACACTTGCTGTCGATCGACGCGATCTAATTGAAATAGCCTTCTTTCTGGCTAGGGTTTGTACTTCCGAGGATGCAGGCGCCTTGCTGGTACCTGGTCTCGGTTTCAAAATAGTTTGAAGCAGATCCGCTCTTCCCTCGGTCGGCGGCGGCTGGCTCGTAGCGGCAGCGGACGGCGATCGCGGCGGATCCGGAAATCGACGTGGTTGCTGCTGGTTCTCCTCGGCCCCACTCTGACTTCTGGTCATAACCATCTTCAAATGTTAATCTTCAAATGTTAATTTTCAAATGTTAATATTCAGTGTTAATCTTCAAATGTTAATCTTCAATGTTAATCTTCGATATTAATCTTCCTTTTCAAGAATCTTCGGGAGGTTTTTCCGATGAAAAATCTGCGAATCCTTGCTTCCGTTCGCAGCGGTGTATCCTTGTATCCTCGAGTCCGATCTTCTGAGTCCAATCTAATCCCTGGCGTTGATTCCCGTTGATAAATCTTGATAAAGTTTCGAATGTTCCGACTTGATAGGATTCTTCTATTTTGAATCTTCAAAATATTTCTATGTTCAGAACAGCTGACGAAAATTTTCTAAGTCCAGTCTTCAGTAAAAGTTTCTATCTTGATTCTTCGGAAATTTTTCTATGTCCACAACAGCTGTTCAAATTTTTCTATGTGCCGTCTTCGTTATTTTCAACTTGATATGGACTTCGAATTTTTCTTCGATCTTGAAATTCGGCTCGCCAAAGGACCTCGCACTACTGTACAGGACTGTATAAATTCACAGGGGTTCAACCGCCGGCTCAGATTAGACTCGAAGATAGCAAGGTTACACCGATTTGGGCAGAGCCGGGGCGATAATAAAACACTTATTTTGAGGAGAACGTTTTTTCATTTTTTTGGATTTGCTTACCTGGCTCATGGCAATGCCGTATAGAGAGCCCCGCCCGTACGCCTCTTTCGGGCCGATCTTCCATCTCATTTTTACCTCTCTATACGGCTATTTTCCATAATTTTCCCCATTTTCCATGAGCCAGGTGAAGCAAAACGCGTTGTGTGAAATACTTTATTATCATGACCAGACATATAAACCCTTATATACTAAAAATCTTATTCTATAGAAAAGTTATTTACATTTTAAGGTTCAACTTATATGAAATGTTGTACATTTTTACCACTGTTTTCGTAATAATTTCTTAACCATTTATTATATAACCTTAAGCGTTATACCACACGTTATGTACTACGTTTATTTATGTAAATTAAAAGAAGCTACGTTAAAATTAGCTTTAGTTAAAAATATATAAGCAAAATAACCCGCACTTGATTTTAACACCATTTTAACACTATTTTTACACACTGATGCCATATAAATCTATACATATAGTCACTGAGTATTCACTATTATAGTTTTATGTACTGTTTTAATTACACGTTTATTGTTCACATTAAAATTCACTCATGTTTTACGTTACGAGGCCGCTGTCCTTAACACATACAATAATCGTAATTTTTTTGCCGTTTTGAATGGCTCTTTGTCTGCGAGTATGACTCGCACTTGGCCGGTTTTTTTACTAGCAATAGAAAATTACTTTTTGATAATTATTTTTATTGGCAAATAATAAATTACAAAATTAGTCAAAAATAGATAAAATTCCGTATTTTACATGATGATCAAAACGAGACATTAATTAAAAAATAATAGAATATCAGCACTTAAAAAAAAATTCTAGCTATAGCTAGATTTTTTTTTTAAGTATCTTGATTTTAAAACACGCTTATGAATTTTTTAAATACTTAACTATCTTAAAAATATTAAAAAATATCAAATGTCAATTGTAACACGTAAACAAAATAAATTATTAATGTTGGATTGGATTTTTTGTCACTTAACGGTATTTTTGATTATCAAAGTCTTTTAAATAATTTGCTTGTACTGTTGAAAGATATCATAGAGCAAATATTTTGCTCTATGAAAGATTCTTAATAAAACTCATATTTGATGATATCAATCTATATTATAAAACATAAAGAGGAAATATTTGTACTTGTGTTGCAGGTACGTCCAGACAACGGGAAGTTTATTTTATAGTTTTATACTATAATTTATATTTATAGTTTTTTTTAATTAGTAGTTACTTATATAGTTACTTAGCTATAATATCTAGGATAATAATATTATTAATATAAATTATTTTATATTTAAATACACATATTTAATATACATCCATGAACCATCCATGAAAACAGAAAACTTTTTGGCGGGATTTGAACCCGCGACCTTTGGCTTGAGCGGCCGCGCACTAACCACTGAGTCACAGAGTACGTCCTTAAGATAAATATTACAAGCGCCATCTATTAAGTAAGCGTTGCACTAACGACTAAAGCCGTTGACCCATGGAGTTATTAGAACAAGGAGTTGACCCAGTGCACAAATCGTACGCGACGCTACGTCTTACAAAGTATCCACTAGATGGCGCTTTGTGTATCTTTTAAAAAGTATGCTAGTACTTCATACTTTATTACGAAGTTTTCACCAGAGGGCATTTTAAGTACCTTAATTACTAATCAACCATTCGTTTACCGACTCTTCCCCTAAAGTTAGGTCTGGAGAGCTAATGCCAATATTGACAGTAAATCATAATGCTAATCATCATATATGAGCCATGAATTATTATGACCCCTAACAAACACCTTGCAAGCTTATTAAAATATTCAATATCAGCTAATTCTTGTGCAAAACAGAATAACCTTTTACCTTCTCCCCTTATTTTATGTGGAAAATGTGTACACAGTACACTTATAATTAGCACTTTCTTTTTATTTATGTCAGCATTATTTAAATTTTTTTGTTGTAGATTTGCCTATTTGCCGGAAGAAGACTTTTAATACAGTTACTCATTGGTAAGGTTGGGGGTTAAATCTTAATGGAACCCTTTCATGATGCTTAGTCTTTTAGAATATTCATAACTATATTATTATACTTACCTAATGTACTAAAATAAAATAAAAATAAAAATTATCATAGGTAAACAATGAAAGACTTTTGGCCTCATAGACAATAAGATTATGTGCAAAATCTTGAACATTCATAAAAATACATTACAATTATGGCTTACTATTAGTTTTATTGATGTGTGGCTTCATTTTATTATTATTATGTAGTTAATTGAATTGAATTGTTCAAAATCTATACGTGGAATAATAAAAAATGCTCAAAGAGTCAGGATTCACAAGCCTGATTTTGACAAGAACTTTAATGTTGGTAAGTACCTATATCTTTACAATAAAAAAAATTAAAATACCTAGCTCCTGGCTAGGTAAACCAGCTGATTAAAAACAAAAACACATGATATTTTTTAACCGACTTCCAAAAAAGGAGGCGGTTATGCATTCGAATGTATATTTTTTTGTAAGTTTAACGCTAATACCGCCGTCTGTGGAGCGATTTTCAAAAAATTTTAAGGTTTACCTTAAAAAAAAGAATTTTATATTTTACCTTAAAAAAAAAGGTATAATCACAAGTTGGTCCCGTTTTCACCAAAATGACCTGATGACGGGATCCATAAGGAATCGAGGGAACTCCCTCGAAATGTATATGGACATACCTATGGTGATTTCTACTTTTTCTAAAGTAGTCTAAGCATATATAGCATATGCTACCAAAAAGTATACCCTGGATCCAAAAGTACTGAACAGAACTCCTGACTCCTTCTAGATAGGTACATGTTTGGGGATTTCAGCGTTATATAAAGAACTGAAAGCATATGCCACTATGTCAATTACGGTAATCATCATATATTAATATACCTAAATAATAAATTTAATTAAAAAGAGAAAAATTATTATTTTTAAACCGGGTTGGAAAAAATCATGATTTTTTTAAAAAATCGAATAAAGCACGATTTAAAAGAATATCCTAATTAATCACGACTTTTTTGTTTTTTCGTTTATTATTAAATTTAACTATATTTTTGCTCAAAACGGAACGCGATTTAGGGATTTCGCGGACATAGCGCGGGGATTTTAGATGGAATGCTACTAGGAAATTTAGAGCAGGTTGAAACATAGAGGCAAGCTGAAACCTTGTTCTATACTTCTCATATTGTACATCAACACAAGATTGGAGGACTGGCTGGTCAGAAGAGGGGCTAAGTCAATATACAAATTTTTGAAAAGTGTTTTTTTTTTAACCCTAATAATATGTTTGAGGCAATTTGAAATTGTTATATAGTGTTAGTTTAATGTTTAAGGAGTTGGGGAAAAATACAGCTAGATCATTTAGTCGGGGTTTTAACTTTTACATTCCAGTGTAAAAGTAAATTAGAAATATGCTGGCTATCAATTCATGATTTTCTGACATCTATCGGTCATTTTAAGAACTACGATCTTCATATTATCAACATATTATTAGTCCAGTCATTATATGGGGTTCACTTCGGAAAATCGACATACCCAGTATATTACCACGTAAAAACTTGTATTTTGGCATCCTAAAACTGTTCTCAAAATTCACATTTAATTGGATGGTCGCAAGTTTTAAAGTCAGTCAGTCAGATGGCCAGGTAAGTAAGTGTTATTAAATAAATTGACACTTAATTAAAAATAGATAAGCAACCAAAAAAAATTAATTTAATGTAAAAGTTAATAATAAATTATTATTATATATTTAGCAATTATTTATAAATTTCTTATGCTTAAACGAATATTGTTTATTGTTTTAAACACTTACGGATTTATTAAATAATTGAAGAATCTTCGGGTAGTTTGAACAACTTCAACAAATAGGACAATTGATGTCAATTGTCCTATTTGTTGAAGTTGTTCTCAGTCTCTCTCAAATCTCAGTCCTCCCGTGACCACGGCTGCTGGAAAGTGGCCGAAACGTCGGGAAAAAGAAAAGTGCACCGTAAGTGTACCGTAACACAATCCGTAAGTGTTTAAAACAATGAATAATTTATCACCTTAATATTACGAATTTTTGATCGGGACTACCAGTTGATCTCACATGATTCTCTGAGCGCGCGCTCTCCGCCCTCTATCTCGACAACAGTTCAAGGTATGAAAAAATGTTAAATACAAAAGTTGTAGAGAATTAAATTTTCTACAATATTGATAATAAATACAAATAGTGTAAAACCCATAGAAAACGAGATATTTACAAAAAATGTAAAAATAATCGGTTTTGTGACCTTTGACCCCTGACATTAAAACTTGCGACCATCCAATAATTGGATGGTCGCAAGTTTTAATGTCAGGGGTTATATATGAATTTTGAGAACAGTTTTAGGATGCCAAAAGACAAGTTTTTACGTGGTAATTATACTGGGTATGTCGATTTTCCAAGATATTCACCTAATTTGGCCTAAGATGACTGGACTATAGTAGACTCTATCGTAGTAGTAGTATTTTATAAAATGACCAATAGATGTCAGAAAATCATGAATTGTAAGCCAGCATATTTCCAATTTACTTTTACAGACTGGGAATTGGAACGGCTGGAAAACTAGTTTTTTTATTCAAATATTATAATAATATTGATTTCTCAGATTTAAACGTTTCATAGTTTCATTTTTTGTAACTTAATTATAATTTCTAAATCAGTTTTTTATGTTGATTTCTGTAAAAGACGGTGAAATTAAACATTATTGATTAAATCATTGATTTTTATTGAAAAAATTATTTGAATAAAATCGTGATTTACATTATGATTTAAATCAAAATGATTTATTCATCCCAACCTTGTTTTTAAACAAAAATTAAAACCGACTTTCAAAGTAAACATGCACAAAAAGTATGTAAAACTTAATTTCTACATAAGTAGTAAAACTTATTTTCTACATAATTACCCTTTTGAATTTGTCTAAAATTTTAACTATTTCTCTACTAAATCTTCATAATTTTGAAGTTGGTACCAGCCAGCCAGTACAACATCCTGATAAAACAATATTTTATAAAACTCACGTTCAAGTTGGCTGGTTCCGTACCAGCCAACTTGAAAGTTATAAAGATTGAGTAGAGAAATAGTTTAAATTTTAGACGAATTTGAAAGGGGAATTATTTAGAAAATAAGTTTTATTTCATACTTTTTTGTGCATTTTTACTTTGGAAGTTGGTTTTAATTTTGTTTTTGTTAATCAATTAATAAATATGATTTTCCCATATTATGTTGATAATCCTAGGTTGAAACTAAAATATTGATTTAAAAACTTAAAGACGGCACTCTCCAGTCTCCATTTGATTAAAATGTTATAATAATAACACATCAAGTAAAACAATAATCATTTTAATACATTTTGCACTTATATTTTTATCATTTTATCACTGGTCAAAAACATTTAAGAAACTTTTTCTTGATTTTGTAACTGGCCAATGCCACACAGCATTAGTTTTATATGAGCTTTAGTTTCTGCAGCCTTCTGTACTAATTCTTCAGATTTTAACTCAAAAGCCTTTATTCTAGCATCCAAATATCTATTTGCTTCATCCAGATTGAACTCTATGTAGTGATTTAAACCAATGTTCATTAGCGTTTTCTCAGTATCAGGTACCTCAGCTTCCATAAAGAAATTACAGCCCAAGTTCACTTGAGTCTTGAAACCCGACGGATGAATTTGCTTGTCTGTAATTACTCTTAGTGAATGTTTTTGTTGTATTAGATCAGACAATTCTGCGTTAACGGCATCCAATTTGAATTGCAGTACTCTCAAATCTTCTTTTAAAACATTGTTTATGTAGTGTTCATATTTTGCAATGGTTTTGATAATATCAAGTCCTTTTGACATGATTTATAAATAGCTTACATGTATAAAAAAGTTATAAAAATTATTGTGGGACTTTTGACACATTATCCCATGCCAATGCCCAAACAAATAGTTACTGACGTCTGATATTGACATTTGCCTTACTTTTTATTTTTATTATTTAAATATATGGAGTCGGCTTAAAACTATTTGCCAGTGTCAAGTTAAAAAGGCGGAAAATAGAATTTATGTTTCAATTATTTTCAACACCGTATTCCTAAATCTTCAAGTCTAAAGTCTAGTCAAAGTCCAAATAAATAGCCAGTGCAGTCATGTCTGTCGATTCAGTAAAGTGGCAGAAGCTTTACTGAAAGTTCCTAGGGAGTTTTGGAGGGCACACAAAATAGCACGTTAATTGAAGTTGTACCACTTTCCCACACTTGTGCAGGTTAACGAATATTTAATAGTTAATATTCTACCAATATTACACATTAAGAACCGGAATAACACAAATTTTTGAAGGAAATACAAAAACCACAACGTCACCCAGCCATTGAATTTCCGGCAAAACTCTTGCCTTACTTTATTGAAGGGTTTGGCTTTGCAGTTAGCATAAAACTGTTAATAATATGAAATTTCAATACATAGAGGATAAATATTTATTACGTACTTGGAGACAAATAATATCATTATGAGCGTTTTCATACTCCGCGTTAGCGATATCATTTAGTGAAAGTCGAAATGGAAACGCTCTTATGTTGTTGGCATAGGTGCGTTTTCATAAATTAAGTATTATTATTAAAATTTTAATAAGTTAATATGATTTTCATAATATAACATAATGTTATACGTGTCTGTCTCATGTCTTCAAGTTCGGTAATTATCACGGACGTCGCAATAAACGTTTTAACGTAATATCGCGATTCGCGTAGCTGCTGCCTTTTCGCTGTACCTACTCTTTGTTACAAATGGTTCTACAATACAACAAGATGGCGTGTAAACAAGGTTTGTTAACATTATGTAAACGCCATCTTGTGACAAAGGAGTGAACTAATAACTAACGAAGCGTGTTTAAAAGTGGTAAGATTCAAATCAAGATGGCGCAACGGTTGCAAAAGCATTTTATAATTTAAATGCCTCGGTATTCGTTACTACCTCCAACCTGTACCGACTACCACTATTATCTTCCATAAATATGGCCTTTGACGACACACGGCAGTTAGTAAATTCCATGTGATCACATTAAGCAAGGCAAGGCGAAGGCACTCTACCAATTTTATTTTGGTAGAGAGTTAGTTATAGATACCTACTATTATAATGATTGTCATTTTCTCTGCCCAGTAAATATATTTTACTACACAGTTTGTATTTTAAAACAATGGCGTTCTTTTTAATACCGGTAACAAAGGGGGCTGCTGCAGCAGTCTGAAAGCAGCCGGGCTGCAGTTACCGCGGTCTAATTTCAGACTCCTATATCTACTTATGTGTGTCTCTCATAATTGCTCCTAATTGTTATAATTCATCCATAAAATTTCTAAATTATTTGAAGTCTTTTAGGAACCTACAGAATCTATGATGTCTGACAATGATGACATATAAGGTATCCTATGTTATACCTTGGGAGTAGAATTATAGCTATACATTAATATTTAACTGAGTTATATAGGTACCTACCTTATTAGTAATTATATATTTTCAAACCATTCGCCCACTTGACCATTTGATAGAAGGTATTTTTGGATATTTATAGTCTATACATTCGTAATAATAATTATAATACCCACCACAGTTTTCTTATGGGTAATCATAAGGCCCAACTATACTCTCGCCGAACAGGGCCGCAAAATCAGATGCATTCGCGGAGATGGCGCCGGATATGCTTAACGCTTGGTAAGTCAGGATTCACAGGGAGAACTAAATGAGGAGTTTGCAAAGCTGCTTGCATAGCGTGTAAAGTAACCATTAGAGTGTACACTGGCCGCGTCTTGTGACTTTTCGCCATGGGCCTAGACGCCGTCTAAGACTGGCTTTAGAGCAACACGGTCAATGTTGCTCTAAAGCCAGTCTTAGAAGGTATGACCATCAGCGCTGATATACCTATAGGAAGCGTTTTTGAATAACGCGCCTGTGTGTAAGTGCGGACATTAATTCATACTAATAATACTTAGTACCTGGGTGACCGTGCTTTGCTCGGTGTTCTAATAAATTAAAATAAATAAAAGGAATCACAAAAATATTTATTTGACCGGGATTCGAATCCACCACCACATACCGAATTTTCGAACAAAGCAAAAATTATACATAAGCATACCAATCTGCCAATCGGACTGACATAATAGAGTCGAAATTATTGATAATAATATGTATATTATTATCAATATTAATATTATCAATAATTTAAGAATAAAACATATGCAGCTTCAAAATACGTAGTTTTCCAGGGATAAGACCTAGCTAGATAAATTTTCCTCCTCGAAACTTAAATACTAAATTTCATGGAAAATATATATATATCTAATTTCAGACTCCTATACCTATACAAGATTGTCTCGTTTAAAGTATAAGATTATAAGGCTGATTGAATATTCACGCTAACCGCTCTCTGACCGTCAGCGCCGACAGGTGAAAATATAATATGCAATTCTAGTGGGCGATTTTGAATAACGCGTAGCGGTCAGCGCGGACATTTCATACATTTCGGTGTCCGAGCTGAAGGGCAGGCGGTGTTGTCGGTGGTGTCGGCACTCGTCGCTGACGATCAGGGGGCGTGTCTCTAAAATCAGCCTAAATCATTAAAAATACAGGTGAGTATGGGGAATGGACTTTATTGAAATAACACACACCAAAGTATCGCAACAAATAGTGATGTATATTCGTTCGCTGGGCGGAGAATTGAACCTTAACTAGACACCGATGTTACATCGTAAATAAAGACATACATAAGTATTTAAACATTACACTACTTAAGCTAACCTTACGCTTACTAGGATCCATTCACAATTTACAATTAAAACTACACTTACTAATAATATTATCAACTGGGATGGATGATTATAATGTAATAGTAGGTAGTTGGCCTATACAATTTAGGTTTGCTTAGCTACCTATATATATTTATGAATTTTATTTTAAAAGATTTAAAAAAATTTGAAGTTAAATATTTGTTCAAGGTACGTGACGTTACATTATTTTGTATACGATACTACAATTACATAATAGGTAGGTAAGTCTCATTTCATAAAAACTACTAGGACACAAGGGAGATAATTTTTATTTAGTTTCAAATAAATAGGTACCTACCTAATATATATATATATATATATATATATATATATATATATATATTAGGTAGGTACCTATTATATATATATATATATATATTAGGTAGGTACCTATTTATTTGAAACTAAATAAAAATTATCTCCCTATATATATATATATATATATATATTGACAAGGTCTATCAGTGCAAGTTTAATTAGTAAACTATACTTTTTAGTGACAGAGGTTGATTCAATTTTAGTAACAGTAACAAGCATGATGGCGGCTGTCGATTCCAAGGAATAATAATTATTTTTTTGGTATGGGGGTCGGCCATCACAATATTTTGTTTTCGGATATATAATATAGAAATATATTAGGTCGGCTTGGTGAGGTTGGTAAGGTTTTAAATCCTACTTTTTTGGTAGATTGTGCTATTCTGAAACTATACTAAGCTTTGATTGTTTCATCAATTTATGTATAACATGTTACAGTTAATAGGACATCTAGTAATTAGAAATTTGATAAAGTTAACAGATCCACACTTTGAAAATTCAATCACTGATCCTTAAAATTAACGTTTAATCCGCGGCTTAATGTTATTACAAGAATAATAAACGTTAAATTAATAATATAGACTACATCATACATTATTTGAAATTTCATTAAAAATAACTTATACAATATATACAAACTATATACAATGCTTAGTACTACATGTATATTGTGTCCAGGTTATTGTAGTTAAATAATGACTGATTAAATTGACGGTTTCTCGTATTCCGTATGTTGATAGTACCTACATGATCACAGTATATTAAGAGCAGGTAACCGTACTAGTTATACTTGGTGATTTTTTATTCGCTTTCGAGAGAAACAGGGCCTCTAGTCAAGATGCATTCGACAATTTCGACGGCGATGCTCGAAAACAAAATGTATGGGATTATTATAGACATACGTACTTAGGGCATCACAAGCGACATGTCACTTACCGATGACTCATGTCCAATCTCATAAATTTTTGATTTCGAACTTCGTCGTCGAAATTATCGAATGCATCTTGACTAAAAGCCCTGGGTAATGAATAGGTAACTACATAAAATAGAGTAAAATGCTATACCTACTCAGTTTACTTTTCTTTTTCTAACTTGGTGAAAAATTGTTTAACTACGTCGCACTACTAAACTCAAATCGGCGCCGCGTCTCTCCCGCAGAGGGGACGACCTCAATTCATGGTTATTTTATAATTTTCCAACTTTCAAATACTTGAACTTTGAAAAGACTTGAGATTTAACAACAGTGATTTTGTTAATACAAACATGCTATGTTCGTATCAATGTTTGAAATATTTATCTCGATACAAAATAAAAATCACCCAGACTCACATAGACTACTCTGCACTTACCTAGTTTGGGTAACGGTCTTACTCAATACTTAGTAAAACGATAGACGAGGTGCGAGTATGCTTCGACTTTCTTTATTATCTGTCAAAGTCAAAAGTACAAACCTACAATCTACATTTCAATCGTGATTTTATAATTTTTTTGAACAGAGCCGTACATACCTACTTATTTATGAATAATCAATTTTTTTTTATTAAATTATATTATAATTAAAAATAAATTTTTGATTACATTATATTGTTTAATATAAAGAATGTACTGATAGTGTTTTAATTAATTATTTGTGCAAGTAAGTATGTTGTGTTAGTATAGTGACCCGTCAAAATTGCATATTTAAGTAGATGCAAACATTTTTCAGATAAGAAACATCAAAATGTATATTTTCAGATTTATTATTATTTTTGATAAGATTTTCATAAAAATACAATTATCATTAATGGACACTCGAAACTAATTTTAATACAGAGCATAGCCTGTACGTTTACATTTTAGATTAAATTTTATTTTGAACGCCTCATACCAGGGATGTTATGGAGCTCCATAACCGTAACAGAAACTGTCGGATAACCGAAATAAAAGTCTATCCATAACCGTAACCGAACCTGGTATAAAAGTTTAAGATAAATTCCGAATAAACGTGGAGTCTAAAATCTAAATATTGTATTTTACTTTCGAAGTTCTTTATGAATCGAATATCCTTATCATAAACTTGCGGATAAATCGAAATAATTTAACACCGTAATCGTATCCGTAACCGGTAGAATATTATTCTTATATTCGTTACCGTATCTAGTGTGCTAAATATGATTTTTTGTCACTACGCGCTGTGAAGAAGTAAACTACAATTTGTATGGCATCAATAAAACGACCCTAGTGACAAACAATGGTAACTAATTCGATGCCATACAAATTATTCTAGTAATTTTCTTCATGCTGAGTGTTGCTTAATAGAGCAGTAATTTAAGAAGTAGAACTATCAATGTCATATTGACAGATGTCACAAGCACAGCCTATCAAGATTATTTTAGTTAGCCAAATGGCCATATATAGTGTAGACGTATCTGTGTTAAGCATCTCACTCTACTAATGTATTGTTGCTGTATTATTATTATCACCACTCGTGCATAAGAAGGATCTGTAAGAACCAAGACGTCGTAGCCCACAACAGTGAGTAGTGACGAAAACTTGCACACAGCACACAGATCCAAAATTTCCTATTATATCCATAACATTCCTACCACGCACATTTTAAAACCATTAGATATAAGTCAAAACATAGTCCGAAAATTGCATTTTGTTTATCGTAAAATTACCAAAATACTTAAATAGTGGGTACCTACTAGTTTATTCAACCTACTCGTAGCTAAGTATACTAAGGCCTGTTTCACAGTCGCCTATTCTGTGATGAATAGCTTATCCGGAAGTTTTGTCGCTGCTTATTTTATACTGAGCGACAGAGACAAAACTTCCGGATAAGCTAAGAGCTATATTTTGCTTAACTTGCCTTAAAACACATTGAAATGTGAACTTACAATATTTTGTGCACATTTGATTTTGATACAAAAGTAATTAAGTAGATGTCAATAATAACATTCAAGAAGCTGCTTGGATACAACAATTTGGACGTGATAATTCGGATTAGAGTTATTATTATTATTTAAAAAAAAAAATAACAAAGGTTTTCATAATCTTTAGAGTTAACCATACAAATCTGTTAACTATATTTAGAACACATCTGTCCAAACAGTTAAAAATGTATAAGATAATGATTTTATTTTGGGTGGAATCGCTTAGGTTTTATAATTATTTAAAGTGTTTAAATATTAATTTCTAATTCAATTGAGATCAAAAAGTCGATAAGCTACTTATTGATTTAATATCGACGGATAGGAATTATTTTGGAAAACGACGATAAAGGATGGAAATTATTACCACTAGGTATACTACTTGTAATATTTAAAACTCATGCTACATATTTTTTAATATTTATTTTTTCAATTTAGGACGTGTAATATCCATATTTTGTTTGGCGGCTATTGGCCCACAGCTGTTGACGGTAAGTATTAGGTAGTATTGAGCTAGACCAAAGATATTAGAAAACCAATAGATAGTCTAGCTCAGACTGCTAGACCACCACCGATGGTAAAATCAACTCCAAAAAAATAATTATTTATTATACTTTTCTTTACTATCCTTTTTAGGGTCCGTACCGAAAGCGTAAAAACAGGACCCTATTACTGAGATTTCACTGTCTGTCCGTCCGTCCGTCTGTCTGTCACCAGACTGTATCTCATAAATCGTGATAGCTGGAGCGTAGAAATTTTCACAGAAGGTGTATTTCTGTTGCTACTTCAACAACAAATACTAAGAACATAATAAAATTAATATTCAAGTGGGGCTCATAAAAAAAAACGTAAATTTTAAGCCGTTTCGTACGGAACCCTTCGTGCGCGAGACCGACTCGCACTTGCCCAGTTTTTATTTTCTGATTACAATAATAAGTTTAATTTTTTTTTATTTGGACTGAAGTTAAATTGTTAACATTTTAGACATCTATAGACATTAAGGTAAAACATTTAAAACCCGCTTACCTATGCCCGGTGTTTGAGGTGAGTTTATCTATTGAATAGCGCGTTTGATTAGATAACGCGTTGGCCAAAAAATTCACCTCAGAAACCAAGCATTAATTAGTATTTAATAAATTTCCATTGATATGAAAGGCAACGACGTGGTTGCGTATAAGGCTTGGACTATATTGTCCGGAATCCGTAAGGTCGGGGAAAATTCAGAGCACTAAAAATATAACTCTGCGCTAATACAATAGAGTTGAAAATCGAAGTGTCCAGTGTCGAGCTATAAATATAAATGACATTGACATTTGACTCGGGTTGTGCAGAGTTCTATTTTTAGTGGTTTGAATTTTGTCGGGCCCACCGGATTCCGGATCATACAGTCCCAGCCTAAGCCCACGGCAATCGGGACGGAAGTTACGTGGCTCGGGGCGGACTCGCTCCGCCTTACGCCTGCGTCCTTATACCCCACCACCCTCATTACATGTTATTATTTGAATATTATTTTGGTAAACAAAATATCTCATAGCTCTGCTCTTCATCTTAACGTAGTCTTATTCGCCATATTAATGCATCACTTACTGTTACACTGTTTTTAAGAATAATTTACACGGACATAATATTACATAACACTATAAAATGTTGTGAACAAAATATGTAAACAATGATGAAAATGAAAACAAACCCAGTTTTGATTGTAAATGAAAACATGATATGTATTAGTAAAAAAACAAAATTCTTAATAAGTACCTACTTAATAAGCTAAACTTTTACAAAGACTCGTTTCATAATAAAGGCTACGGAAACTATTTTTACACAATAACAAGAAAAAAGTTGGAAAAAAAAATATTGTGTCCTTATTCACATACACAGCCTGAGAAAATAACAACAAAAACATTTTGTTTGATTGTAAATAGTAAGTTTACCTTATTGACGTTTTACCAACTTTACCATTATAGGGGTCTTGATCTGCCTTGAGTCTCATTGATCATTGATCGTCATGATCACACACTTAGATAAAGCGTGAGCCGTGATCACGAATCCAAAAGCGGGTTCTTTTATACAATTCTAAATTTTAAATAACTCAAATTATTTAAAAAAACTAAATATGTAGATATAATAATATTGTATGTACAAACTCTTTACCACTGGTGAAACGGTCAATTCGATTGCAGTAACAATAATTTTATTTTTACAAACAAGCTGACAGATCTCGACCGCCCTTAGCCCCTTACTCCTTCTAGTCACTGGCTTTTCGACACTATATATATAGTTACTTATGTATAACAATAAGGTAAGTTATATACATGTATACAAATGTAACGGCTACGGTCCGCCCCACCCCTGGGCCGCTAGGGGCCGGCCTCCCCCGAAGTCGACGGGGCATCGGTGGGGTCGTGCGCCACCTGAAAACGATAATTTACATATTAGAAAGTATATACTGTATTATATACATATTAGAGATTGAACTGCCTTAACGATAATGACTTCCTATTCGTAAGGCACACAATTTTCATCCCACATAACCAAGAAGGCCTCGCAAACGATTGCTTGAATTTGCCCCAAAATAACTTTATAAAAATGACTCGACCAATGATTTAAATTGATAAAAGTTAAACTATTTTACTGTTTTTTTTTGACTGACAGAATATTGTCAGTGCATCAGTAAGGCCAAAAATTAATTTTTCAAATACATCTCGTGTTAATAATCAAACAACGTATTTCACTACTAGGCCGTACAATACATTAGAGTGAAAACCGGTCCTGTAAAAATTTTACATTGATAAAGTATGAATCGGTGTCTGGCGTATTTAAAATTTCTCTGATCGAAAATTATCGATAAGCGACGTCCAGGGGGGCAATATCTATATTAATATAAAAAATCGGTTGTCTGTAAAGTCGATTTACTGACGATAGTTGAACGTGACAACGTCATAAGAAAATGATGGATCGCTCACTCAAGTAGGAGAGAGACAGATTCCGCGCTCTCGCTTGCACTTCAAGCCTTAAATGGAACGCCTCAGAGCGAGGTAACGCCGCATGAGTCATGTTTTTCGTGCGTGCAGCCGGCTCCATCGAATTATAAGACGTTATCACGTCAATATTATCGGTAGAATCTCGTTTGGATTATCAGGCTATCTCACTCGCGCGCGCACAAGTTAACCCGTATACGGTATACGAATGAGTCAGGGCGTTGCCCGAACCGTTATTATATCGAAAATAGTCAATAGAAGTGGGGGTTCTGAATATTGGTCGTTAATGGTCTTAATCAAGATCCCACGTTCCTTTAAAACTTCAAAAAACCTTTCCTTACAAAATAAAATAGGTGTCGATAAGTACCTACAGTTTACTTTAGATAATTTGTAAATGAACTCGGGGAGCAAATACCCTAAAAAAGGAAAAAATTGCACCAAGATTGGTGTTAAGCTTTATTTGGTTCCTTTGCAGAGATAAAAGGCTTTTATAACAATTCACAAGCATAAAATCTCAAAAATAAGATTATTTTCCCTTTCGACAAGTTACATGATTGTAAGTCGCATTGAGAAAACACAATATGAATGATGAATGACTTATTGCGAGGCTCGGTGCAAACGGGCGATACGATTTCTGAGACCGGGTACAGTGTAGTCTGCACTAACCATTTAAAGGCCGGTAACGACCTCCTGTTAAAGTATCACAATTGTGTGCACGGTAATCGCCAAATAAATGTAGCAGTAATCATTAAATATAATATCAAAGTGATGATAATGATCACGAATATAATTTTGGCGATGGCAAAATTCAAAGACATTGATATCGGCGCTGCGTACTGTTATACGGGATTACTATTTTCCCTTTTTAAAAAAGATTTATTACAATTAACTGAAATAGTACTTCAATAAAACAAAGAAATTAGAATTGAGACAACTGTCCTGGTCAAGAGTCGGAGATGGAATCCCCTGAAGGGGTCTGGACTGAAGCGTAGGACGATAGGAGAAAGGCGGGATCAGCAAAGTCGGAAAGCTAGGGTGAGCATGATAGGGTACAGATGCGGGATATAACACCTCCCCGGGGTAGACTAAACTTCGGGGTCGAAGTTTATGGAAAACGAAATAAAGGAAATTAAACATGGATTCTAAGGCTGGGAGTAGGAATAAGTTTAGGTTTAGCTTTGTCTTTAGATAGGTCTTGAAGAGGAATGGAAAGAGGAGAGGAGCCAGAAGAAGAAGAAGAAGAAGATTCATCTTGGATTTCCTGTGTTGGAGATGTATTGACGGAAGGAGGTTGGGAAAATCGTGGAAGGATGTAAGGATGACGACAGTTGTACCCTTTTATTAAAACTAAACATTTAAAAACACAAAATCCAAAAATAATCAAAGAAATAACTACAAGAGTGGAAGAATAATGTGCTTCATATTTAATGAAACTGTGTTGATTAATGATTTTGTCAGTTTCTTTTGTTAATGATTTGAACTTTAATATATTTCCGTTACTAATCGTGTCTAGATCGAAATTTTGTAAATCTATATTATGAAACTCACTATTCTCTCCATCATTTATCTTAAAATTACAACATGAATCATTTATTATATTGACATTAGAAAATCTCTTATTTACTCTAAATTTCACAGCTTGAGATTTAGGTATTAATTTTGTATGTTTAGAATAACCAATACAATTATTGGGTACATAAACAATTCCTGTACCTATTACATTTAGATCAACATTTGTTTTGTTACGACATTCAATTAACACTTTAGTGTAAATGGATTGTACAAATATCCATTTATTGTTCGATATAGATTTCCAAATATCGAGTTGGCCGTTAACACTTCCGGTTTTGCACTGCACTGGTAGAGCTTTTATAGTATTCACTAGTAATTCACTTTCACAACTCGGATACTCGCTGGTGGATAAGATCGTGGTCACGTCGCAGATATAGGTTCGGGCATTCATCGCTTTGCATTCCCGTAGCGAGTCTAAGTTACAATATGCACTTTTGTCATTGGTCATTGCAATATATTTACTACTAGGTACAACATAAGTATAATAACTAGGTTTAGATACATCATGTGGTGTCGGAAGAGCAATATTATGATATAGATTATATTCTTTTAAGGATACAAGAGGAATTCTAAGGATAAACACAACTTTATCGCTAACACTACTAAATACACTAAATACACTAGAGACATTAATGAGAGTAAACATTTCATTTAATTCTAGGTTTACAGGTAATTTCGCATCAACAGGTAAGTGACGAAAGTTATCAACAAGCTCCTGGTATAAATGACTAGGCGGTAATATAGCTGGATGTAGTATATTCTGGCTACTAAACATAATTGCATTAACAATATCCTCTATTTGAAATGATAAAGTTATAATACTTGCTTCTAGACTATTTAATATAGTAATCATATTAGTTTTCATTATTAGGCTTTTAGACATCGTAGATATATTATTTATTTTGTTAGAGAGGTTGTCGATAGCTTCATTAAGGTTGTCTTCATTAACTTTTATTTTTCTTAAAGTAACGTTAATATTTGTTAAAATAGTAGTTGTTATGAGAATATTATCTTTGATTAATGAAGCCAACTCTTTTTGATTTGATTGTACATTTCGTATAGCTTCATCGTATTTGATGGCGTCATTTTCATCAAGAGTACCAAAAATGGTTTTAAAAGCAGAACCTACACCACCAAACCATGCAGATCTACGGAATCTGTGATCAATTAAATGTGATATGGAATTATAATTTTCTACCAACTCTAATGGTAAGTGGTTGTAATACATTATGACATTCTAGGGTATCGTCAAATTCTATTTCTACTTTGTTGCATAAGAATCGTAATGTGCCAAGAATTGAATTTATATTGGTTATATGCGATTGAAAATGCGATATGTCTACTGGAGTGACAACATCTAAATAATCTGAACATATTTTTAACTGTCCTATTGGATCAAAGTAAATTCCCGGACTTGAATTTATTTGTTGAATAGAGTCTTGAGCCACTGAGGCTGAAATGCTGAAATAGAAAGAAATTTACTTAAAATTATTTTACTTTAAATTTTATTTTACTCTTTACTATAAAGATTGAACCGATGCTGGTTTGATTTGATCAACATGATGTTTAACATGTCTACGGTTAATGAGCAGAGAAACAGTATTATAGACATGAACTTTAACAATTTTGTACGGACCTTTCCATTGAGGGGATAAGGCCTTTCTTAAGCGTAAATGATTTTTTAAATAAACCAAATCTCCAACCTTATAAGACACGGGTCTTGCTTTGTTATCATAATAAGTTTTTGAATTTTGTTTTGACTTAATGATGTTCTCAATCGCTTTCTCCCGAGCATGTTTTAATCGATGTTGTAACATTTTGACATATTCTGGATACGTGGCGTCATTGATGTTTGAATTATAAACTGAATCTGGAAGATATGGCTTATGGCCAAATACGAGTTCGTAAGGTGTGAATTTTGTAGTGGTATGAACAGCCGTATTATAAGATAGCATAGCTGTGTATACATATCGGGACCAATTATCTTGATTTTCATTTACGAAGGATTTGAGATACTCCTTGAGTGTAGAGTGACTACGCTCAAGTGCTCCTTGAGTTTGAGGATGGTAAGGAGTTGACCAAATTTGTTTTATTTTCAGAAAGTTGCAAGTCTTTTTGAATAAATCAGCAGTAAAATTTGTGCCTTGATCGGTAAGCATCGTTTTTGGAATTCCGAATAGTGAAATAAAATGAAGTAAACATTCGCTGGTCTCTTCAGCTGTTATTGTTCTTATGGGATACGCGACTGAATATTTCGTAAGATCGTCCTGTAGAGTCATAATAAATTTTATTTTTGCGGTACCTACTTCCGGTAAGGGTCCCACAATGTCAAGAGATATGCGTTGAAACGGTGCGGTAGAAGTTGTAGTAATTTGCATCGGTGCTCTATTTATTTGTCTGAAAGCTTTGTTTTCTTGACAAAGGGTGCATGATTTAACGTAATGTTCGACGTCAGCTCGCATATGTTTCCAATAATACTTTTCTTTTATTCTGTCATACATTCTGTTTGATCCTAAATGACCGGCAATCGGTAGATCGTGATTATCTTTTAATATCTTTTTTATTTCGCTTAACGACGGATACATAATGCTATTATGATATATGTGTAATTGAATATTTGTGGAATCGAAAAGATATCCTAACATATTATATATTTTAACAAAAGAGAACTTATCAAAGGGACCTTTAAAGTGAGTTACAGCGACTTGATGTGATGTAGGGTATGACATAATTATCTGATCACGTGTATACTTCAGAGCTTTGAATAAGTCAGGGTAAGTACATTCATCGAAATGATTCACTTTAAAATATAAAAAGAGGTAAATTTTATCTTCAATAACTAAAGGGTTAAAAGTATACAATTCTCTTTCCATTTTCAGAAATTCTTCGACAATAGGATTTGAACAATTACTTAATAAATCTTGTACATATGGTACCGACTCGTCTAAGTCTATTGAAGTAGGTACAATTAATAATTTTTGCGATGACTTTAGAAGTTTCATTGTGTTCATTGATTATGGTATTGTAAGATCTAGTAGGTGATTTTAAGAATTTAGAATAATTTTCATCGACGACGGGTAAGTCAGGCGTAGGAGGTTTATCGACGATCACAGGTAAGTTAGACGTAGGAGATTCCAGTGGTATTCAAGATCCTGGTTCGGGGTAAGTAGATACGTTTTCATCAATGTTATCAGGAATAGGAATATCAACAGGTATAGAAGATTCCGGTTGTGCTGAAGTTCCTGGCTCAGGGTGAGTATTTACATTTTTATTATTAGGATCAGTGTCTGAGTTAGGATTTGCGTTATTAGAGTCAGTGTAGGGAATGGGATTTTCAGTGTCTGTTACCAGTTCATCAGTCATGGGTAAGTAATCAAGTATGTCATATTGAAATTCTGGAAAATCAACATTAAAATCGATAGGAGACATAGATACATCAGGTACATCAGCAGGAGATGTTGGATTTGGCGGAGTGGATAATAGTTGAGGGTCATTGCTAGGATTGGTAAGTTCTTTGTTTTCAGGATAAATTGGATTAACAGGGTACCTTGAGAGTGCGTCCGCTGCTGAATTTAATTTACCTTTTCTATAAACAATTTCATATTCAAATTCTTCTAATTTTAATCTCCATCTTTGCAGTTTACTGCTAGGATCTTTATGATTGAATAACCATTTTAATGGTCTATGATCAGTCACTATCTGAAATTTACGTCCAAAAAGATAGGGTCTAAATGTTTTGCAGCCAAAAAGAATGGCGAGCAATTCTTTTTCTGTGGTACTGTAATTACACTCACTTTTATTCAAGGTTCGAGACGCAAAGGCTATTGGTTGGTCCTTACCAACCTGTCCTTCGGACAAGACAGCACCTATTGCATAATTCGACGCATCACAGGTTAGTATAAAAGGTTGTGTGAAATTAGGATAGGCTAGAAGAGGAGCAGTAGTAAATTTGGATTTCAGTGTCTCAAAGGATAATTGTTGTTGATTCTCCCAATTAAAAGGGACATTCTTTTTTAGTAAATTTGTAAGTGGTTTGGAAATAGTAGAGAATTCAGGGATGAATCGACGATAATATGAGATTAAGCCTAGGAAGGATTTTATGTCTTTTGGACACTTGGGAACAGGAAAGTTTGTAACAGCTTTGACCTTGTCAGGATTTGGTTTTACTCCCTTTTCAGTTATTATATGTCCTAGGTAGCCTACTTCTCGTCTTAGAAATTCACATTTGTCTGGTTGGAGTTTCAGATTGAATTTACGTAGTCTTTGGAATATAGCAGTCAAATTCTCGATGTGTGAGTCAAGATCATATGAATAGGAAACAATGTCATCAAGAAATACATAGCAGCGAATACCCTGAAGTCCTGATAGAATAGTGTTCATAAGCCTTTGGAAAGTAGCAGGCGCGTTTTTCAGCCCGAAAGGCATTCTAAGGAATTGGCAGTGTCCCTCTGGAACGTTGAAAGCGGTCTTTGGTTTATCTGATTCATTTAAAGGGATTTGGTGGAATCCGGAAGCTAAGTCCATTGTGGAAAAATATTTACTATTACCAAGTTGATCTAGGATTTCTGCAATTTGAGGAAGCGGGTAAGTATCTCCTATTGTTACATCATTTAATTTACGATAGTCAATAACAACTCTCCATTTTTGTTCGTTAGATGCATCTAATTTTTTTGGAACCACCCATATGGGCGAAGACCATGGTGAATCGGAGGGTTCAATGATATTCTGTTCTAGCATTTTTTCAATTTGTTTACGAACTTCAGCTTTGTGGACTTCAGGGAATCGGTAAGACTTAGTATGTATTGGTATGTCAGAAGTCGTTTTGATTTCGTGTTTCAGGGCATTAGTATGTGTCAAGTTTTCGTCAGGTAAGTGAAAAATGTCAGAGAAAGTAGCACAGAGGTTAAAAAGAGCAGATTTTTCTTCGTTATTTAAGTGTGATACTCTAAGTTGATTAAGAACTCGGGTTGTCCGTCTTAAATTATCCGTAGGTTGTGTTCTATCAATTTTATTTACAGAAACAGTGGGATTTTTGTCAAAGTCTCTTGTATCAAATGGTGTCAATTTTAATTTTAAATTTGAGTTAATTGTAGCTGATTCTTCGGAAGTATTAACTATTGTTATATTAATGCGATTATTTGATTTGACTCTTACTAAGCAGTTTGCTACTAATAAATTATTTGAAATGTGCTGGTCTAAAATTAATCCTTCTTTGATTTCAGGGTTTATGACGGAACATTCAACGACGGTTTCACTTCTAGCAGGAATAATGTAGGCTGGATCTCGGAAATATAGTGGAAGAGACATTTTTGTGAATAACAATAAATTTTTATTATAATCGATTTTGCAGTTATTAGAATTTAGCATGTCCGACCCTATTATGCCCTCGTACGGTAAGTGTATATTTTCAATAACATGGAATTGGTGAGTAATACCGGATTTAGCTAACTTGATTTTAAGATTAAAATGTCCCAGAGTTTGTATGGAATCGACTGAGGAATCTATTCCTTTTAAGTTAATAAATTCTTTAGTGAGTTTAGGGAAATTGGATAGGCATGATTTTTTTATTAGGCTTACAGAGGATCCAGAGTCTACTAATAAGGTAAGTGGGAATCCTGAAACAGGGGAGTCAACCAGGACATATGGTAGGAGTGTTTTTGTAGGATCATTAATTATCTCAAAAATATTTGATTTGGATTCAGAGGATTTAGGATTAATAGATACAGTGGAATTAGGATTTGACACAGTGGATTTTGAACTCGATACAGTGGATTTTGAACTCGATACAGTGGGTTTTGAACTCGATACAGTGGATTTTGAACTCGATACAGTGGGTTTTGAACACGATACAGTGGATTTTGAACTCGATACAGTGGATTTTGAACTCGATACAGTGGGTTTTGAACTTGATACAGTGGATTTTGAACTCGATACAGTGGATTTTGAACTCGATACAGTGGATTTATGCAACTTGCCCATGTAGCGGGGTTGCGTAGATTTAGTAATTGCACCACTTGTGCGTTGATTTGGTAAGGTGTCGGTTTTAGATTGAACTTGTCCCGCACGACACCGGGACGGGACTTTAGTTAGTTTTTTGGGACGTCGTCGACGGTATCATAACCTTCTTCGGCATTAATTTGTTCACGAGGATTTTCGTCGTTAAAAGATGTAAAATTAACTCGTTGGTAATTTGGTCTATTAAAATTTTGATTCCTATTATTATTGTACTCCCGTTTCCCACACTCATCAATCGTGTGACCAACATTCTTACAATAACGGCAAACCGGGGGTGAGTTAGCGCCACTCTGATTTGGAACACGTTTGCTATTATTATTATTGTAACGCATATTGGGATTTGGGAAGCGATTATTATAATTATTAGGATTTTGATTTTGAAATCGGCGGTTGGCGTTAAAACTAGGCCTGGAAGAAAGCGATTTAGGTTGGGGATTTTGTTTGTATAAAAATTGCTGAATTTTCTCTTCGGAAATGGCTATATTTATTGCTTCGTTTAATGTTTTAGGTGACTTGCACCTCACTACGTTTGATATACGAGGTACAAGTCCCATTTGAAAGTGATGGAGAGCTAGCTCTTCCATTGCTGCAGTGCGACCTATCATTTCTCTACTTTTGCTACCGTGTGCAATTGAAACTTCTGTTAGTAATTGTGACAAACATGTTTCGACTCTTAGGGCATATTGACTAACAGATTCGTTTATTTGCTGTTTGCATTCTTGCAAGTCTGTTAGCAAATGTGCATAGTGTTTCCGTTCACTAAATTGTATTTTAAGAAAATCTTTTAATTGTGACCAGTTTACAAATTCTTTTATTGAGCAGGTCGTTTGGGCTCTACCCCGTAATTGACATAGGATATATTTAAAAACGATATCTTTTTGTTGTTCGGACGCTAAATCGTGGGCGTTACTGCAATTAACAAGAAAAGAATTCAACGATTCCCTAGCGCCATCGTAGGGTTTGATGAATTTAAGTAAGGTAGAGAGATCTAACTCCACTTTTGGCGAAGTAATGGTCTGCGTTTTCTTTTTGGACCTGGTGAGAGGCCCAGGTTAAGAGGATGGGACTGTTTCGTCCTCGGGTTCATTAATATTTACTTCAAATTTAGGACTAGGCGCTCTAGATTCCGACATTTTAACTTTATACAAAACACTACAAATAATAAAGATACAAAAACACAAAAGAAATTGCAATGACCAAAGTAGAATAAATGAACGACTCACAGGAATGCGGCGATAAGGGCTTGTATAAACATCCGTGCGGCGTGCGGACGGCGTCGGCTGCTGGACTTCGTGGAACTCGGCGCGCTGGACCCGGCGAAATTGATGTACCGAACAGGAACTCGGGAACCGCGGACTCGTTACACTTTCGATTTGTTTAGGATTTAGAATATTGGAATTCGATTTATTTACAGTTCGCGAGGCGTACCCGGGATTATTTTTTAAAAATCCCCTTGAGCTGCCACCAATTTGTTATACGGGATTACTATTTTCCCTTTTTAAAAAAGATTTATTACAATTAACTGAAATAGTACTTCAATAAAACAAAGAAATTAGAATTGAGACAACTGTCCTGGTCAAGAGTCGGAGATGGAATCCCCTGAAGGGGTCTGGACTGAAGCGTAAGACGATAGGAGAAATGCGGGATCAGCAAAGTCGGAAAGCTAGGGTGAGCATGATAGGGTACAGATGCGGGATATAACAGTACGCAACTTTGAGAAGTATACCTGTGTCATCATAATAATATGTTGGTGTATCGTGTGAAGATGGTGGTGATGATGATGATTAATGTAAGTGACATGATGACATATGCTTGCAGTTATTTAAACGCCAACGCCGAAATCCACAAACATGTACCTATCTGTAAAGACTCAGGAGTTCTGTTTAGTGCTTTTGGATTCAGGGGTATACCTTGGTGCAAAATTTTCCTTTCGGTAGCATATGCTTGGACTACTTTAGAAAAAGTCAAAATCACTATAAGAGATGTCCACATAAATTTCGAGGAGTTCCCTCGATTTCTGATGGATCCCATCATCAGGTCACCGCTTTAGTGACTAAGGAAACAAATTTGGAATTATACCCTTTAACAACAAAATAATTATATAATTGGGTCTACAAACGGCAGAGTAATGTTCAAAGACATGCATGTCGGTGTAAAAGACTATGAGAAGTACCTATTATCATCATAATGTGATGATGTATGGAATAATGATGAGTGGTGATGATGATGATTACTGTAATTGACATAGTGGTATATGCTTCCAGTTCTTTAAACAACACCGAAATCCCCAAACATGTATCTATAAAGACTCAGGAGTTCTGTTCAGTACTTTTGAATCCAGGGTATACCTTGGTGCAAAGTTCTACTTTTTGGTAGCATATTATGCTTGGACTACTTAAGAAAAAGTCAAAATCACTATATGTGTCATTATAAATTTCGAGGAGTTCCTCGATTACTTATGGATCCCATCATCAGGTCACCACTTTGGTGTCAAAAGGAACAAATTGGGAATACCCATTTACAGCAAAATAAGGATTTTGAAAATCGGCCCACAGACGGCGGAGTAATCGTTGAATATACAAAAAAAAATATACAGCCGAACGTATAACCGCCTCTTTTTTTGGAAGTCGGTTAAAAATGTGAATTTTTTTCCACGTTTCAGTCATCAAATCGCATAACACTTAGAGCATTAAACCAACCCGTAACATTATTCACAGACTACTAAGAGATACTTGTACTACTAATTAATATTATCATAATGACGGATGTCTCACAGAGTGACAATTCTCGTAATCTATCAGAGGTTCAATTCTCGTAATGATTATACCTATTATAGTTTATTATACAGGGTGACCTGAAATTCGATACATTCCTTTGAAAGACAGAAAGTAGACCTCATTTACAGTAATATTTTTCATGGCATCCCCTATCCGAAAGTTGATATTTACAAAGTTATTGAAATTTCAAAAATTTTTTCTTTATATTCGACTTTTTGACTTTGACATGACGTATTTTTAAAAATGTTTGTCTTTTTAGTGATTTTTTTATGTATTTTAACCGTCAATGAGTCAAATATTATTTTTAAGGAATAAATAGGGACAAATTAAGCGAGAATTTTTCATTATGAGACATTAAACAGAATTTTCTTTTAAGAAAAATGCACATTTTTCTTAAAAAACAGGTGATTTTCTTTAAAAGTTGTATGATACAATGCGTACAAATACCTTAAATAACTTTCTTACCTCATAAGCTTCCAAAAAAGGTACAAATATGTACATAAAAATATGAACATGTAATAAACAAAGACAAAACAATCATCAGGTAACGTTATCTCATAAATTACTCTACCTGAGGCGACCTTTTTTTCAATTGTTTCCTTTGTTCAAACTTCGGGATGTTTCAGCTACTGTCGTCGCGGCCCTTTGTCAATGAGTTACCGACTGGCTTAGAGAGCAAATATAGTAACTAATATTAGTTTTAAGTCAACTATTGCCGTGCACGGACGTATTGTTGCTTTAAACTACACCCTTACTTCTACTTGTGATTTTTTTGTATCGTGATGGCTGCTTTTGAGTACGATGAATACGCTGACATCTTGTTTTGTTACGGACTTTGTAATGGTAATGCTGCTGCTGCACGAAGAACATACGTTGAACGTTTTCCGAATCGACGAGTGCCATTATTAAATTACATTACGTAATTGACTTGATTTGAGCAGAAACGGTCCGGCGAAATCTGTTGATACGTGACTAAATACGGGCTGAGGTATGACTCTATCAGCTGGCAGGTCAGCCATGATAGGTACTTCGGGCTGAGCGCGGCAACGGAAACATCTTATGCATTTAAACGTTCTGTGCCTTATAATGCGGCGGGCAGATAATATCCAAAATTGCTGACGTAAAATAGCATGTAGCGTGTCCGTGCCAGGGTGGCAGTGTATGCGATGATAGTCATCTATTATGAGGTCTACGAGCGGACTAGAACTAGGCAAAATGTATGGGTGTTGAGCATCGTATGTGAGTTCCGAACGAGTGAGTCTACCTCCTACTCTGAGGAGACCGTCCTGCGTAAAAGGCGACAGACGTTGTAGTCGTACTGTGCAGATTCTATCGGTTTGCAGGCGGTGAATATCTTCTGCGAATGCATTCTGCTGTACAGAGCGGATCCAGAAGAGTAATGCTTCTCTACGTTCACTTACAGTTAGAGGGCCTAGTTGTCGCGAGTTTGAATTTAGTTTACAGTTACGAATGAATCGCCTCATGTAGGCAGTGACACCAGTTAGTTTTTCTAAAGAGCTGAAGCGAGTGAGCAGATCACTATCGACACCGGGTATCGAGAAATTGCATGGTACGTATTTTGGTTTGAGCCCTGGCAAGTCTTGTCGAGTATGAGCTGAAGGCATCTTGGGCCAGGTATCCTCTGGCAATTTGAGCCATGGAGGAGACCACCATAAATCATGAGCGGAGAGAGCTTGAGCTGATAGGTGAATCGCATGAGTGCTCAACGAGTCCTATGAGTGCAAAATCAAAAATCGTGCCGAAGGCTATGGGCTTCCCCGGGCCCAAAACAATCTTAGTACCATCCAAAACGTGACCCAAAACGTCTGAGCCTACTAATAGATTTTATAGTTTGCCTAAATATGGCCGCTTGCGATTTTGTAGGCATGTTTAAAAATATATGCGTGTAACTAAGTTAAATATTTAAAAGTAATGAGCGGAAAATACGCGCGCAATTAATTAAAACGCAGAAAATAGATTTTAATAATGTGCCGACAACGTATACAATTTTATCATAAAATGTGTACGAGTTAATTAACAAATGAGCTGACCGATCGCCTGATGCTAATATAGTATTAGTGTATGTTTGATGAGCGGAGAACAATGCGATAGAAGTCGTCTGTAATATTATATTAATGTCCTGAAGTTTGAATATAAACAAATCTTAGCGGGCGCGTTAGAAACAAAATAACGTAATGAAAACAATGCAAGTAGGTATGAGCAGTTTCAATCTCAATCGTGTGCCGACTTATTCAAAACAGCTGTAACGTAACACCTATAATATATTTGTATAAACACAGAACGTCGATAAGAATTCTTATTTAAAACAGCTGTAACGTAACACCTAATAATATTTTTGTATAGACACAGAACGTAGATAAGATATGAATTCAATGTGAAGGTCACTATTTATTCTATGAAGAATACCTAATTGAGAATGAATGTAACCAGCTGTTGTTTACGCACGGGCGCCGTGTAGGTACCTATTACCTACAGAATGCACAAAAATCAAGTACCGAAGCGAGCCGACGATGTTTGTATGGGCACTTGAGATGTTATGCGACTCATAACTATTAAAATAATGCTAATTTAATTAATATTGTGTTTTAAAAATTGAGAATATGAAGATATAAACGTTATATATAGATAAAATACTTAGTAATGCAACGACGATTCACAATTCTGTTATGAGCCGAACGTAATTCACAATACGCACTAGTTATTACTTATTTTATATGCGAATCAAACATTAAAATATTTCGTAAGTAATTAAGAGCTGAGAAAATTATTATATGAGATATTATTGGCACAAATTATGTATTAGGTACCTAGGGAAGTTCTGGAATGTTCGAGTTCTTTGTTTGACTATGAGCCGACAACATACCCACTTTTTTTTTTTTTTTTTTTTGGGTTTTTCCTATGAATTTATGGGCCGAAATATGCACAAAATAATTTAAATAATTAACATATAGGTTAATATCAAAGTACAGAATAGGGGTTTAATGTTAAATGTGCCGAATTGATAATGAGAATGGACTGTAACTTGGTTTTAAAATGGCGGGGCGGCCTGGCCAGAATTAATTGGACAAAATATAAATAATCGAGCTGATTTTATGTGCAGATTTGGGCGGAGTGGATCCATAGGTCGCTGGTTCAAATCCGGCTCGAAGGACCAAGAAATGTGTAAGCTAGGAACTTACACATACGACTTTGAGCTGAGGGAAGTAGGTATATAGGTTAATGTGAGGGCTGGAGAAATCTGGGACTGACCTTATTGTTGAGCTGGTGGTTCTGTATCTGGGCGGAGGTTTCTTCTCACTACACTACACTACACAGCTGTTGAGCGGATTATCGATAGATTTATCGCGGTTCGCCGGCGAATTTGGTATTATATTAACGAGCACAAATAAATATGCGCACACGCGTTCGCGTTCACTAGGTTTCGGGATGAGCTGAAAATGCATCCGGCGCGGAAGGTCATCTAATTGCAAGTGTTCGTCACTCTCTGACAGCGCCCCCGAGTCGGTCGGCCATACTTCACGTAGTGATGTCCTTTGTGTTTATTCTAAACGTCGCGCTAGGGTTGGCGCGAACAGTATTTGTACGCATTGTATCATACAATTTTTTAAAGAAAATCACCTGTTTTTAAGAAAAATGTGCATTTTTCTTAAAAGAAAATTCTGTTTCATGTCTCATAATGAAAAATTCTCGCTTAGTTTATCCCTATTTATTCCTTAAAAATAATATTTGACTCATTGACGGTTAAAATACCTAAAAAAAACAACTAAAAAGACAAAAATACGTCATGTCAAAGTCAAAAAGTCGAAAATAAAGAAAAATTTTTTGAAATTTCAATAACTTTGTAAATATCAACTTTCGGATAGGGGATGCCATGAAAAATATTACTGTAAATGTGGTCTACTTTCTATCTTTCAAAGGAATGTATCGAATTTCAGGTCACCCTGTATATTTCGTTTGGATTTTAAGGCTGTCCCGCTCGGGCAAGCGCAATTTGACGGGTATGCGAATGATTCAGCGCGTTGACCGAACCGAGATTATATCGAATATAGTTAAGAGAATAGGGCTTCTGATCTCTACCAGGGCATTTCTATCTCTGTAGCTCACCGTATACTGGTCATACAGTAGGTAGTGGCACACAAGTGCAAAACTCTTTTTATACGGAATTTAGTTGCGTCAAGCGACTACAGTATAGTGGGCCTCTCGTAAATTGGCCTGTGGATATTATTGGTTTTAGTTTGTTACCCGACTACGGCGAATCCAAAAGGAAGGGTAATGATTTTGGCTGTCTATGTATGTATGTTCGTTCCGTCGTAGCGTCTTAACTACTGGTCCGATTTTAATAAATGAGGTGTCAATAGATACGTTATGATGCCGCGGGTAACATAGTCTAAATTTTTTTTTTTTTTCAAAATTTTGTCTTTTGAAAATTGTACCTCAAATTCTAACATCTAAAAAAATTAAGCCGAGATAATCATCACGTGTTTGGTATCAAAAGAAAGGTCTTGGCAAGTACACCACAAATATGTATATAATATATTATACATATCTGTGGCGTGCTTGCACAAATATGTCAGAATACACGTTTAAAATGCGGTCGTACTAACCCAGTGGTCCAATTTTCGTAATATAAGACTATAAATATATAACTTTTATATTATACCAATTATTTCACCTTCATAAAATATATTTTATTTCATAAATATTATTATTATTATCGTTCTTAAAACATAGCAAAAAAAATGTCTCGCTCCGCGCTCGTGAAGAAGATAATATTTTTAATTTGTTTTGATTAGGTACTTTATTAATATTATTCCAAAAACATGTTCGATTTGGAAACGAAAAAATACCAAATAAAAAAAATTGTTAAAAAAAACTCGACTACGTAATAAAAAAGGGGTCTAAAATGGCTGAAACAAGAAAATCATTCAGATAGAAATCCAGAAATGAATAGGTACAAAAAGGGTCTAGGTAGAGCCGTGGTAGCACCTACTTTATAAGGTTCGGCATGGTCGATGTCAAATCGCATCGCCGTCTTGCAATCTTAGGGTATAATTCTAGAAACGTATCTAGCTAGGCCTTAGTCTAGGTATGACCTAGACTGGACGCGTCTCGGTGTAAACTGACGATTAGATGCTATTAGTGGGTGCGACCACGGCTCTAGCTTGACCATTTTTGTACCTATGTATGTCTGGATTTCTAACTGACTTGTTTTTGTTACGACCTTTTTAGACCCCTTTTTTATTCCGTAGTCGGGTTACAGTTTTAGAGGTAATAAATCATCGAAATACACTTTTTCAAGTTTTACCTACCTATGCTCGAAAATATCAAAATATGGATTATTATTGTTAATAAGTATCAATCCTACTAAAGTTTTTTATGAAAAATCGTAATATTTACAATTTTTTATCCCATCTTAAAGCTTGCATTCCGCGCATCAATTTATCAATGTTATAGGGCCTACTTACTAAAATATTCACATAAGTGATACAGATAATATTTTCACAGACAGAATTGACTTTTATTTAAGAGATATTTATAAGTAAGCACGCCTTTACAAAAAATGTTACAGCTAAGAGTAACGAGCTCAAACGATACTGAATCTTGATATCGAAATAGACCGATTATCTGGTATCAAAATTTAATAAAACGGTAGTCAATGAGCCATTACACGACAGCGGCATACGACCGTCTGTAAAAATAAAAACTAATAAGACAATTCTACTGTTGCAGCTGCAACATTGTTGCAAACTTGACTTCGGCATGGGTCGGACTCCAAGTTAATATAATGCTAATTTTATAAACGGTGTCTCCACTTTCAATATCTATAGATAAGACACATTAAAATAACTTTAAACGTTGCATAATATTGCATTTAACAAACAGAAAGTTTATATTATAGTAATAGGAATTAAATTAATGAGTAAAAAATGCTGTTTATATTGCTATACTGATTAGGGTATACGATAGAATCCTTGAAAAATCCTTTGTAGTTTTAGCTCATAAGTTTCTTAAATAAATTCATCTGTTACCAAATACAAAATAGTAATCAGTGTAATTAAAGTAAACACTGTAATTTGTAAATGTATTTTGTAATGTAAGAAATAACAATTAAATATTGTAAATTACAATCTATACCTATTACCTACTTCATTGCATTTTGATTGCAAATACGTTATTTGTAAGATTGTAATAGTAAATTATGTACGAAATACTGTACCAGGTACCTTCTTATTTGAGTATTCATAGCTTCAGTTTGTTGATCAGCAATAATTATAAATTAATATTAAATCTTAGATAGTAAAATGTAAGCAAATAAAGTGTTCTATTTACCGAGCGAAATATTAAAACTGGTATTTTATACTCGATTTGTAAATTTTATATAATAAATCCTTTATTTAATGTTCTATCGACTATGAATAAGATATAAGCGATATAGAATAAACCGGTTACATTACTCAGAAAGTAAGGTTATATCATTGCTTAACTTTATTACAGTTAGAAAACTTTAAAATCAACAATTATTTTTAACCGATATAAAAAAAAATTTTTTTTGATGTTCAATGATAATTCCGCCGTATGTGGATCGATTTTCAAAATTATTTTTTTGATGTAAAGGGTTCCCAAGTTGGTCCCGTTTTCACCAAAGTTCTGATGATTGGATCAATGGGGAATCGAGGGAACTGCTCAAAATTTATATGGGCACATATGTTGATTTCGACTTTTTCTGAAGTAGTTCAAGCATATGCTACCAACAACACGGTATGCACCATGGTATACCCTGTATCTAAAGAAAGAAAAATTTAAAGAACTGCAAGCATATGCCATCATACCACTTACAGTAATCATCATCATCATCACCACAATCTTCACATGAAACACCAACATATTATTATGATGACATAGGAACTCACTACTACTCAGAGTTTTGTGCACCAATATCAATGTGTTCATAATAATATGATAATAAATTTAACTAAAAAGAGAAAAATTATTATATTAAACAAAAAATGAAAACCGACTTCTAAAGTAAAAATGCACAAAAAAGTATGAAATAAAACGTATTTTCTAAATAATTCCCATTTTAAATTTGGCTATAATTTTAACTATTTCTCTACTCAATCTTCCTAATTTTGAAGTCGGTACCAGCTCAAACAATATCCTATAATATTTTATAGAACTCACGTTCAAATTTGCTGATATTATAGAATTAATCCTAAAATTTAAATTTTAGGATTAATTCTATTAATAATAATCAAAAGAAGTGTCTTTATTAATTAAAAAAAAAAACTGTAATACAAGCGAATCTACTGAAAGTATCACAATGTTGTAATTTTTATATGTAAATTAAACCTATCGTGATATATTAAAAAAATACTAATAGCGATAAATACTAGAAACGATAATATCATCACGATATCGTAGTATTTATCGCTATTAGTAGGTATAATATATTTTAATATTTTTTGTTATTCCCAAAACTTTTACCCGATGAACTTAAAATAACATATTTAGCTCGATCGAGTTTGGCCCTGTCTAAAAGCATTTGAGTTCTCTTAAATTCGGCAAAGTTGTGCCACAGGTTGGCGAGGCATTACGCGGAGGACATTTGATCCTGTCGGGATGTTTTTTCTGCTCTACTAATCTAAATATTGACGCCCAAATTTTATCTTATTGCATAACAAAATACTATTTGCACTGCTGATTAAAACGTAATAACAGATCTGGTATAAACTGGTCATATTCTTATTCATTCGTGTAGTACAGCCATTGGGGTCAATGACTTCGCAGCCTTAAGTTCACATAGTTTTTATTTATTAATGGCCAAGTGTCAACTGTTACTGGACATAAATGATCTCTACATTAAACAAAAACCGGCCAAGTGCGAGTCGGACTCGCGCACGAGACGTTCCGTACAAAACACGTTTGTACATACAGTCCCATTCAGGGAGCTCCACTTTTTTTTATTCTGTTTTTAGTTTGTTGTTGTAGCAGCAACCGAAATAAATCATCTGTGAAATTTTCAACTGACTAACTATCACGGTTAAGTAGATACAGCCTGGTGACAGACAGACGGACAGACGGATGGACAGTGGAGTAAGTAAGAATGTTACATTTTATTTGGGTACGGAAACCTAATTAGTTTGATAACGGTTAAGTTTACTTTTAAAGCTTCCGTAGTACTACAACTTACAAGGAACCCTTAAAGTTTCGCTCTGTCCGTCTGTCTGTCTGTCCGCTCATCTAAGTTCTGCAATTTTATATATAAATGATTGAAATTTGGAAAGATTTTTTGCGCGCTCGCTACGCTACGTTCTAAACGCGAACGAGCGCGCGTAAACTTATATATTACTAAGTTTTTGTTTAGACATTAGGTTGTTGATTTCATCGTATATTTCCGTAGTCTGTCAAATAGGGTTTCCAGTTTTATTAGATTTCAACGTTTTATAGTGAAATACAGTGCAGCATTGTCCTATGCGAACCTTGACCAAAAAATGTGACGATCACTGTATATTAAACATTACAATATTATTACATAAATCTATACACGTAATAATATTTTTATATTTTAGGGATTTAAAGTGCCACATGTAAAGGATGGATAAAAAAATCATTCTACCTCATCGTGTATTGTTATTATAGCGTAGTTGAACAGGTATTTTTAAATAAAAGCGAGGTTTGACACATTATTTTTTTATAAAAATAAAAATTATTTTTTTGATTAACCGGCCGCCAATGTGGTTGGTTTACTAGTTGGTTTCCCTTCGTGGCATTTCTAAAGTATATGTTATTGTGTTAGGCATACACTATACAAATTAGTAATTATGATACAAGTGATATTATGTAATTACAAAAAATACCAAATTTACTAATTTTACGCTGAAAAAAAAGTACATTTTTAATCTAGAAAGATACAAAAAACATATTTTTTTTCTAGCAATTAAATAATTATCTCAATATTTAGTAAACATCTTTATAAGCAAGTCACCATTTTTACCTGACTACAGCGAAAGCGAAATGGATGGGTAATGATTTTGGCAGTTTATGGATGC